>NCVS01001022.1:0-29727 GCA_003055095.1 Goniozus legneri | reverse complement strand
TGAGCGGGCGACTCTCCCGCATTGGCGTCGACGTCTCGATTTCTCGCACAGCCTTTATCCCCCTCTGACGGTCCCGTTTTATCGGCTTTTTCTACTTCTCTCTCGCTCTCTCCGTGATTTTACCGTCTTCGCTCGATCCCCCTTTTGTACGCCGACGTTGTACGCGCCCGCGTAACTTCACCTTCGGATATTGATCGAAATTCTCTCCTCTCGTTCCTTTTTTCTCTCTTCATTCAATGTCGATTCGCCGCTTTATCTCGCGAGAGAGAGAAAGAGATAGAGAGAGGTTACGCAGCTACGCGCATTCCTTCGGAAAGAATTTTAATATCGCGATTGTACCGTCAGTCGAGCGTGCGTCTCGAGGTCGTCGTGTCGAAAATCGACACAGGAAGCATTCGAATCGGTAATTACATCGCCATGCGAAAAATGGGAGATGAATCGAACGGCGGGCAATTTTTATCGCAATTAGCACCGACGTACGCTCCAATTGCATTTTCGGATAATTTTTTACGCTCGACGGGATTAAACGAACTTTCAATTAGCGCAAAAATATCGGGGACTGTGTTTTAATTTCGGCAGGAAACAATGATTACGCATCGCGAAATGCATCGCGTTAATATCTAAAATGTTATTCCGCGGCGAATTTCGTTTTGCGAAATCACGAATCCCGGTGCGAGCGCGTGGGAAATTCACTCCGGTATATAACGAGGAGCGGGTATTATAAATTCACGCGTTATTACACGCGAGCGAAATATAATGCGCGATTGGGGGATTACGATATTTTCGCGGAGACGGTTAAAAAATCGAGTGAAACGTGAAATGGAATAAAAAGAAAAAACGGATCCTGCAAATTCATTCGGAATATTCAGTTAAGTGCAATGAAAAAATACGAGAGAGCCCGATGGAAATTTCGGGAAATTCTTGGCTTGAGAGGAAATCAATCAGGGAGTCGTTAACCCTTTACTGCATGAATTATTGAAGCGTTGAAAAAATTGGTTTTTCGGCGAAAACAGCTTTATTTGATAACAATAAGACATTTTACAAGAAAAAAAAACAAAAATCTATAGGCAATCAGAGACATGTTTTTTTTGCATTTTATTATTGCTAAATATATTTTTGAATTATTTTATAATATTTAATTAAAAGATTAAATTGAATGAAAACTGAAATACGGGGCCGTATGCAGTAAAGGGTTAAAACATCGAAAACTGGAGACACGAAGTGGCGAGTTGTGGAGAAACCGGTCGCGACGCCTATGACCCCAGAGCTCGCCCGTACCGAAATGAAACGTATATTTGAGGTTAGGACGGATCAGGGGTTGAAACTAGCCTGGGCACCGCAGTCGTTTATATGGTGATTCGCCGGGAGGGGTGCTTTGGCAAAACGTCAAGGGACTCGCGAGTCGTGAGTCTAAAATTTCCTTCTCTCTCCTTCCTCGACGTTGGCGCTGTTATTAGGAAATTTTTCTCGTTCAGGGGTTGAAAATCGAGTCAGGCTTATCGTGCTCTCGCCACGTACGAGAAAAATCCTCTCGTAACGTCGATTACGCGGCCACTCTCGCAGCTTCCGATTTCGCACGGTCTATCGAACGAACCTGCCCAAAAAAAAAATCACGCACAAAGCTCGAATTACTGGCGAAAAAAAAGGAAGAGCGGGCCGTTATCAAAATGGCGTTAATTCGCGCTGAAAGCCCGAAAAGTGACTCCTCTTCGTATCGCGTCTGGCAATTTACCGAGCTGCGGCTCGAAAGCTCGATTTTTTGAGGAACGGCGAACGAAAAAAGCGACAAAGAACGGCCCGAGTTAAAATTAGTTCCGTAAACCGGCGAAAACTGGCCGAAAAAAAATCCTCTCTCGGTTTCCCCGTCTAACGAAAACTCACAAAGGCGGCCGGTGTATTTATTCGGATCGCGCCGGGATCGATATACAGGATTGGACAGATGTCGATCGACAACTGGCCCGCTTACTCTTTTGTCGTCGTCTGGCTTTAACAAGCGCGGCCATTTCGACGGCTAGAATGTATCGAGCGATGGGCGTACCGTGACTGCGTGACGTACGAAGTGTCATCGGATGGGGTGATTGCGAAACGAAAAATAAAACAACGCGGATTGACCCAATAATCGGGTTGAATCGCACCTAACCGTTTAACTCACTCGATTTTTTCTTGAATCAACCTTCAAATCTCCCCTTATTGCTTTTTTTTAACACACACACACACATATATATATAGAGATTAATGAATATTTACATTATCACGGAACATATTAGGTCATAGAATCTGATTTCCTTTCAATATTTCGGTGGTATCAAAGCATTTTTCCAAGAGCTCTGTTTCTATTCTACGAACGTCCTACAGATCGCTTCTATCGAGAATATTTCAGAGATTAACGATATTTCGTAGCGGGGGGTGGTAGAGCAGAGTTGGAAAATTGATTCGAAAATCTGGAATGAAATATTCGGCTCGAATTTTCTCGCCGACTCAACAAATCACGCTTTATCCGCGCGTGTAGCCTTACAGGAAGTGCAATTCGTCTTCTCTCACGTTCCTCTCGATCCCCTTCTTCCCGGCCACTTCCGTCATCGATTTCTCACGGCGAGACTCGACTTACAGGCTGGTCAAGGGTGAACTCGCTCGAAAAGAGAGAGAGAAGGGCTGCTTAAATAGGAAGAGGTCAGTCGCGTCACACCGGCCATCGCTTACCGACCCCACCCGGACCTTAACCCCGGGGGGGTGACAAATCGTGCTCACATACTGGGGGATGAACAAACATCGCATTCTCCCCGCAACCCCACTCCGAGCTTGCACAGCCAATTGATCGGAACGAGCGCGCCCCATTTTTTCTCTCGCAGTAATTATTTTTTTTTACTTGCAAAATTTAAGCTTTGTAATCGAGAGATTTCGCGTTATGCCGTCTGAGAGTTTACTACTGAGTGTCTCCAATCGGCGAGGAAATAGGTCTTCATCGAATTATCGAGCGAGGAAACTCGGTCGTGTACCCGCCGTCGATAAAACCGAGATTTTCAAGAGCCAGAGGAACAACGAAGGCGCGAGGCAGGCGCGATTTAACTCGATTCCTGAAATCCCGAATAACGACCGGGACGAATCTATAACGTAGGCGAACGTGACGCTATTTCGAAATCTCTAGCCAGATACAATACGAGGAAACGTTTTTCGCTTTGCATCGAGAGAGCTCGTGATAAGTCGATCGATAAAGCGTCAACTCGAGTTGCTCCTATGAAAAGCTTATCGCTCCAGTATTGCTACAACTTTTAAATAATTTCTATAGAGATATTCGTGAGTTTTTAAACTGTAGAGGAACGCAGACGATTTGCGAAAATTACGAGGGAGAAATAATATTTGAGTCTCGATGAAAATTCCTTTAAATTGAAGATTTTCTTATTTTGCACTTTCTTCTCGTGTCTCGAACGAGCTTTTGAAGTGGGCTCTTATACCGGGAAGAGAGTGGGAAGTTGGCGAGAAGGGTGGCTCGATTTCGCGGCGCATCCGCGATCCGGAAATTTAATATCGTCGTCCTCCCTTGTCACATCAGGCTGGAGGGTTAAAGGAAAAACTTTGTTCCCCCTTCAGCCACCTCCCTTCAATATCCTCGGGTCATGGGAATCGCGTTACCCATCGTCAGCAGTGTTTCTCGCGAAACCAAAGTAGCGATTCGTAAACTTCGATCTTCATCCCCGGTTTTTCTATGAAACTCGATTTACGCGAACGGAATTGGGATCGTATAATTAACAATCGGTACGAATGACGATTTTCCGGTATATTTTTTTTCTCTTCAATAACAAATTTTGCCGATCCAGCGAATATATACGAGAAAGCGAATATACAAGAAACGTCCATGAATCTAACGTCAGAACGCACGATAAACAAAACGGGAATTTTTCCGGGCATTTTTTTCCAAACGAAAATATTTTTCGAAAAAATCGTCCGGTCGAATGAAAATTCCTATCGAATCGTGCGTTGCATTTTTCCTGTCGTTGGCTTGTTTATACGCCCGTCTATCGAAATCACAACGAAATACATATGCACTCGCGTTTCGCCTTTTTTTCCCACAACCCTCGCGCTGGCTTACGGCCAGAATACGCGTAACCGTAAGTCATCGGACGTCGAACGCGGAGGGGGTGGAAAAAAAAGTCGAGAGCGCAACAAAAATATAAAAGAACGCGTAACAAACGGGGAAAATAATGCCGCTGCGTTGTCGTAATGCATAAGGCTTGATTTACGACTCACGGAAATTCGTTGGCTCGTAAAACTTTCTCTCGTCGTTCGTCTTTTTCCTGATTTTCAATCTCATTTCATCGAGCCCCCCGAGGTCGTCCCTCCCGTACTACCCGTACAGGTGTCGGTTCTCTCGTAACTCGGAATCTCGACGTTTTCCCTCGTCCCAACCCTTTACCGATATCCTCGCGTCGTTCATTCGAGTCAGCGATTTTTACGAGCTCGTCGAAAAATATAAAAATCGGCGATAACGAAACTCATCGCTAATCCGGAGCGAAATCCCGTCGCGATTTTTATTTCAGAGTCTAGCGTTGCCGACATATCGTTCGAGATCGAAATAATATATGTACGGCGCTCTGAAAGCCTTATAAAAATGCATCGTCGGCTCTCTCGCGCTCGGATGATAAAATTTTCACAATAAACTCGCTACGAGAGAGTGCTGCTTTTTTTTACGACAGATTTCAAAACAAGACTTTTTATGTATGACGAGCCGAAACGATCTTCGAATTCACCGCGGATTTTCTCGGAATTCTCTTGAACGAGCTGTACGATTATACCATTCCCGCAAACATCGCTCGTTTACGTTTTCGAACGTAAAATCCCGATTTTACCGTAATTCTGAGATTCGCGATCCGAGGTTCGACAGTTGGAATGAAGAAACGAAAATAAATCCGTATAGACTAAAAAAAGAATCTATATTTATTTCAAAAAACATTTTTCTTCTGTTAATCGAGAATCGTCCTCCGGTGTATTAAAATTGGCGAATCGAATAACGGTCTGGACGAACTCGCTCATACAGTGCGCTCTTTCTCTGGGTTCGTTTGTATTGCTCGAAGGAAAAGCAAATGAATGGCGTCGGCGAGGGAGGCGTCCTCTCGAACGAGAGTCTCTCCTCGATATTTTCCCCCGTCTCCTTTTGTTCGAAACCACTGCCGTTCTCTCCTCTCGCTCTCTTTTGTCTCGTCGGCGCGTTTCTCGCCATTCATTCGCGTCCCGAATTCTCCGATAAATAATCGCGTACACACCGAACTTGCCTAGTTGTCCCGCTAGCGCGAACACGTTCCATTTCTTTCTCCGCGACTCTCCCTCAAGTATACTACTTTTATTGTAAAAGCCAGTCTCTACCTCGCTAAAAAAGCAATCCTTTTTTTTATTAAAGTTTTGTAGCTCAATAGAGAGGCAATTATACCAACTATAGAATACGAAACAAGAATTACATAATGTTACGTAAGATAAATGTATAGGGAGATGAAATTGTTTCGTTATATACTTTTTTGCAGGTATCAATCATGAAAATTTTTGAAATGTACCTAGCTCGTTCTACTCAGATTAAATCAGTAAAAAATGCCAAGTGAAAATCTCTCGAGAATAGAATACGAATCGGCGAGACATGAACAATGAAGTATCGAAATCGCGATCGGCAATGGAGTATCGACGTTTATTTTACAAGCTGTAATCTTATGCGTGACGTCAACGTCAATTCTGCGAGCTAAATAACGCGAGAATATTGTCATAGAAACACTATAATTAAACGAAAACAATGCATTTACAGCTTCGGAGGAACAAACAATGTTTACGTGGCATGGAATTGATCGCGCATGTATATATATCGACCCTTCAGTCGCGGCTATAATGCGATTTGTCGGGTTCTCTCGCCCAACAAAAGTTAATTAATCAGAAATTCGCCTGAGCGATGGTACAACACCGCAATTATTTTATTCGCGCGCGTGCACGCTGCCGATGACGTTAATGGATTATCATTCCGCTTTTGTTATCGCGTCCGGTTTAATTTCGCCCGACAGCGCTTCCCCGTTAACGTTTAAACCGAAAAATTGTACGACTGATCGCGTGACCGGACGAATTTTCGGCGCAATTAGGGCTACGATCGCGATAATACCGTTCCGAGATTATCTCGTGTTTACTCGCGTTATCGCACGCCTTTATCTTCAGGATTTTTGCCGCGACTCTTGACGAGCAACAGGCGAGCCAAGCTCTCTCGTATATCGTTTTTTTATTTCTCGGGGCTACTCGATTCGATTAAAGCCCGAATATCGATTATTAAATCCGTATTATAATTCGCGCGATATAGGAGAGCTACTGGCGCACGCGCGGGCAATCCGCTAATGCGAGAGAACGCGAATTAGCGGCTCGAAATCATCGCCGAGAGCAATAAGCCGTTTAACGCGGAAACCCGTTTAAGTAAGCGCGTTAAATCGCTCTCTGTATAAGTCCTCCCTCTCTATTTCTCTTATACTCCCTCTCTCGGTACGCGCACATTATGAAGCGTTTTAATAATTATTTAATTAAGCATCGCTCGACTGCGAAATAGCTCACGTATTCTCTTTGGTAGCCAAATCGTTAGAAAAATCAATTCCCGTTCTAGATCCTAAACATTACGCGCGTACAAAAATGTAGGAATTTGTTAGCCGGATAGTTATATCCGGTGCAGGGATTACATATCGATAACGCGCTCCCGCGGGATAAAACAATTCGCCGAGAGAGCGCCCGGTTAATCCAGCCTGTATGTGTGTGTGAGTGTGTCTGCGTGTCGAACAGCGCACGCGCCAAACTCGTCCCAGTCTCCTCGAGCTTTTTGGACGCGTGGGTGTCGTTGATGGGGGTGGAAATACAGCCAGGGTCACCGAAAGAGGAGAACGGGGAAGGACGTAGAGAGAGCTCTCTCCTTCCTGTCTTAGTGGTGTGGCGTCACCATGGTAACAGACTGTAAGCCGCTTAACACCCCCTTCCCCCTCTCTCTTCTTTCTCTCTCGCGCCCCCTGCCACCCTCTGGAATCCAACTCGGAGTCAACCCTCCACCCCCTCCCCCTTATTCTCTCGCTTTCGCCACACGCGTTTTCGCACCCTCGTTATATCGAGCCGACCAAGTCTCTTTCTCTCTCTCTCTCTCTCTCTCTCTCTCTCTCTCTCTCTCTCTCTCTCTTTGGAAAAAGAGAAGACAAAAAGCGAGAGAGACTCGACTGTCAGAGCACTCTTTGCCGACAGGCAAGTTTTTCCCTTCGAGTTCGAAATTTTTAGCAGCGTCTAGTCCTCGACGAATTTGAGTATTTTAGGAGGGTTTTGATAAAGAACGAATAAGCAATTTTTTATTTATTTGACATAGCGAGCTATGTGGCAAAATACAGAAAGCAATACAGAATTGATTATTTTTAATATGAAAGTACAAAGGGAAATACCTTTGCGATAGGAAAAAATTCAGTTTGAACGAACCGTCTCGATAGAGACGATATACATATACATTCATTAGTAATTCATTACCGAGATCCCGGCAAAAATGTCTCGCCGATGTTCCCTCTGAAACACGCTGAATTGGGTTCTCGCGAACTCGTATATTCGAATATTTCCGGGCAAAGGAGGTACGGGCAAGAGCTCGGCGGTGTCGGCGAGCCATGAATACCGTGGCAGTTTCGCGAGCGGATTCCAGACGGCAGTAAATTCCGACTCTCGCGTTGTAATTGCGAAATTACGAATACCCGAACGTCAGGAAGGGGGAGAAGGTACCTCCTGCTTTTAACGTTAGCGAGGAGTTACGAGCTTCTCTCTCTCCGCTTTTTTTCACACCGCAGCCTTTCTAGAATGTTCTCTCTCCTTCCCTCTCTCTCTCTCTCTCTCACACACACACAATACTAATTAGCGGTAAGCCGATAATTAATTTAGCGAGAGCCCGAGGGAGCACCCCCCGTTTCACTTTCGCTGTATACAGACGTAAGAAAAAGAGCAAAATATGGCCCTATGAATGGCGCCATTTGAATTTATTTACCGATCTCGCGAGGTGACGCTGAATGACTTTCTGTTGATCCGACGCGAAGAAAAAAATCTTAAAAAGAAAAAAGCATCAGAGGATTCGAGTTTGCGCGGGGGAGAGGAGGAGAGAAAAAGTCGCGTGCACTAGGCTGATGAGGAATTGAATGGAGGGTGAAAATCCCTCCCCTCGGTAGGCCAGAAGGCATTCTCCTCCCTGTTATTTTCTCGTTTCAACCGGAGGGCTTTTTCCTACCCCAGAGACTCGTCTCTTGTATATATACGGCCACCCTCGCGTCCGAGACAAAAGCAGCTGTCCCGTCCCGTTCCTCGCGGGCAGAACGGGGAGGGAATAAAGATGGCCACGTAAATCGAAAAGCCCGATCGATTATCGCGGTCCTCCGTCTATATACAACTCGGAATACACTTGTTGCCTATGAAAATGTCGATAAAGGAGATTTACGAGGAATACCAGCTATTAACCCACTGCCATTAGAAATATATCGAGTGCGAGTATAACGCGGTGTTATTTTTAACCGCTGTGTAGGAATACGCGTCGCTGCCTGTCAAAAGCCTATTCAATAATTCATGAAGCTCGCGCGTAAATGTCTCGGTTCGAGGATCGTCGATAAGATCGGCGGTTTCGCGAGACGAGAGTGGTTATTGTGGGAAAAAATCTACGCCGCGAACGGCCCTCGACGAGAGAATCGACTCGGATAATCGCGCTCGTTGTCTCGCGGCCGATAAACCGCGCGATTAATTCGCGTCGTGAGCTCACCGGACGATTAACGAGACGTTATAACGACCTTTTATCGCGAGCCTGCGGTAATTGCAGTCGCCGGGTGCTGCGCATCTCGTCGGGGGAGCCCGAAATATCCCGAGTTTTTTTTCATCAGCCTCTTTTTTCTACAGTCCCTTTCGCGTATCGATTAATCGTTTCCGACGGGTCGCGTCAACTCGAGTCGACCTTACGAACCGGTGGAAGGTATACGCGCTCGCCAGCTGTTTACGAGTTTTTTTTAACACTGAGTGTTACGTGCCGTCTGGAAAAATGCATATGTACATAAATTCATTCTCTCTTATGAATTGATCGTTCGGAAAAAAACCGCCGTTTCGATCTTGCGTACGAGACGTTGAAGTGTCTCGTTAGAAGTTAAATCGACTCGATTTTCTTTGTATCGTAAACGATAGTTTCAAAGTACGAAAGGGATGCTAAGGTAACAAGAGAGAAAAAAATACACGCGCGACGAGGTGGAAGGAAAAATTTCCCATGACTAGATATCGTGAACTTCGACCTCCGACCTTGGACGACCTTCTTATCCGTTTTCTCGTTACAGGTCTACAACCGGCCAGCACCAAAGCACAGCCGACCTCGATCGGCAAGTCCCATCGACCCAGTACCGGTGTCTTGCCCCAAGGTCACACTCCAGGACCTGGACCAGGTGGTCAGCAGAACAGTAGGAGCTTCGCCGCGGCGTTACGAAACCTCGCCAAACAGGCAGGACCCGCGCCGCAAGAAGAGGAACCGCGGGCGAGCCCGAAAAACCGCGCACCTCCTTCTCTCGTCAGAGGACCGTCCCCTGCCAAGGTGAGTCGACCTTCTTATTACGTTTGGAATTCTTCTTTGAACTCTCCGGTTATGATTTCATTTGCGCGGAAGGAAAAGGAACCCGATTCTCACCCCTTGACAACTCGGCTATAACGATTATTCAAAATAGCCCAGGTCCGACGCGTATAATGGTAGTTAAACGTGAGAGTGCAAAAAAGTCTGTAGAAACATCAAGAATTCGTCACAGCTGTCTACTCGTGTCGTTGAATTATTCGAAGCTGATTTCGAAGCTAGACGATATTTTTTCATAAATCGAGCGAAAAACTGTTTCTCGTATAAGTAGCAAGAAGGATGGTGTAGGATGCACTCGTCGAAGAGAGACGGAGAGAGAAAACCGGAAGACCGAAAAGGGGCTGCTGGTTCGGCCCCCTCGCGTTAATCGAGAGATCAAAGAGAAAGACGCCTCGTTTCTCTCCTCCCGTGTGAAAGTGGAATCGCGAAACGCGTCACGAACCGCGACGAGGACGCGCCGTTTCCTGCCAATTTCCACGTCGAGCCCGCTCGTGCGACAACTCTCCATCCCGTCGGAGTTCAACCGAGTCAATTTTGTCGGAATATGGCAGTTACCCACTTTTCGGTGTCTCTAATTCAAATCTCAACGATATTCGACGTACACTGCAAAAGAAATTTTGAATGAACTGAAAGAAATAAATATTCAATTTGCTGGACAAAATAATTGTTTGAAACTAATATTTCACACAATTCTATCGAATTAATTAATTATTAACATTTTATCGCAAACAAATATTAAATTCTACAAATTTTTTTTACAATGTACGAGAAATATCGATATATATTCGTGTTCGCTCATTTTTTATCGCGTGAAGATTTTTCTAAGAAAAAAAATGGGAATTCGTGTTTCTGATAAATAAGAGAGAAAGAGAATGGCAAAGGCGATTTGAAATACTTGACGGCTTGTACGGTATTACTGGCTACAGTCTCAAAGACGCTCTTTCTCTCCTTCCCTTTCTATCTCTTTGATGCCCGTTGAACCCGTCTCTTATCCAGCTCCCGTCTCTCGTTGCCGGTCCGCTGAGTCCCGGAGCGACGGTACGGTAACGTTACGAAAGCCTCGTGCAATAAACGATACGACCTCGTTCGGCGCGAAAGACGAGAAAGAAAATAAGAGGGAAAAAAATAAATATATATATAAGCGAGAGGAAACGGCCGAACGAGTGGGCTATTTTGAGGATTCCCAATGAGCTCTCGACTTTACCTACACGTTAAAATCAAGTGGCATTGATTTTTCGCTCGGGTTCTGCATAATTTAAAATTAAAGTCGAGTTGTAGGGGGGCGAAGATGCACGGTGCGCTCGAAGAATTCCGCTACATTCGCACAGAGCAAATTCACTAAATATTGAAATTTTTTATTTGCAGGAACGTTCCTCTCACGAGAGAAGGCCGGAGGAGATACCCTCCTTGTATACAACGGCGCGGCCTGCCGAAACCAGCAAACATAGCGCGACTGCCGCAACGTCGGAGCTACTCGCCAGATCAGGCTTTCAGCCTTATCGGCCCGAACATCACCCCGCTCATGCGCCCCCAGCTTTTGCCTTGGACCCAGCAGCCTACAGTCCTTATCACCATGGACTGTATCCGCCACCTCACCTACAACATGCCTACAGGTAACTATCTCCTATTTGTATTATCAAATCCGGCTGGCATACACGAAATAATAAAGTAACACTTTGATATCGTGCAGTTTAACCTTTTACTGCATATGTATTGCAATTTTGATTCAATATTCAATTAAATTCAAACTATTTTAATCTATTAAATATAAGTAATAATAAAATGTAAAAATATTATCTCTGCCTTTGGTTCTTTTTTCGTAAAATGTCTTATTGTCATAAAATAAAACAATTTTTTTAAACGCTTCATGCAGTAAAGGGTCAAATCTCTTTCTTTATCAATTACCGCTGGAAAATTATAAGTAGCGTATTGTTTGAACTCCGATCTCATACGTTCTCTCTTTTGTTTTTGTCTGGGCAACAGGTTAGAAGAGCAGTTGTACTTGGAGCGGTGCGGAATGTTACGACCACCGTTATTTCCCGGACTGCCCTCATACCCACTGTACGGCTTGAGATACAGTCCAGATATGCTGCCACCTGCATCCCTGGGACTGATGTCGCCGGTGATGCACGAGCGGTGAGTAATAGTCGCGATAGTAGTTTCCATACAATTTCGCCACCGCTCGTAAACGTCACGCTTATTTATTTGACGTGAGCGGGTGCGAGCGGGATAGACGAAATGTTATATCATTCGAGACTAATCGAGTGGCAAAAAGCTCGTAATCGTTTCGTGTCGTTTATACTCCCCGCCGTAATTGACAAGGACGATAATCGATTGGCTTTTATTACAGGCTGAAATTGGAGGAGGAACATCGGCTGAGACAGGCGCGAGAGCAGGCGCTTCGAGACGAGGAGGAGAGGAGAAGAGTAGCACGAAATTCAGTTCCCACTGCCACGGTACCCGCTCCTGCACCTGCATCCGCTGATACTGCAGGTGAGCGAGTCGCTCCACCCCCAACTGCCTTTCATTAAAAAGAAAAAAATAAAACAAAGATACGAAAAATAAGCAAATCTTCAGGCGCGATCGCGATCTGACCAAACGATCGCGCGGGATTACATACCACATTATGTATATATTTACACTCATATATACACATATATGTGTGTACGTATATAAATAGCTTCCTACGTAGGGGTTACCACATTGCAAAAGAAAAAGAAATATAAACGTCACGAATTATCATTCATCGAGATCCCTGAGTTTATTTGTATCCGGCGTCCACCGTGCGACAGCTAAAGAGAAAACGAAGACACACATCGGTTTAGTATTATCTACGGAGAAGAGAGGGAGAGAGCGAAGAGAGGTAAAATTACGATACGTGTAATTATGAATGTACGCATTGGTTGCGTTGAAGGTCGATTAATTGTTACACTATTTGTGTACATATATTGTTACGATTATACAATGTTTTATTTTACACATTTTCATCGAGACATTGATGTATCTTTAAGTTTCGCAACGAATGCGATATCATGCAATTATTATTCTGTGAAAATATAAATATATTTTTTACTTATGAATAAATTATCGATTCCAGTCTTCTTAAGAAGTTGGAAGTAAGCCGCTATAATGAATACAATTCAATGACGGAGAAAAAATGTGAACGCTGAAGGAATTTCGATTTCGTCGGTATATGCGAAATGTGTGATTTTGTATGCTCCGTTAGGTTTCAATTGCGTATAATGTCGTATTGATCTTTATTCGATAATTCACGTCTTCGAAAAGCTTTAGTTGTCACGCGATGGTGTACCGTTTACAACAACGCTTAACGATTTAGAACTACTAACTTCGTCCCGTTTTAGTATATATTCTTAATTATAATAATTGAAAACCGTTTATCTTCATTTTTACCAATTGCCATATTCAAACACGAATTGCCATTAAACGATGCCGTCGTTCGTCGATCATGCATCCAACTTAACTGTATAAATAGCCATGTAATAACATATACCGAAGACAGGCATTCTTCAAGCTAGTCGTATCGGTTATTCGCGAATTTTCTTCGCGACAGGGTTTTTTTTTTGTTTATTTTACGCGCCATTTGCATTCGTTGAAACCCTATAATCGCCGGTGCCAAGCGTCCGTTTCTTCGGCAACGAAGTTCACTAGTACAATATTTAAAAATAAATCTGTACTGCAAGCCAAACTCCTTAGATAAATCAACTGACGGGATATTATAGCGAGGAGAAGTCGTTATAGAATTTACCTGACTGTGAATGAATTTGAAGAAAAAAGAAAATACCTACTACGCTTTTAATCTTAAAATTAGGTATAACGAAAAAAAACTATAGTCATAGATAACCGTTTCTTATGGAAATAGGATTGATATTTTTTAGGTAAGCGTACAGTTCTAGAACCACACAGAGGCACTGATGTTTATTCTGTGACTTCACAGCGAATCCAACACGAGATCGATAAACCTCGTTAAGGTTTTCGCGCTTCACCTATGTTAGCGGACTGTCGAAAAAAAAATCTCTTTTATTCGGAAGCGTGAAAAGTAATCACCTCGATTTTCAACGGGTTGAGACTTTTTAGAAATGAAATTAATTTTTTGAGGCCCGATTTAGCTAAATATTTTGTTTTCTTTTTTCTCTGCGGTCGAAAGTAATCCGCAACTGCGATTTATTCTCTATTATTTTATTGCAATGATAACGAATCGACCCAGTATCGGCCGTTTATCTGTTCATAGATTATCAAAGATAGTTGCTCTAAATTATTACTTTTGTAGCATTGGTATGAAATCATGTAAAAGAATAGATTTGTTATCCGATTAATTGTTTGATAGTTGATAACTTTTCTCGGAGAAACTTAAACATAAGAGTGCACGCCTCCTAAAGACGAAATGATTTTTTGTTGATTATTTAAAAATTGTTATTATTGTCGGGAGCTTGAAATAATTATAGGGTATAATTTTTTTATACAGTAATATTGTTGATCATTGCATGCAGGTCAATGAAAAATTCGTTATTTTTGTATGGGAATATACTATAAATAGATCATACGAGTATGATAATTATATGCTGGAATTTCTGCGACAGTCATTTAGCGAAAGAAACTACTAGAATTTTTCTTGTAAGTAAATCGATAATTCGTATATCATTTTGAATTTCCATTGAAATTAAATGATGAAATTGTTACACGTAACCTTGGCATTCATATGTTCACATGCAGTTACGTGATAATAGTATTACGTATGAAATTATTCTAGAATAAGCAAATTCAGTGCAAATAAATGCATTCTTGTTTTAGGCGAAATGCACTCTTGCGTTAGTTCCCGCAACTGTTTTAGAAATTTTTGCAAATAATAATTTACCGTCAGAATACTTTCTCCTTAATTGTAGTGAACATGTTGCTCCCAACATTGACTGAATCCACCGATGTACATAACTTTGTCACACATGTTTTCTTGTCAAAATTATACCATTTTTATATAATTTATTATGTAAACATGTATATTTGGACTATAATTGAAAATAAACATTGCAAAAAACGTGATCAAAATTCTGATTGACTTGGAATTCTTGACCCTCGAATCATTTTCTGAAACAGTTTTGGGGACGATTCGGTTATCAATATATTCCCATTACTCCGATTGTCAATTTCCAAAAATGATCACTATCGCTCATACATCTTCGACGGGAAGATTCTAAAATAGTCCTAAATAATCGAAATTTAAGAAAAAGCATAAGCATTCGAAGCGTAGCGACATAAAATTTTAATCGGAAATCATCCCCAATACTTCGAAGATATTTCATAATCGAGAAAAAGCAGTTCTCGCGTAGTTTATCACGAAAACGAAGCTTACCAAGGTAAGTTATAATAGTTGTGGCGAATGTCCAGTGAGATATATATCACTATTGATTAAACCCAGCTCTGAACACACTAGCCTCATTAAATAAATCTTAATAAAATTTTGCGTAATTTACAACGCTATTCGCTTACATTTACAAATTAAATAGCCACACAATTCAGGTTATCCGTTAGTTAAAAATATTCTTTAACGCTTCTCCTCGTAAACAAATTTCAAATACTTCCCACTCAATCGCATTGAAAAAAAACGCCCGTAGCCACCGCCGAACGTTCCATAGTAGATCAGTCGAGGATTACCAAGCACTGTGTTCGGGATTTGTTCCAGCTAGGAAGCCGACCATAGCGACTCAGATGCACAGCGATCGGGACCGGGAACGGGACCGAGAACGCGAACGAGAGCGAGAGAGAGACCGAGACAGGGATCGTGAGCGAGAACGAGAGCGCGAACGGGAACGAGAGAGAGAACGAGAAAGAGAAAGGGAGCGCGAACGGGAACGAGAAAGAGAAAGAGAACGCGAACGCGAGAGCAGAGAACGAAGTAGCAGCGTTAACAGCAACAGCAATGCCATCCATCCACCCGGAAGCCACCACCAAACGCGCAAGGACGAGCAGCAGAGCTCTGCCCAGTCCTCGACATCGGGCCAGCCCGATCCATCCAATCCAGGACTCTATCACTCGCGAATGGCAGCCTTCCCGAGTCCAGCCACGCCAATTGTCAATTCCAACGTCATGCCACCCCCACTGGGGCCCAGCCTGCCACCGCTAAATCTCGGACCACCGATCAGCTCGGGCAACATAGGCCCACCAGCGATACCTTCGATAGCTTCCATACCGTCTCTGGCCGGTGGTGTGATAGGACCAGGACCACCGGCTCCTTCGTTGAACATGCCGTTGGCCCCGATAATCTCCATACCGTCTCTTCACCTGCCTCCTGTCCCATCCACGACCATTCATTCTAGTCAACACACGGCCACGGTCATGAGCAACGCGACGACCACCGTCACAACTTCTATATACCATCAACAGCTACCTGTACAGCAGCCCTCGCTGCCCATGCAGCAGCCGCAGCACCAAAGACCTCTCAACGGAAGCTGCGTCACGACTACTAGTTCTTCTAGCAGCGGTATTATCACAACCCACTCGTCTCACTCGCTGTCTCAACCTGGTCTGGTGCCATCGAATCACAACAGCATGAACCACATGCATACGCACAAATCTCCGCCAATACCTCACGCCCATAATAGAAGTAAGGACGCGGTGATCACTTCCAGCTCCAGTATGCTCACAGTGGCGACCACAACAACGGCCACGACAACGACCTGCACAACGACGACCACAACCCAGCCAGCGTTCGTCAGGCCGTTCGAGGATTCCTTTCGTTCCACGAGCAAGCCTCAACGACCACTGATCAACAGTCATAATATAGTCAACCAGGTCAGCCAGGAACCTCATGTGAAATTGGCAACCACGTCGGCCACCACTGTTCCCAGTCAACAGTCAGAGAATTCTTCCATTGACAGCAAGATTTTGAATCTTCAGCATCCGCTGCCACAGCCTATCGCGTATCCATCCCAACCTTACCACCATCCTCACATTCCGGTTTCTCACGTGCCCAGCTTGTACAAACCACCGAGCTTTTCGTCGACGGTGCATCATCAGCAGCAGCCTCAACCGCAGGTACCGACACCGCAGCAGATACCTGTCACTCTACCTCAGGTACCACCTACGCAGTTGCCACAGCAACATCAGCACTCGCAGAACAAAACGAACGTACCCAGTCTGAGTACGAATGGTACGTGCAATAGCAATGGCACAGGAGTAACACTCAGTCATAAGCACCAGTTGAATGAGATTCATTCTTCGATAACAGTACCATCCAAGAATGAAATAATGCCACTAGTGAACAACTCGGTGAGCAACAGTGCGAATAACGACGCGATCGTAGGTACCAACTACACTACTAACCACGCCGTACAGAGCAAAGCCACCAATCACGTAAACGTTCAGCAAAAGAACAACATCGATGTTATTTTGAAGGAGAATAAGATGAATTCGTGCAACGAGAAGACGATCGTCGAACAAAATCGTCAAACGCCGTTAGCAACACAGAATCACGTAACGAGTAATTCTTTGGAAAAGCCCGTCAGTGCGATTAACGATCAACAAAAGACAATCGTACCGTTTCAACCGATAGTGAACAATGTCAACAATTCCAACGACAAAGAATGCAAAACGGAAGATGGAAAATCGCAGGCCGATCAGAACAACGTATTGCCCGCATTGCCGTTTCAACCGAGTTTTAAGTTTAGCATTAACGATATAGCGCAAAAGCCGCCAATCGACACAGCACAGTTGATACAGAGTATCAAATCCGAGGAGGTGTTGCGTACTTGTCAAAACGTATCCAACGTTCTACTACAAATACCGAAGTATCAAGAAAAATTGTTGAATTTCTCGAGCAATGAGCTAAAAACGGCTTTCTGTTTCACCGACAAGTGCAATAACCTGACTGAGATTTCCGTGAAGTGCGAACCAGCTGTTCTCAATGTTCCCGATCTGAGCAAATCACTGATCAAGCACCAGAGCGCAATGGACAAGTCCTTTCTGGTGCCCGAGAAGCCAAAGGAGCTCACGTCGAGTCTGGATCTGGCCGAGAAGAGGCGAAAGAGGAAAAGAGAGAAGACCACGGGAATCGCTTGCAGTTCGGATTCCGAGGGGGAAGAGAACACGAAAGATGTCGATCTTTGGATCACCAAGGGTCCTCCAGCGAAGCCGCAATATTCCGAAAAGAAGTTGACCTTCCTCGCTATGTTCGGATTGACGACACTCTCCGTAAAAAATGGTAATACGGTCATTTTTAATTTTTTACAGAATTGATCTAACTAGTTTTTTTTACAGAAATGGAACTGAACAAAGTTGAAAAAAGGTACAGATTGAACCAAGATCCCCCGGAAGTACCACTTATCGACAGCGACACCGTAATTGAATCTGTACTGCCAATTCCACGCGAGCATCCAGATGTTTTGCTCCACACACCAGACTTTGAACCAAAAGTTGGCTTCTTAAAAACAATCGGTCTCGACGTTATGCCACCAAGTAAACGGGACGGTACGTAGAGCACTCGTCTATTAAAAAATTCCAAATGTTTTGTCATTGTTTGATGTAAAATTTTTTTCAGAGGCTGAAATTACTTGGCAGTACGTCTTACAAGATCGCAAAAAACGGAAAAGCACAAATTCCGTGACTTTGTACTGCGAGAGAATTGCCAAGGTTTACTCGAAGAACCCTCCATCGTTACCCAAGCCTCCCCAGAAAATGAGACTTTTGGACAAGGTCAAGGTCAAACACATTCCAGAACGTCCGCCTCCACTTCCGCCATTAGTACCCAACATCGTTCCAAATTTTTCCAATCACTTAGCTCTGCCTATGCCTGGAGAAAATGGCGTGAAACAACATTACAAGATGTTGGACGTCGATGAAAATCGCGATGACGCGAGTGAAGTTGCAGAAAAACCAAAATGGACCGGAATTGAGGATATCATACTGGCTTATCAAGAATATTCGAAAGGTGCGTATTTGCTTGAAAACTGTATATTTGATTCGAATTTAACCAAAATTCGTATTTTAGAAAAAACTCTTGAGAGGAAAATCCTTACCAGCGAAACGTCGAGATTGGTGGCACATTCGAACAACATGCGATCCGAGACTATTCAACTCGAGCGAAGAATTTACGAACTTCTGTCAGTGAGGACAGCGTTGGATTCCGAGAGAAGAGTTATCAGCGAGAAAATCGAACGAATCAACGCTCTTATCAAGACCCTTAGATAGCGATACGCAACGCACAACACGGAAACTCATTCATCTGTGATATTACCGGCGGGTTAAGGGCCGTTAGTATGATGCTCCCCTCCCCTGCAGGATTTAGTAATATTTAGATAAGTAAAGGGATAAGGTAAGATTTTTATTGACCAAATGTACAGCGGATATTAATTTTTAATTTACCGATTCAGTTTATCTCGGTAGTACGAAGAACATGTTGTGTAAAATTGTATAATCCGCTGAGCGCGAAATGTTTTTACAAATGCCTTTTGTACTCAGCGAAAGCATTATGATCAATGAGAATCATATCAGCGTTATTTATACAGATGTATGAATATAAACTGTACAGACAAAAAAATTGTACTAAAGAAATGGATTCTTCTTCACCAATAATAAATGTAAAGATTTAGTATTTTATAGTCTACACTGACGGCTCTTACACCCGAAGTATAAATAACTGTAATTTGTACCATAATATTTTAATGAAGAATAGAAAAATCGTGTAACTTATTTTATTCTGCGTAATGTGGACTTTACTGTCGAGTTATTTGAAATAACGATGTATCCTGTAATTTGTAACTACCGATTAGCAAGAGTAGTCGATGATTAAAAGTGAAACGAACGGAGAATCGATCAACACCGGCTGAATGGTACACAAAGATTATTCTACCTCTTACGGTAGTTTAATTGCTGTTTTTATAATTAATTTTAACGATATATAAATAAATAAAATACGAAATGAAACGTACAAGTACGTCAACACCGATCGGACTGCAATCCTTTGTAAGATGAAATATTGCGAAAGAAAATTCAATAGAATTTATGATTTATAATTTAAACGGCGCTACAACCTAATATCTCTAGTCCGCGGACATGTCGTATAATATGGGAAATCGGTCGAAATTTCTCGAATCGAGATAGTCATCTTGAAATGTCCGACGTTCACTTTTCGTGAACGCAATGGCCAGTGCATACAAGAAAGTCAAAAAAAGTGAGGTACTTAGGTAAAGTGACTTAAACTACTATGTGAGACTTCGCGGAGCACATTCCACAAAGAAATGTTACCCAATTTCCAACATTCCAATGATCCCAAACAAATCGAACGGTAACAGTTGAAAATAAATTTTCTGGGAAATAATTTTTTTTTTGTAAGAGTAGATCACACATGTTCATGCGTTAATTTTGATTCCCTAACTTTTATTGCTCTGCTCTCTCTTCCTCTCTCTAAATATATTAACTAATCTATTAAAAACAACAACAATATGCATCCCATAGCTCATTTTTGTGGATTAAAAACGACTATTCATGATTTCATTGTTTTTATTCATTGAGTGCCTAACATTATCTTACATTTGTAAATACCATTATTTTTATGTATTGTGTAACAAAAAAAAGATCATAATTGTTTATGGTCTTAGTCTGGCCAGAATGTGAGCCTAGAAGTAAATTGTTGAAAACATAAAAGTTGTCTATTTTATTCACCCAATAATGCAATCCTTTTCTGTTTTTTTTTTTTGTTATGTTTACTACATCGATGTACTATATCTGTTATTGTTTTCATTACGAATGAAGTCTTATTTTTCTGTTTATATTTGTATTTGTCAACACAGAATTTACTTCAGAAATCTATAATTTCTCGATAGAAATCAAAAAAATTTTGAGCAATCATCTAGACAAAGAATTTACGTACTTAAAAGTGTTGAGACTTCGATATAATCGTTTTTAAAAATTACGCATTCTTTAAATATATTCCTTTAATTTTTTTGAGAATTCATATAAACATAATATCATTATTGTTTTTAAAGTCAGAAAGAAAGAAAAAACAAACCGGATGTTATTTTAAAATCAATCGATGATTCTTTGTTTCGAAAAGAAACCAAAGACATATCCGTCTAGTAATATCGTGATTTTTAAAAACTAAAGTATCAAAAATTAATCAAAATAATAGGCATATGTCGTCAATTCCGAAAACTATTCGAATAATTGTAGAGACTGATTTTTTCACAATTGAAAAAAATTATAAACTACAAGAGCCTAGTGATATTTGGGGCGAAATAAACTAGTGTAAATGGAGGCACGGTACACTCGAAGGTCAGACTGTAAGAGGGTTCCCGCGCAAAAAAGCGCCAGCTCTCGTACGACACCGCCAAAATATCTGACGTAGCGCGTAACGGTCGATTCTCGAGTTAAAGCTTTTATTCAATCCTCGAATCTTATCGCAAGTCTTCTTGCGGAGTGCACACTTTAATTACACGAACGAATTCAATCTTAGAAAAATGTCTGGACGTGGCAAAGGAGGTAAGCGAAGAGATTACACATTAATAGATTCGAGAATACAACAGGATATTATTCATGTTTTAAGGAAAGACGAAGGGAAAGGCAAAGACCCGCAGCAGTAGGGCCGGGCTTCAATTCCCCGTTGGCAGAATTCATCGTCTTTTGAGAAAAGGAAATTATGCTGAACGTGTGGGTGCCGGTGCACCAGTTTATCTTGCAGCAGTAATGGAATATCTAGCTGCTGAAGTTCTCGAGTTGGCTGGAAACGCGGCTAGAGACAACAAGAAAACGAGGTGCGTTTCAAGTCGTTTTTTCCACACGATAAATCTTTTTTACCCATATATTATTTTATTAATCAAGATGAAAACTTACAACAATCTTATACCTGATTGTATATATGATTTACATACTCCCACTCTAATACACTAATCAAGGTTCATTTGATACTATGCTATATTTTTGGGATAAATAAGTGTTCAAAAGTACACTTTTCAATGTCAAGAACTCAATCGATTATGCATGTTTTGTACAAAATGTTGAATTCTTATATTTAATTATTGTTCTGTATTGCAGAATAATACCACGTCACTTGCAACTTGCCATTCGTAATGACGAGGAGTTGAATAAGCTCTTATCTGGAGTAACAATTGCTCAAGGAGGTGTTCTACCAAATATTCAAGCAGTTCTTCTACCAAAGAAAACCACCACCGGTGGAACTGGAAAAGGGGACACCAAATCTCAGGAATATTAATTTTTACACAGATTGGTATTTTGACAATTAACATTCTAAAATTCTTAGAAATTTGATTTTCTTTTTCACTTAAAAATGCTAATTTTTGATCCATTGACGTTCTGAGTTGAGTTTAAATCAAAATTATTTTCTTAAAAATGTTACATGTTTCCATCGCTCTGAGTTTAATCACTAGTTTGTATATTTCTTTTTGTATGTAACGCTTTGACATAGGTGTGAAGAAACCTGCTAAATTAAGTATTGTTCACACATGATTTTTTACAGTTGTAATTAAATATTTAATAAAAAAATTCTTCCATTTAAGAGATTTGCCTGTATTCGCAAACATTCCTTTGACGTTTAAATAATGATGTTCGTAATGGGAAATTATAGTGTAATCATAACAACAACAAAACTAGATGGATATAATATCTTCAGACAAATATGAGCTTACTGAGGCAGTCACAAAACATCTAACGTTATATGTAGAAGACGACGTAGTTAACGACATAAGTTTGTTATTGGACCTTTCTCGTACGTCGCGCAGAGCGAACTTTTCGAATTTTTTGATCAAATATAATCCTACAAAATGTCAGGACGTGGCAAGGGAGGTAAGTATACAAATACACATTGATTGATTTGATGATGCGATAGAATATTACTGACGTTTCAAGGAAAGCAAAAGTCCAAACCCAAAAGTCAAAGTAGCAGGGCCGGACTTCAGTTTCCGGTTAGCAGAATCCGTCGTTTTTTAAGGACAGGAAATTTCGCCGAACGTTTAGGGTCCGGCGGTCCCGTTTATCTGGCAGCAGTGCTAGAATACTTAACAGCTGAGATTCTTGAGCTGGCCGGTAATGCAGCTAGAGACAATAAGAAATCGAGGTGAGTCTCGTGTTAGTTTTTCATTATTGACTAATTTTTTTTTCCTGTATTCCATATAAAAATCTTGAGTTTTTTTTAAAGACATTATTATTGTTAATTATATTTAATAAACATTTTATTTTGCAGAATAATTCCACGTCACATCCAACTCGCCATCCGAAATGACGAAGAGTTAAACAAACTTCTTAATGGAGTAACAATTGCGCAAGGGGGTGTTTTACCTAATATTCAAGCAATTCTTTTGCCAAAGAAAACCTCAGTCAGTGGTTCTACAAAAGAGAGTAACAAACCATCTCAAGATTATTAATATTTTACACTGATTGAAATTTTAATGATTGATATATAGAAATTCTTAAAAATGGTGTTTTTTACTTATAATTCACGTTGTGATTTTTCATTTATAATTCGCATTAAGTACATAGTTAAAACTTTTATCCAATTTAAAATTCTACTTTATTAAATTGATATTTCCTTGTAAGGTTAATCAAACGTTAACAACTGGTATAAATATAAATTTTAATTGTTCTCCTGTCTGCACTCAGACACTAAACTTCCTAATTCAAACGTTAAACATTTGTTCCATACACATGTATTTAAATATTTGATGAATAAATTATTATCATAAAAATAATGTAATCCTATGAATTTGGTAATTAAGGATATTTTCTCTTTATATCTAATGTTTTTATGCAAAAGTAAAATAAGTTACTAATTCAAGTACGGTATTTAAATGTTCAATAAAAAATTCTTCCGCTGGAGACATTCGTCTTTATTTACATACACTCCGATGTAGAGTTCGGATTCTCGTAATAGGATAATGGCAGTGTCGTCACAACAACAACAACAACAAAATGGGCAGATACAATAGCTCGATGAGACACCATCAAAATATCCGACGTTAGATAGGTGTATAAAGATCGCTCTCCTATGTAACGGCTCTCATTTACAGTTCAAACTCTTCCTGAAGACGCTTCTATTGATCCTTCGATCGAATTTAATCTTTACAAAATGTCTGAACGTAGAGGTAAGCGTGAGAATTACTCATTTATGAATTTGTTAATATGTTAGAATTTTTCCACGTTTTAAGGAAAAGCGATGGGAACCAAATCAAAATCCCGCAGTACCAGGTCCGGGCTTCAATTTCCGGTTGGCCGAGTTCATCGGTTAATGAAAAACGGAAATTTTGCCTCTCGTGTGGGAGTAGGTAGTTCCGTTTACATGTCGGCAGTAATGGAGTATTTAACAGCTGAAATTCTGGAGCTGGCTGGTAATGCGGCTAGAGACAATAAGAAATCGAGGTGAGTTTCGTTGATGACTGATTTATTTTATTTCTACCTCTCCTGCAGAAACCGTGAATTTCGATTGCTGAAATTTATACTAGCAATCTTGCATAATTTTCTCGTTCGTCTTAAACACAAACAAATTATAGAAGAATAAATTATTTCACCTAAGTGCCTTCAAAACTATTGTTTTGGTATCTTGTCAAGATATTATTACTTCTAATTGTATTTAACGAACGTTTTATTTTGCAGAATAATTCCGCGCCACGTTCAACTTGCTGTCCGAAATGACGAAGAATTGAACAAACTTCTTAACGGAGTAACAATTTCTCAAGGAGGAGTTCTACCAAATATTCAATCAACTCTTTTACCAAAGAAAACGACTCAAGCTGGAAAAAAATAATTGAACTAGAGTCCTAAGAATACTAGTTTTGACCACTGACAATCCAACATTCTTGGATATTATGATTATTCATTTACAGTTTACACTAACCGTATAGTTGATATTTTTTTTATCGATTACAAAATTCTCATTCTATGTTTATATTTCTTTATAAAGGTTTATGTAACTATATATATTATTCCACGCAATCTTATATTGAGGACCTACGAAGATTTTTATTCTTCTTTCATCTACACTTGAATATTAATTTTTTTTATATATGTAATCAAATATTTCATAAATAAAAACGATTTCAGTTGGGATACTGTTTTTATTCAATTTATATTTTTCCTTTTGATCCTCAACTTATGAAAACGTTTTCAATTGGGGAGTTGGTTCAGGATAAATAAATCACAAAAACAATAATAAAGTGTTCTATTGGATGAAAATACAGAAAATGGAGTCAATCAGAATAGTCAATCGAATACAACGTAAGCACATTGGTAGTGAGACCCAACTGTTGGATTCGAGTTTAGCTTGAGTATGCCGGTACGCTAATAACTACTGACGGTGACGTTAACTTGACCAAACCAAGCCGTGTGGACTGCGCGTCATCTCTACCCGAGCACGCAGATTGCTAGGTTGTGTGTTCGTCTTACATGACATTTGCTTTTCGTTGGAATAACAATTAAGGAGACTATTTTGACAAGTTATCATTTTATTGTGAATTTATAAATAAATAATAATGTCGTCCGCAGATCAAGCTATGCTTGTAGATATGGGTTTCAGCGCTTCGAAGGCGTAAGTATAAAAATAGTTGAATTTGCGAATATCTAACCTGCACGTATAAATTAAAATTCTCAATTTTCAGTGAGAAGGCGTTGCAAATCACAGGACACAAGGGTGTTGAGCCAGCTATGGAATGGTATAATTATTTCATTGAATAAATCGATAAATTTTATGTGGATTGTAATTTTTATTTTGCATTAGGCTACTTGCTCACAATGATGACTCCGAGCCTGCACCAGAACCCTCAACCGCAGAGAGTTCTACGCCTTCACAATTTGATACCTCTTTTTTGGAAGAGAGCGCTGCAACAGGTAATAGTCAAGTATCGACAACTCAAGAGGCTAAATCAATGAAATGTGATACGTAAGTAAAAATAAAGTTCATTTCTGAATTTTAAAATTTTGATTGCTTTATTCAAATAATATATATTAAATTTCTGATTTTATCAATTACAGATGTGGTAAACTATTTAAGAATAATTTAGAAGTTGAATACCATGCAACTAAAACTGGTCATGGTTGTTTTTCGGAAAGTACAGAAGAGAAAAAACCCCTAACAGAGGAAGAGAAACAAGCTCAATTGAAACTTTTGAATGAAAAATTAAAACAGAAGAGAATGGTAAGAGAAGAGCAGGAAAAAAAGGAAGCTTTCGAACGTGAGAAAGATAGAATAAAATCTGGTAAAGAAATGGCTGAAGCAAGGAAAAAGTGTGTCATTTTATAACAAATAACCTTGAATTGCAATTGTTGGTATCTATATTCAATTCATAACATATTTTCAGATTACAAGATCTTGAAATGAAGAAGCTCATGGAACAGAGAAGGCGAGAGAAACAAGAAGAAAAGGATGCAAGGCAGAGAATTAAAGCTATAATCGAAGAAGACAAAGCAGCAAGAAGAGCCAAAGCTGCTGCTCAAACAGGGGAGCAATCTACAGAATCAACTGTTACTTCTCCTCTGCAAGCTACTGTGTCTACATCGAATAACGCACAAGCCAAGAAAAATTACAATGAAACAAGACTTCAAGTAAGTGTAAATGGTTTTTTCAATTCTGTTTTATAAAAGATATGATTTTTGCTTAATTGAATTTTCATTCATAGATAAGATTAACAAATGGAGAAACCCTTACACAAAATTTTGGAAGCAAGGAACAACTTTCGGCTGTGAGATTATTTGTTGAAATGAACAGAACTGATGGATCAGAGCCTTTCTCTTTAGTGATTAATTATCCAAAAAGAGTATTTACCGAAGAAGATTATGAAAAGCCATTAGATGTGTTAGGTATGTTAGATAAATTTTTTCTAGCTTTGTTTCTTATAAATAGTCGATATTAATCTATCAAATTATTGTTATCGATTTTCAGGCTTGGTACCCTCAGCAGCGGTTTTTGTTCTGAGGAAGGTGTAAAACAAATTATCGTAAGAAATAACTTGAATTATATAACATAAGCTAGAAATTTTATATTATAGTTCTTAATTCAATTTTCAAAATACAACTCAATGGTACTGCATCACTGTGTACTCATTGAATGTGAGTCATATGTAATTGCTTTGTATTTTGATTTTTACAATATTATAATTATTCTTGAAAAGGAAAAATACACAGTAAAAAAAATACGTATCATTTATTTTCAATAAAAAATATTTTATTTTTTGTACCTTTTTTGATTACTTGATTTTTTCAATTAAAAAAATTGAAATATTTACACATTTTTAGTCAAAATACATCAGAGCGCAATGTGCAAATTAAAATAATTGTTTCCAATGAAACATGTACATTTTTTTAAAAATTTTCTGAATAACAAAATGATTATTCTGAAAATACCACTATTTTTTTCACATATTTCATCACAAATGAAAAATCCATGTTGATAAATTAATATAATTTAAACTTGCAATACATGATAATCGCCAAGTGGTACACCACTTGGATAAACTACATCTTCTGATTTGCAATTTGTTGGAAATTCAGTAATACCATCGCAATCAATTAATTGAAGTGACTTATCCAGGCAAAGCCTTATTTCGAATAAGTATGATTGATCTGTTTCCTAGAAAGAGAAATAGATGATATATAAAATTCTTTATTGTGTACTCTGTAGAATCTTTGTATACTTACAGAATTTTTTATACATATAACAGCTGCTCTCTTTTGTAAAACTTTTTCTATGCCATCGATTACCTTTTGTACAGGATAAGTTTCTCCAGCAAATATACCAGCTTTACCTAGTATGTCTTTCATATCGTATTTGTGGGATAAGTATAAACCATATTGAAAATATCTGAACTCGGTATTTAGAGTGTTTAAAACTGCTGCACAAGTTCCATGCTTTTCCCATTCATGACGCCAAAACTTATGAGAAGCTTTACCTTTTTCAATATCTATCCATCTAATATTTAAATTTTCTTCTATTGGCGCTAATGCACTAGCATTAAAGTGTAACGAATGATTGCAATACTGTGGTCCAATTTTATGTAACTGTGTGGGCCACAATCCATGAATAGTCCAATCCTCCTCAGTTGGCAACGAACAACTATTACCTTCTGATTCTTTTTTCCATTTGTAACAAACAGTCTGTGGCCAATGTTGTGTGAATATTAAGAGATCAAAATCTTTGGATCCCGAATGCTTTTTTGGTATATAATTTCCTTTGTGACTTCGACATGCTCTGTGACAGAAAATATTATAGTTTTACGTTTCTTTATAGCTCATAAAAGGAGCAGAACAATGGAAGATAAGATAAATAAAAAAAAATATTATTCCCTATCAAAGTTGAATTTTACAGTAAACGCTGTTTTTCATAGCAAAATTATCAACATGTAGAATGGGAACCATTTGAGCACTATATTTTCTTGTTTAGAAATTTTGATATTTCACAGTGCTCAATTTACACTCGATTAGAGCTCACCGCAACGTAAATTGCGATAAGCCATTGTGTATTTATCAACTACAATCTGATGCTTACAAACTCAACTGTGTACTCGATACATTTATGAATAGCTGTCTCGAATTCAATGCTAAGTTTAACACGCTACGTTACGTAGACGACAAAGAGAAGTGTGAGTGTGTCGTACTTACGTTTCACCCAACAAAACCGCAACAATCGTCAGTATAAATGATATGCAAGTGTGAGAAAACATCTTGTTCGCGGTTTACTTTAAAAGACTTTCCTTTTAAATGCGCGAACAAGGGGTCACACGTTCTTTAATTATAAACGTCCAGCAACTGACAAGACATCTTGCAGAATAGCAGTAAAAGGGAGTTCTCCCACTACATGTTATCCAAACTATCCCCACTCCCGACTCTCATGCTCACCTGCGTCGTACGCTCACGTTCACGACGTCAGCTGTTCGGAGCACTCATGCGCCGCGCAAACTTCTTTCACCATTCAATACATTTGGTAAACAAGAAGCACGTGCCGCTGCTGCTTACCAATCTGCTAGGTTCATAAGAGCGTGATGTAATTAGATTAGAAAAGTAGATTACGAAGGTCAAAAAGAAAGCAATCATAATAATCTTGAGATCGTATCGATCTTTTTTAAGTACGATGTCTCGTTGAATATATTTCTTTTATTTTTTAAGAAATGAGTGTTAATACTTCAATTTAACCGTCAGAATTGTAGATGTTTCTCGTTAATTTCGTTTTGTTGGAATTTCAATTGTGATAATATTATATCATCGGATAGGTGTAATTCTAAATATTAGCCACAGCTGTGTTTGCTATTTATTTTTGAAAACTGGCATGTACAGACTTCTAAACTAGTTAGAAATAAGAGAATTTATTTCTCTAGTTGATAATATTCTTACTAAAATTTATGACGAGATGATGTAAGCAGTCAATATGATAGAATTCAATTTCGTACAAAATTTATTCTTACTAAATATCAATTCACAATAATATTACATCAATTATTTCTTGTAAAGTAAATTTTCTCGTTTTGACCGACATAATGTTGTTAATTTGGATGTTGCATTCGATGTCTAAGGGTAATTGCATCAACTAAAAGACTTATCAGACAAATTTTTTCTTTTTTTTTTGCTGATAATGAATTCTTTCTTATAATCATCATGAGGGAATGACATGAGCACGTGCGTGAGTCTCGCATATCGAAGTACATTCGAATATTCGTTTTGTACTGTACACTTCTCGCGAACTGACGCAAGTTCTCGCAGAAAATTCTCTGCTCATATATTTTGAATTGGCGTTCATTAATCAAGGCCAATAATTTCTTCAAATTGTACAGTTTCATTTAAATCTGATAAATTGAATATTTTGATATTCTGATTAAAGATAAATTGATTCAGGGATTTACCTAGAAATCCCCGTATAAGATAACAACAAATTAAACGATAAAAATTCACGAACAGAACGGATAAGAATTCAGAGGTGCATAACTCACAAAATTGCATGCGACACATTAGACACTATACCGAAGTGTATTCCATAAAAATATAGGATGCAATAAAATTTTCTCACACAGTTCAATCGTCAAAATTCTATTAGCAATTATTATTTTTCATCGTTAAAATACAATAGTATATTATGCCACAAGTGCGTAAAATACGATTTTACGCACGAGTAGCAA
>NCVS01001021.1:54418-64670 GCA_003055095.1 Goniozus legneri | reverse complement strand
CCCCCCCTCGGGCCTCTCCTCGCTCGCCCTCGCGCAGATATAAGAGAGTCGATTCAATTATACGACGGTGGCGACTAACGAGGCCTCGTTTACCCTTTCGGTCGTCTTTTAGCCTCTCGGCTGCTTAACTCGACCATCTCTATGCCTATACCTGCCTGGACTATAATAGCGCTACCACGACACCTTCGACGCTCGCGCTTCGCGATGCGAGATATATATATATATATACCTACGCAATTCCTTACACACTCGTTATCGGCTAATAATCGTCGAAGTTGCGTTAGAAGAATTTCGAAATACTCACCATCGATGGAGAAGGGAAACTCGGAGGAGGCGAGAGTGCTGGCCGGGCCAGCAGCGTGCAGAAGGTAGTCGGGTCCCAAGCCGCCAAGTCCTGTTTCCAACGAAAAAATAGAAGAAAAAAACTATTAATCGAGCTCGAAAACGTTTTAAGACCTCTCTAATAGCTATCGTAGCGTACGATCGTACATATTGATTCGCTACTTAACGCTCGTTGAGCGGCAATCATATTTCCAATGGTACAAGCCGCGCTGTCCGTACGCGCGGAAGCCGATCGAAAGGTATCGAGCATACGAAACGCGCGATAAATCGTCTTGGGTGGTTATTGCGCAACCTTGGTTAAAATTGTTCTCTTTTCGTTCGATCTTTATACGGAGTTGCATCGATAATGAGAGTCTAGGCTACAACGACTTATTCGTACACTGAAAAAAAAAGTATTTTTCTACCCAGAATACAGAATATTTTTATAGGAGTATTCTTGCTCGCAGTATACTTTTACTTAAATATTTTAGATTTAAAAATATTGGTATTTTACACTTCAAAATACCAAGGTTTTTAGCGGGATTAAAACTAAACTCTTTGTAGCATCCACTGTATTTTAATACAAATTTCATTTCTACTACCTATTTATTACATGAATAATGAATAATAAGTAAAATTAATATATAAATCAGAAATGGAATTAAATGAAAAATATATTATATTACTTGTTATTATTTCAAATTCATGGTTCTTTTTAATCCGTGTTGACCAAGCGAGGTTAAGTCTGCCATATTGATTTTAGTATTTTAATAACAACAATATCTACCAAATTTTTTAAAAATGAATAAACTTATTCTTAAAGGATAGTATATTTTGGTATTGTTAAAATAAGAATACCTTTATTTTTACCATAAGGAGAAATATTCTAGGTAGAAAAATACTTTTTTTTTCAGTGTATCTCTCCTAAACGCGCGAGCAGGAAAATCCTTCGAAATTCTTTCCTCTAGTGAAGGCTGCGCTCGAAATTGATATTCCGCTCGAGCTCGTGGCGAAAATACATCGTTAAACGGCGATATTACCATTCCATATTCGCCATTGTTTGCATATATAGAGATCCTGCATCGACAAGAAACAATACGGGAAGATTTCAAGATCGACGCGTGACGAGAGGCCGACATTCTAGCTCGAACTCGAAGGGATTCATCCGGCGGAAATGCGGGTTCTTTTGAGAGCCGTGGCGCATCAATTCAACCGGTGGCGTACGCAGCGCGGTATTAATTCCGTACACGAAGCGGGTAGAAAATCACGAGAGATATTAATAAAGTACCGTAAGAGAGAAACAGTCGTAATACGATATCGATATGCACACCGTACATTCGACATTTTTCCAAGGTGTAATTTTGTTGTTATTGGAGTGAATTTTGCAACTACACTATTAGAAAAATTTTGAAATTTAACACTAAAAATTACCTGAATTATCACGTTTTTGTGATATGAAATGAAAGTAATATAAAATAATTATTAGTTTTTATAATTATGTACTAAAATTAACATTTTATACTTAAAATTTTAATCATCAGAACTATGAAATGATTTTTATTCAATTATTGTTTGAAAATCTTAAATATTACATGAAATTTAATATTGTCGTTATATAAAAATTCGTAATATGATGGGCAAACTTGATGCGTATTAGAACAGATTTTACAGCGTTCTGGAAAGTACGATCGTCATTACGTCTGTACGTCTATTAAATTTAATAATTGATCTTCTGAATTTCATCAAACGAAATTCAATATGATACCTTCTTAATTTCAATGTCATATTTATTTGGATCTTTGTGTATAAGTTTTAGTTGAATTTTTCCATACGATGTAGGTGTTATTTTCTTCCCACATTTTTAATTGAAATTCAATAAAAAAATTTATAACAGTGGAGGTTATAGGAATCGAGTGTGGATAATTACCGTGTAACGAGGCGTTGGGACTGTGCGAGGAAGCCTGAAGCTGGTGATAGAGGTGGTCCATGTAGTTGAGCCGGTAGGCCGGGTGAAGCGCCGTGTGCTCCGATAGCGGGTGACTCCTGCGCAAGAAATCGCTGCCGGTCGTTCCGTTGCCGGCACCATTACCACTGCCACTTCCGCCGCTGCCGCCCCCTACGCCGTTGCCGGAATTGCCGATCGAGGCTGTATTTCCCGTCAATCTGGAACAATCGAAAATTGAAACGTTATTTTCCCGTCACGCTCGCCGCTCAAATCCATCTCGGGGCGTTATTTACAAGGAGCTCGCGCGAACGAGCGTGTGCCGTCGAATGAGCGTAGGGGATTTCGCTTTTTAAAAAAGAGGCGTCATCCGTGCGAGGGGTTTCTAATTTCGTGCGTTAACACGCGTCGGCCGTAGGAACCGGAAGACGTTATTATCGGAGTCTCGTTGCGAGAATATATACCTGTCGGCTGCGCCGAGCAGGTAGAACTCGGACTGACAAAGACTACCGTCCACATTCCACAACCCCATTGATCGCTTGTACGCGACCTGGCATCTCCTCGCGTTCCGAGCTCATCGTGCCAATTTTCGGGACGACGCGAGCGCGTAACGCCGGATAAATGAAAAATTTCGATAAAGTTGAGATTCAAGAACCTCGCGTTTTACGATGGCTCGCGAGCGGTGGCTCGGCCTGTAATTAACGTATTAAGATGCGCCGCGGGCGTTCAGAAAGCGCCTCCTTTCTCTAATCGCTCGCGCGCCCTACGAAAAAAAAAAAAAAAAAAAAACGAGGGAGCGGAAGAAGACGCGCGACGTTTGACGAATGAAAATACGACGCGCCCGGCAATTCGATTTAACGACGCGTGCGAAGTTTTCGTCAAAGGCCGCCTATTCCCGGTCCCCCGGCGAAACGCGAAAATCAGGTACCGAGTGGCTCCGAAAATAATATTCGCTGGTAGCGCGCTGCTCGCACAAAGCGTGTTTTCATTCGAATTAATCAAGCCTTTCGTTGAGCTCGACCGTGACGCGGCTCATCGCGCGCTTAAACGTTTTACGTCCCTCGATTAACGAACCTGCGTCGCATGACAAACCGTCTCTCCGAATTTCAAACAAGAGACGCAATATCGAGTTTCTTAGATAATCGATGGAACGATGTATTATTCTATTGTGATATTTCGAGCTCGAGAGCCACATGCCGCGTGAGAAGTGTAATATTTTTAGGCTCGTTCGTAGATGTATTTGTTTATTCGACGCCGGTGGGGGAGTTAGTTATTACCGAGCGAAACGACCTTTCGCGCGAGCTATCCGTTCGTCACGCGGACCACGGCCTCGTCAAAGCCCCGCGCGCGCGCTTCCTTCCACGTGGTGCGCTCTTTACGAGCGACCATTATCACTCCGGCTACCGTCTCCCCCCTTCGAGGAAGTCGCCAAACTCATGCATACGGACGCTCGTTCCTGAATTTCCAAATCGGTGACAGGGCCGGAAGTCGCCCGTACACTACACCCTTCCGAGTACGCGGGGCTCCTACTCGTTTCCTCGCGATCGAACGGATAGGGTTGTTTCCGCGTACGATCGCGTAATCGAGATGCGATCTTCACAGGTACCGAACGCGATTGGGATATACGAAATAAATATATAAGTATGGGCATGTAAATAAAGTAGCTCCGACTTCGACGAGCTCGAGCCAGTTATAGGGTAGATGTACCATTTGTGGCCACTTTCAGAGATTTTGTGTCTTTGATCAAAAGTTGAATCAATTGAATCATAATATTTAATAAAGGAAAATCAATTAATCAATTCTTGAATATATTAGTAGTCGAATTATTACATGTATAAACCTTCAGAACTCTTTTCATTGTAAAAAAAGAATTAAATTGTACTACAATGCCTGTTGTACCAGTAGTGGCCATAGTATCATTTTTGATAAATTTTCAAGTGATCTGAATAATAAATTAGTGGAATATTTCAAAAATACTGTGAATGTTACACGCGATTCTCAATAATTATTGGTGATTTACTTATAGAGTGTTTTTTAAGATTTTAATTAACAATAAAAGAAATTGCTAAGATACACTACGACTCTGGTCGTTTTTTTTTTAATATTTTTTGGAAGAATACCTACTTAACACGCATAATGAAATATTCACAATGACGTCGACATGTCTACAAATCGTAGAAATAAACTAAATAATGTTATAGTAAGAATCAAATACTAAATATATATCAATATGAATTTCAAAGTGGCCACAAGTGGTACAGTGGCCACAAAAATGGTACATCTAGCCTATGTGAGCTACAGAGCCGAATAGTAACGATAAAGTTTTGTGAACGTTTCATCTGGTTTCCCTGATTAGCCCATGACATCGCAGCGATTATTCGGAATGAACGACAGCCGAATTTACAACGATTTTAGGGGTGAAATTTTCCGTGAAGAGTAACGCTCTAATCGCGAGCGCGTATCGAGGAACGGCACGCGACCGCGAGTACAATATTGACCCTGTATCGTTGTCTAAATATTGAATCACCCATTGGCGGGAGTTTGCGCTGAGCAAAGAGTGCCAAGCGGCCGTGCGGTGTAGTCGGTTTGTTTGACTTTGCTCGGAGTCCACGCGCGGATTCTCGATTACCCCGCTGCCTGTTTTACGAAGCCAAGTTACCCGTGTTTGCCACCCGCGAAAGTCGTTCACCTGTTTCGTAAACATCCTTCTAAACCGCCGAAATCGAGCCACTTCGGTCTTCGGCGGAGACGATATCGCCGGTTCTCGGGAAGGTTCATTTTTCTTCTCGACATTAGAAGCTTCTTCTTTTTTACAGAGCGAGAGAGAGAGAGAGAGAGAGAGAGAGAGATAGAAACGCGAGCAAGAATTAGGAGCTTTCGACAGGCTGGTTAGTGTCGCGAGGAAGGGAGTAGGGACGAAAAAAAAGAGGCCGACTCGCCGAATCCGGAGGGACGTAATTACAATGAAAACATCGTCGGCCTCGTCCTGGAGTTTTTGTCCTCTCCCTTCTTCCTCCCGACTTTTTTTTTTGTTCGAGCGTTATTCACCGCTTCGTGAAACGAGAGCGACGAATCTGGATCGGAACGGAACTCGGAGAAGCGAGAAAAAGAGAGCGAGAAGTGCGTTTGGCGAAATCGGTGGAGAGAGGAAGAGACGGATAACGAACGGGGGATGAGTCTATTTCGAACCCCGCCGAGTACCAGATGACTCCGAAACGCGCCATTCCGGGCCGCTCGCGAAACTCCTCTCTTCGCCGAAAAAAAGGGACACCTCCGCGCGACGATTTCGCGAAATCGTCAGCGCGCTTTTTGGCAATAAATTGTCTCCGTTTAACGCGTGTTTACAAACAAAATAGATCCTTCGATACAGCCGGCGATTCATGCGCGAGAGCCTCGGGTCGTTAACTCGTCAGGCCGGAAACAGACGTATCTATCTTTAAACCCCGGCGCTTACTTATATACTTTCTCGGTAGACCGACACGCGATACTTCGATAACGTCACGAAGTGGACATCGTGAAAAATAGAGAGAGAGAGAGAGAGAGAGGGAGGGAGGGAGTGCACAATGCGGAAGATCGATCGTTCGAAATTCACCCGAGTCGACGAATTTCGAGGATCGAAACAATTTCGGTGATAAATTCAACGATCTCGCGAAGTCGACACTTACTCGCCGCGCTACGAGTTACGATATTCGCTGCAGTGCTTCTCCCTCGTGCGTAAAGCGCCACACGCTGGTAGCGTTTTAAAACGAACGGAAGGGTACCATATGGCGCGGGCGAATCGAGAAGAAGACAGAAACGACGGACGAGGGATCGCTATCGCCGCGAAAATTTGGTCCTTAATTAGCCTCGGATACGTTAAAACCATTAACGCGTGAAAACTCGCTGTTTTTCGAAGAAATAAATACTCGGGGTTATTTTCGTACGCGAGTAGGTTTTTCGGATTTCCCGTAAGGGTAAAACGAGACGTCAGTCTCCCGTCTAAATATAGAACGGCGCGAGGAAGATTATCGGCGACGGTGCGGGGGTTATCGTCGCCGTCTGATCTATCGGTGCAACGTTGGCAAACTGCCACGCACCGAGGAGAGCCTTATCGCGCCCGAGCCGCCTTCGGCACGCTCGATCGGCGCGGAGATCGCGCGATCTTGAAATATCTATTCGCCCACGCTCGATGGAATTGATTGTCGTTTATCGCCACGTATCGTCAATTCCAATCCGAACGTCTTCATTTCTCCTATTTATGCCTTCTCGCCGCGAAATCCGATAACGGCAATTACGAGTTTGCGGGTTTCCGAGAAACCGAGGAATTTAGAGGAACTGCCGGTATTAATCAATATTCGTTGTACATAAATCGCGTCGTCGACACGAATTCCGTCGGTAGAAATTCCAATTAGAGTGCGTTAGACGGTATAAGTGTCTCTCCCGTTTCGAGATAATTAAGCCTCTCTCGTTCTTCTTTTCGAGAGCTCGTAAATGGACACCTTTAAATCAATAGCTCTCTCGCGGATAAGAAAGAAGTTAAGATTCGGGAGTAAAATCGTTTCGGTGTAGCGAGAATAGCTCGGGTTGCGCAAATTTCGGACTAATTATCGAAATACGTTTCACAAATTGCCCTAGTAGAAATGAAATCGAGTTTTTAGCCAGTAACTGGCCAGTTTTACTAGATATCAACAAAAACATAGCGATTTTGAATAAAGCTAACAGCTTTCAGGTTATCAAAATTGTGATAATTGTGACAATTGTGATTGTGATTATGTTATTGGATATGCTTCTTGCCTAGTTACTAGATTTGATTGCTAGCCAGTTTCTAGACTTAATCAAGTAAAACTTAGTGTTATTTATTATAATAATTAGTGTTATTGTGATTGTGATAATTGCGATAATTGTAATTGTGATTATGTTACTGGATAAGCTTACTGCCTAGTTACTAGATTTGATTGCTGGCCAGTTTCTAGACTTAATCAAGTAAAACTTGATTCATTTTTACTAGGGTGGAAAGAGTTTCGAATCGGTTACCGTGGGATTACCGAGAAGTCCCGAATTGAGACGTCGTGAGACCTCGAGGAATTTTACGCTCCCTCGAAAGGGTCGTAGTTCGGTCGTATAATCTTATATATAGTAGTTCGGGCCGAGCTACTTTTCGCATTTCCAGCACGTTCGCGATCGCATCGGAATAACCGATCGAACGAACTCGAGTACGGAATCTCAATCAAAGTCGCTCCCGTACCGACAAACGAGTCATTAGAGAACAGCGGCTAGGCGAGTGCGCGAGCTCTCGCGCGTGCCCCACGTGACCAATTAAGAGTCGCGTGAGAATCGGTCCGCGATTAATCGAGGAAAGGAGATTCCCCCGGTCCCGGTTAATCGCGCAGTTTGCACGCCGATAGCGAGCCTCCTCGACTGCGAGGCCCCGCGCGCAAAATCCTAAGCGCCGCCGAGGCGCTTTTATTTATAGGCCGTTTGAACGCTCGTCGCGACGTCCCCGCGTACGTGAGGCCAATTCGTTCGCGTTTAGCGCGGGCTCGTTAACGCGCCTCTCTCCCGCCGGAAAAATAACGCGCTCGATTGGAATTTGCGTTGAATATTCAGCGAGTCGTGTCTCCTTAATTGTCCAGCCGATAGATTACCGTTGATTCCGTTCCAAATCTCCGAGCTGCTGAATCAGAAGCGCGTAATTGTCTCGGTTCCCGTTTCCTCGCTAACGCTGGCGCAATGAGCGGTACGTGTTTGGAGGAATCGAAGCGTTACCGTTGAAAAACATTGAATATTCAGGGTCGTATGGGTACACGTACGAAGAGCATAGAGAAAGGGAGAGAGAAATGAATATCGTGCATATAGAGAGAGAGCCGTGACTAATGTCTCTATTGACGTACGGCGGAGTCGAAGTTGGCTGGACGGAGGGAGCGAGGAAGAGGAAAGAAAAAGAGAGAGAGAGAGAGAGTGAGAGAGAGAGAGAGATGGCCGAAGGTCGTTTAACCAAGACGCGGTATACACGTACGACGCCTCGATCTCTCGACGTCCTTTTCTCCCCCTCTTCCTCACCCTCCTATCTTCATCATCCTCCAGCGTCGTCCTACACGCTCTCGACCACGCCGTCTTCGCACTGTCCATCCTCGTTACGTTCTCGCTCGTCGGCGCTTTCTCTTCCACCTTTCGACGCTCTCGCGTAATTTCGAATCGCTCATTACTCATTCTCGCTCGCTCTTTTCTTTCATTTTTATCTTAATTGGGATCCACTCTTTTTCCATTCTCGCTTCAATTTTTCAAAGTAGAAAGAGCCATCGTGAAAGTCGGAACTTGGTCGGGAAAATCACGAAGCAGGTGACCTTCGTGGCTCGATAACGGAACGAGGATATGTTCTTGGCGGGAGAATACCGCGAGAGAGCGACGAACCGACCCGTCGCGGTTATTTCGGTTTCGTCGACTCGATGTCAACGAGCGAACTGCGATAGACAAATTATCGGTGACAATTATCGTCGTCTTCGCGGGGACGAAAACCCACTGGTTTTACAGAAAAACGGGAATGAGAACCGTAATGCAATATCTCAGGCGACTTTATTTTTATTCCTTCCGAAGTGGAAATAAAAAGGGGGAAGAGGAGCGGGAGTGGGATATAAAGCCGTGGTTATATCTCGTTCGACGGGGAGAAAGAGGAATAAGAAGAAAAAGGAAGAAATGTCAGTCGCCATCGAAGACACGCGAGGAGGGGGGGGGGGGATCCGTGATCGTCATCGAGCGGACGGTACGAGTGCGAGCTTACACGTTTCTCGGCCCCCGTCCGGCCGCCCTCGTCCTCCTCGTTCGCATCGAGAAGCTCGCTAATAAAATGCGCTCTACTCGCTTCGCTCTCTTAAAGCCCTCTTTACATTTACATGCGAACTGCTCGAGGCGCGCACTCCGAGGGGACATCGCGCTCATGAATTTATCTTGCCTCGTCCTCTCTCGCTCCTCGCGTCCTCTCTTGTTCGTCCACCCTCGTACGTGTGCGGACGCGCAACACAGCCTTACGCGAAAGGACACGGCCCGGATGACGCTCGATGCGCAATCGAAAATTTCGCCTCTCCTCTCTCGCGAGGCGAACAGAGAAGGAGGCAGATTGAAAAATTCGTCTCGCCGTGTATCGGATTCGGCTAGAAGACTCCTCTCCGTTTAATGACTCAATCCTTTATTCGAGCGATTTGAACCGCGAGCCATGGCCGAGGGGGAGAGGGGAGAGAAGCTGGAGCGTAGAGGTGCGCATGCAAAATGAAACTGACCGAGCGAATTGCAAATAGCGGCTGGCGATTGCCGAGGGAGAGACGAGAAGAGGCTAAGTGTGCGCGCGAGTTGGACGAGAAACGAGCCGCGCGGCACGAGAGAGGAAGAAAGGAGGCGAGAGGGGAGGACGAGGGGGGGGGGGGGGGGGAGCGAGTAGAGGAGAAAGAAGAAGAAGAAGAAGAAGCGAGACAAGCCACGGCCGGCCCGTCGGCGCTGGCCATCGCGTGTATCCGCCTACGTAATCTTGATTGTCGACACTCCTCCACCACTTTCTACCACGAAGCGTGCACCACCTTCATCACCACCACCACCGACGGCGATATCGGCCTCCTCGCCGCTATACCTGGACACGAGCGCGAGCCTGCTATTTATTCGCTGGCTGTTTAAATACGAAGAGAGGAACGGAACGTTATTGGGATGCCGCGGTAATCGATTCTGGGATCCGAGAGAGCATCTCTCTACCTCGACTACCATCGTTACACCAAATCGACCGAAATCGGCCGAATAGATTGAGTCATCGAGCGGAACGAGGAAGGAAATTCGATGAGTTTTAGACTCGAGTACGAAAAATTCAATCAATAATTCGCGAATCGAGCGCATAGGAAGCAGATCCCGCGAGGGTAAGATAAGACGTTGAAAATGAGCGAGAGAAAGAGAAAGAAAAAAGGATAAAGAAGCAACACGAGAAAGCAGAGACGCGGATGCAACGAGCGCAGGGAGAGAAAAGATACAGAT
>NCVS01001021.1:25321-38110 GCA_003055095.1 Goniozus legneri | reverse complement strand
CTCTCTCTCTCTCCTCAGTCTCTACACTTTCAAAATTTTCCGTTGCGAAAGAATTGAGATCAATCATTCCGCTAAATATCCAAAATTCATATTAAATTAATATCCTGATTTCTAAAAATTTAAGCAGGGGAAGAGATTTCGAAAAGCAGATTTAAACGGCCGTATAACGAATTCGATGGTGTGAAAAGTTCCCAAGATCAGATGTGTATTATACTTGTAGGAGGTATTACATCGTTTATATAGATGAGAGAGAGAATAAACACGAGGAATAACGGGTAGAGCAAACGTACGAACGTACTAAAGAGTTTCTAGTAAGTCACACCCTATCCTGTTTTCCTTTTATCCGCGGAGATCAAATATGCTTCTCTCCTCCCACCGAGAATAACTTTACTACCGTATTCGCTTCGTCGGTCCATTGGGCTACTAAACTTGACCTATAAGGCAAGAGGGGTACAACGAAGCGCGCGCGAGCTTCTGTACGTAAAAGAGTCGTAAAGTAGAATACCAAAACGTCGTGCGACTTTTTCCTAGCTCCTACATACCCACTTTTCAATTTTTTTTAGCGTACGTTTACAATAGCGAAGATTCTCGGCTTGCGCAACTTCAGTCGGAGATGAAGAAATATCGCGAAAAACGAGCGCATTTTACGGTCAATGCGGAATCGTATCGATCTCCCTTCGTTCCTCTGTCTTGTCCGCGTCAATGTCGAACCATCCATCCTTCAGCGAGTCGAGAGAGAGGAAAAAATGGCTTGCGCGCGAGCGAGAGAGAGAGAAAATATTTGCATTGACGCGCGTTTTGTACAGAAGCTGTGACGGCTTATTAGCCTGGAAGCAGCTGCGTGCCGGTAATGAGGCGCAATCTCGTGTTCCATGCATAATACGGCCGACGGTGGGACCGCTCCAAATTCTTACCTCCTCTTTTATCTTCTTCTCTTTTTTTATCTCTCCTCGTCCTCCCCGCATTCATCCTTCTCTCTCGCTCTCCTTCTCTCCTCGCGCGCATTCTTTTGTCCGGAATCGGCACACCGAAAACTCCCCTCAGAATGTATCAACTCGTGCGCGAGTTTAAAATCCTCGAAATCGTTTACGTGATTACAAAGTTTATTCAAATTGCTGCCATGAGAAAGGCGGTGTGAGCGCGAAAGTCGGAAATGTTTTCTAAAAGGAATCGGTAGCTCGAGCGCGCTCCGGGGGAATAAAAGTTTTATAATTAAGTCGTACAGGCGTGAAATTTCGGATTCCATTGCTGTATTGAGTTTTTACTACGTTTGTTCCTTTTCTCTACCATAGATATTTATATTTTGTGTTTTTTTTTCTCGTCATTTTTTCACTTTTACGACGACCATAAAGTCGTACCGCAAACGTATTCGGGTATCGAAAAAGGATTCACGTTGCGCGTGAATATCGCGCCTCCGGGTCTCGGCCTCGCGAACCTCCGACTTTTACGACTATACCTCTTCTTCTTCATCCGAGAACCTCGCCAGATCCTTCCCCACCACAGCCCATTCGAGTGTCACTGACAAATGATTTCGGCACCGTTGACATTAAAAAAGGAACTCCCCCGGAAAAGGAATTTTTTTCTTCCTCCGTTCAAACCGCACGCGATGCCAACTGTACGCAAGTCAAACACACATCGCGTGCGCGATAGAAAATTCTCAAATTTTTCAATTCGATGCGCATTGAATGCAGACGAAGGAGGAGAGGGACTCCTATAATTATAGCAGAAGCGACAAAACATTTCTCAAACGAATTTCAAGGACGAGAAAGTGGAGAATTTTCTCCTTGGCGTCTCCTCAAAATTATTTTCAATTTCAAAGAGCGTGAAAAATAATTGCATTCGAATGACTACAATCGATCTAAAGAGAAATAGACGACGAAGCGAATGCATTTTATTGTCCACGAGAATTTTTTTCATGGCCAAGGCGATAAGAGGAGAAAGAGAGAGAGAGAGAAAGAAAAGGAGAAACGAATGAAAAGAAGCAACGGACATCGGTCCAATCAAGTGCGCCCGAGTATAGAGCTGACGTGATTACAGTCGACGCGCGTGACCGGAGTTGGTCCGTCGACTCCGCCGTACGTTCTCGTTCTTCGCTATACTTTTGTTCGCCATCCGCGGTATACGCATTGTGTGTAAACGCTCATACGAACATCGTCCGATCCCGCGCGAATAAAGAACGTAAATCGTGCGAGTCCCTCGCGTGCGCTCAATAGTATCGTAGCGAGTAAATATTATTCGCTGTTTAATACACGGGGAGATAAAACGACGGCGAAAAATTCTCAGTCACGTAGGCCGAATAACCGCGTGAACACGGTTATCTGTACATAATACAACGTATTACGGAGTTGAGTTGAGGCTGGCCGCAAATAACTCACTTATTTCAATCGGCGGTGAATCGAGCGCCCATATCGTCCACCGCCAACAACTACGGCAAGAACGACAATCGAGCAGAGCGAGAGGGAGAGAGAGAGAGAGAGAGAGAGAGAGAGAGAGGATATAAAGGGTTACCCGTATCGTTATGGAATAACAGCGGAGCTGCTCTCGAGCGCTACCGACTTAACGGCTATTTTTCGTTCGCCCGAGACTCGCTATCTCGCGGTAACACTGGCGCTGCTGGCAGAATCTTTGTCCAGTGTTTTCGCGTGCACCGAGAGAAATAGGTAATTAGCTCTTACCATATCCGGAAGCGAATACACACATCGCGCGACTCGTTTTACAATCCAATCACCGGACAGCGAGCGCAAATTGCCCAGAGCGAGAAGAAGAAATCGCTTTTCCCTTTGGCTTTATCGATTCTCGTAAAGCGCGCGCGACGAGTTTTTCTCTATTTGCGATCGCGCAGAACCGGTGGATAAACAACTGAAATATACGGATCGAGAGGCTTCATGAATTATTCACGAGCATTCCTAAACGTAGTCCTACGCGTGTCGAACTGTACCGAACAAAAATTCTCAATAAAGTCGTCGTTTTATCGCGCGCGTCGTATGAAATTCGAGCGGACACCGAAATTTTGCATTCGCGCGATGGGCTCGGTCCGCGATTGCGGCCCTGAGCTCGCATCGTTTTACGAGAGAGCTGCCAGGATGGTGGGGGAGAGCGAAGGAGAGGAAGAGAGAGAGAGAGAGAGAGAGGAGAGAGAGAGGAGAATCGAGACCTGCCCGGGCCCCCGGTGGATGATCTATGGCTCTATCGCGCGTATCCCTCGACTCCCACCGATCCCAATCGCAACGGTCCTCTTTATTTATCTCGCATCCCGCGCTTTCTCGCTCTTATCGTTATCCCGAATTTTTCTTCCTCCCTCTTCCAACAGCGCGCGAGGCTGTCTCGAGGCGAACAATTAAGAAGAAGCAACGAAAAATCGCTCCGTTGTTGCGAACAAAACTCGATAAATCGGTGCTCCTCGCTCGGCCGAAATTCTTCTCTTCCCCCGACGATGATCGTTCGAGTAGAACTTTAATCAGATCTCAATTAGCCTCGGGAACCAGTTTTTGTCCGATCGCTCGGTCAAAATTTTCAGCCCGGCCCCGGAGTCGTTTCGAAAAACTCGAAAAGGATTCCGCGCAAAAAGAGGAGGAAATTTTTATCGAACCACCCCGGCCGAGTATCAAGACGTCGTGAGTCGGATTTCTTTTCCCGAGTCGGTTGAATATATCGCTCCATTGTGAGCGCGCGCGCTCGAGTCGTTTATAATTCCGCTTTTGATGCTCATCGAGAGTTTTGCGCTCGGTTAGAGAGGGGCTTGTAAAGACTCGCGCACACGCGCGCGTGCGCGCTCCGACCGCGAGGAGGAGAGAGACATTATCGGGGAGGTACTCGCGAGCTCACGGACCCGGGAGAGAGATTCGAATCTACAGGGCTGGGGCGACGTTGCACGTGTTTCCCCTGCCTACGTATTTATCGAGTAAACTGCACGCACATACCGCGAGACGTACGAATGCACGAGCCCGCTAATTGCCGTAAGCGCTAAATCCAACGGCGCGTTACCGTTTTTCATCGTTCGAGTTCTCTCGGCACTCGAATTTCGAACGGTCGATCGAGCGACGGGAATTAATCGAGTGTCTCGCGAAGGCCGTGTATTATACAGAAAGAGAGAGAGAGAGAGAGAGAGAGAGAGAGGAAACGTAGAGTCCAATATAACACGAGAGCGTCGATTTTCGGTCTCCCCACCCCGTTTAATTAAGTGGGACCAATTACTCCGCGGCGTCTCATTAGCCGGCATTTAATGCCGATTGCGGACCGAGGCGAGAGCCTTCGTTATAACCGAGCGAGTCTCGCGATACGTACGCATATATAAACCGGTTCCGTATCGCGAAAGTCGTCTAATACGCGTTTGCGAAAAATTCGAGAGAAGACAAAAAATTCACACACTCGAAGCGATAATCGAGGATTTTGCGAAAAATCGCCTACGATTCGACACAATCGGGAACCCCGGAGGAGAATTGTTTCGGCGTATTCGACAAAATGATTCGAACGGGAACGCAAAGAAATGAATTCATTAGCTCGGCCGAGTCTCGGTCGAGGGGTTATTGCGGGTACCGCGAATAATGCTCGCGCTCACGGAATAACATCCCGTTGCGTGGTAAAAAGGAGAAGCGCGACGAAACGATCGTACAGAGAAGAGAGGAGAAGCGAAGAAGGAGAAGAGAGCGAGAGGGAGCGTATCGAAAGCGAACTCGATCCACGGGACTGGCTCGCGCGCATCAAGACATTCGAGACTTCGACAGGGGCAAGCAAGATTGACTACAGCTCAATCATTCTTCGTCTCGTATCCACTTTCATTCCCCCCCCCCCTCCGCTACCGCTCCTTTCCCCCCTCCACGCGCTCCGAACCCTGTCCAGTCTTTCCCCACCCTTGTCGCCACGTTGCTGGACCATCGATGAGCTCTTCTCGTTCTCCCTCTTCTTCTCCTTCTGCCTCTTCTTCTTCTTCTTCGTCCACCATCCGTAGCTCCTTTTATCGTCGGTTGGATCTCTCGGAGCCCTTCACGTGCTGTGCTCTCTAATGACGTCTCCTTCGAGTAGTGGGGATCTCTACCACCGCGCACCTAACAAGAGTCTATCCTCCTTTTTTCACGTTCCAATGCTAATCCCATATCGAACTTGTCCCCGCTCTTCATCGTTTCCGTTTCGTCCCAGCGCGGGAACCTCCCGAAGACGCGCGTCCCTCCGCAAGGACGAATTGCGGAGGTAACGCGAACGTTCGATTCCAAATATTTGTACTCTCCATCGGTACGAGAGCCAAGCGGAATCTCTCGGCAGTTTCGCGCGCCAAGGTCGGCATAGAAGGCGCGCGGCGCGTTACACGGGAGCTGATTGAATCGGTGCTACGGTGCAAAAAGCCGAAGGAGCGAGAGAGGAGGGAGGACAAAACAAAGGGATTCGCTCTTGGAATCTCTATCGGGATGCGAGCGAGGAAAGAGGAGACGACCATGTCGAGAAGCGGAGTAGCCGTCTTCTTCTTCTATACCCCCGTGGCGAGAAAAAAGACCTTGACTGCGATTCCCGGCCCGGGATGCCGGGACCAGCCGGCGACCGCTAAAAACCTAATTAGATGTCATAATTATACTCAGCGGTGCTCAACCGCGCGCGGCCCTCTCGCTCTCTTTTTTTTTTCTACCCTCGCCTAGCTCTCGGGGACGACGCGATCACGCCGATGTCATAATTACACACAGCGGTGCTCAGCCTCCTCCGTTCCTCTGCACGGAGGGAGAGAGGGATTACGGGTATCGATCGTGGGCGTGGCGATGAAGTATCGATTATCGACGGGGCCGGAGGGCCCGCGCAATTTGCCAGCGGATTTATCGGCTCTCGCTGCGAGAGCTCGCGGGCTCGATTTTCCGCGTCTTCGCCGCGACCCCAGTGGGAACGAAATCGAGTTTTTAGCCAGTAACTGGCCAGTTTAACTAGACTTAAACTAGGAACTGGCTAGACTTAAACTACACTGGCTAGTGTACTATCGAGTAACTGTCTAATAACTGGCCAGTTTTACTAAATATCAACAAAAATATGGCGACTCTGAGTAAAACTGACAGCTTTCAGGTTATCAAAATTGTGATTGTGATTGTGATAATTGTGATTGTGATTATGTTACTGGATATGCTTACTGCCTAGTTAATACATTTGATTGCTGGTCAGTTTCTAGACTTAATCAGGTAAAACTTGATTAATTTCTACTAGGGGAGCCGGTTGCGTTCTGCAGCAAGCGGGCCTGCAATTGCAAATTTTTCCAATTTTTTTCGATCCCGCGTTGTGTTAATTGCCGTTACGCGCGCATTTATTCGCGCGACCCTGAGTAACAACGTGCCAGACGGAACGAGAGGCTCATCGCCTCGAAAGGACGAAGAGCGAGCGAGCGAGCGATACCACCTGCCGCGTTTTAACGTCGATGTATTTCATATGAATCGCAGGCGCGTGTAGGGGATGCGAGGGAGCGAACGAGACGGAGGACTCCGGCGTCTCCGACCGAGACGTCTCGACGATCGTTCCAAATCGAATTATTTATTACAATCGCCGAGAGTCTTAATCGCGCGCGAAAAATTTCACAATCGATAAATACAAGCCGCGTTAAAAACACTCGAGAGTTGATAATTTTTCTCGACGCGAGTCGTAAATTGCTCCGACGCGAGGATCCCGGTCGCGTAATGACCATCGGGGGAAACATCGTGTGGGAACGTCAACAGTGTAATTCAAGAGGGAACGTAGATGTTAGTGGATAAGAAGACAGGCGAGCGCGCGCGAGGGTCGTCAGCGTGTTTCGCGCGCGAATCAAAGTAGAGTGGGGTGGGACGGGGGGCTCGGTTTGACGAGATAATTGAACGACAAGTGTTTCGTCCCGGGCACCTGAATCCGGAGGGCCCTGCATCTGCCCTTGGAGTTGGGAGCTCAAAATTGCCGTAGTAGGGGAGCTCGCTCGGCCCGCTCGGAGAAGTCGGAGAGCGAGTTGCCGCGATTTCGTGTAGGGACCCGAAAATTTTCTCTCTCTCTCTCTCTCTCTTCCTCGCTTCCAGCGTCGGTTAAAAACCCTCGGGACGGATATCCCTACTCTCCCGTCCGCCTCGTGCAAGCCGAGCGTAAGCGCCGCCACCTGTTGCTCGTTTCGTCTACTCGTCTCTATCCGCGCACGAAAAAAGAGGAATAGGCTTTAATAGGCACTCGCGATCATCCTTGCGAGTCGAACTCGACCGCTCAATTTTCACCGGCGCGTAACGCCCACGAGATTTCGATAGCACCTGTTCACGGTTCTAATAGAGAAAACGACGACGCGATACTTTTTTGTTTACACAGAACGAAACGCCCGAGGGACACGTGTCAATCGATTTTTTTCTCTCCATTGAAACCTTCGTATTTAGATTCAGACGACGCTCGTCGCGTTTCCAATTTCCGTTCTCGTAACAACGAAATGGGAGTTGGAAAGGGTCCGTTAGATCGGCGTATATTAAACGGAGTGGCTATTTGGCGTACGCGCGTTGGAAAAATAATTGTACGTGGCCGGCGTTATGGTGATTACGGTAGGCTGAAATTTCGTGCACGGCGCGTTCGGATAGAGAGCGTGTGTGGAGAGTGTGCGGCCCTGGGAGCGCGAGCGAGTCTTCCCCATCGTCGTGGACCGGTTCAAAAATACCACGGATGCTCGAGGCGAGGGGCGTCGAGGTAGAGGAGGATGGAAGTTGAAGGGACCGGCGATGGAGGAGGACGGCGATAGAGTTAAGGGACCGAATATCGCGAGTGAGAGGGAAGGTTGGGGGCTCGCGTGGGAGTGCGAGAGAGAGAGAGAGAGAGAGAGAGAGAGAGAGGGAGAGCGAGAGAGGAGATCGTGGGTACCGGTAGGACGCGTCTTTATTATACGAACGGACGAAGGAACCCACCGACCCAGGCCTCGTCTGATGATGTTGTACTCACGATTCCCCTCCTTCTCCCCTCCTCTCTCTGCTCTGCCTCTCCCCTCCGCTCCTCCTCCGTCTACTCATACTCGTTTAGCGTTCCCCGTACGTGACTCCGGCGCGATCACGTAGGAGGGCCTCTTTGCTCCTCATTTTCTTCCTCCCTCCCTCCCTCTCTCTCTTTTTATTTTGTACTTTTCAAGCGCGGACGACGACATTAGGAAATTGGCGCGATCGCGAAACAATCAATTATCGCTCGGTGCGTTACTCTCCGTTTTTTTCCTCCTCTCGCGTTCTTTCCTCCCTGCGTTTTTTTCTCTTGGCTCGATGCACGATAAGCGATCGGAGAGTAGCCGGCGGGTTTCCCCTTTTGTACCCGGGCACACCCCAACCACCGCGCACCCCGCGAGGCAGTAGATCGTCGATCGATTTCAATAATCCGACGTTCGAGAGTACCAGAGAGGAAGATCGGCCTCGATAATACGCGCCTCGGAGCCACACAGCCGCGTTTACGCTGACTCGGATAAATGATCGCTGCTCGCGCGCGTGTACCGTCGATTTCTTCTATCTCCCTCAAAGACTTCATTGTAACAACAAATATACACGCGTATTTCTAATTCGCAATCGCGCGCCCGAGAGAGATATTCGACAGCGTCCGGGGGAAACAATCGCGACGCGGGAGTCGCGGGCGTCCGGGGGGGTGGGATCGGCGAATCGTAAAATGGTGGAAATATGCGCGCTCGCGGAGGAGGATAAGAATCGACGGTACACGAGCGGTATGTGGTACACGAGCGGTATCGATAACGCGGGACCGCGAGCAAGAGGGACATGCGCGGGATAATATCGTCCTTAAGCGAAAGAGGGAGAGAGAAAAAAAAAATAAGCGAACGAAGCGGAATCGTAAAAAAAGGCGCTAAGAAGGCGCGGCTCTTATAAAATTGTACCCGGTTCGAGCGCACATATACATATGTATATGTATATATAGGTGGACAGGACGGGAAATTATGTGTACGTTACGTTGCGGAACCTGTTTCGTCCCATATCTTCGATATAATTGGAGGCGATCGAGGTGGTAGAGAGGTATGGACCTCTTTACAAGTGCAGCGTGCGCGCGCGCGCGTCATTTCCACGTATTTTGACCCGATTCGTGACGCTACGATATACCGCACGTTTCTTTCTTCTTTTTTTTTTTCTATCGCTCTGGATAGAATAAAAGCATCCCGGCAATTACGAGCGTTGAGAGAACCCAAGTGTCCGCTCCGACTCGATGGTCATTATGACAATGATCGAATAATTACAGCGCGCAGCAGAGTCGGAAAATTTTTCACCGGGAAGAATCAGCAGGACGACACGAGTATGACGATTGATGATCCCGCGCACGGGTTCTCGCCTCTCGGTGCAATTTAAAACGCATTCCAGGAGCTCCCGTGAGCGCGCATCTGCGTCCTATCGTCCCGTATTCATTTGATTCTCTCTTTCTTACGTTTCGTGCAGCATAACTGCCTCCTCTCGCCAATTTTTCGTTCTCCCTGCGCGCTCCTAATTTTCGCGTTGGTCGTTCGTCGATATATTCCAACGGAGTAGACGAGATTCGTCGAGTTTTCGATGAATGAACCAGATAAGGCGATCGATCTTATTATTCACCGTACATCGGAGCAACGAAAGGAGAATACAGCTTGTAATCCAGGACGATAATTCTTCTTAATAGACACGCGTTCGCGTCGTTCTACCGCGATACGAAACTTGCGCAAGACCGTGTCCCTCTCGTGCCCCGCGAGGAGTCGAAACATTTTTCACGTACCATCGACGGGGCACGCACGTGAAAATAAAAACGGTCGGCGTTCCGTTAACGGAATGACTAACAAGAAATGTCGGAGGAAAGCCTCGAAACAGTGGGGGGAAAATCGAGAAGGCTTGCGCAAGGGAAAAAAAAGGTGGAATGCGAGCTCGAACGATATCGAACCGTTGGAAATTTTCGGGGGGGGCGTCCCGCGGCGAATTTTGCGCGCTCGTATTATTCGATACGATACGCTCGGTGTTTTATACATGTATCTGACGTTTCCATCGTTGGAGTCCAACGATATTTCGAAAAATTTTTTTTCGCAAAACAAATTCACATATCTTTTTAAAATACACTTAAACAACGGAAAAACACATTTATGAAATAATTTTTGACCATTTTTTACCAAGTTGGACGCAGAGCTCATTTGAAAAAAAAAAATTTTTTTAACACGGCTATCCGTGTCCAACTTGGTCGTCCGTGTTCAACTCGATCGTCTGTGTCCAACTTGGTCATTCGTGTCCAACTTGGTCAAAAATGGCCAAAAATTATTTCATAAATGTGTTTTTCCGTTGTTTAAGAGTATTTTAAAAAGATATGTGAACTTGTTTTGCGAAAACAATATTTTTCGAAATATCGTTGGACTCCAACAATGGAAACTTTAGAGACATGTTTTATACTACGTATTACTCGCGACTTTGTCTCGCAATTGCGAGCACCCGTCACGTAGCGGAGCGGCTTTTTACCGAGCGCGTTTTTCCGAAGCAGTCGCGATTAATAACCGATCGAAAAATGTTTCCTCTGTAAATAGGTTTCGAGTGTAGAAGGGATAATGTTATTTTACTGGTGCGCCGTACGAATCGGCCTGATTTGCCTCCCGATGCTTCTCGTCAACCTGTCTGTGTTTTCTCCCCCCCCCCCACTTTTTTTCACTCCCCATCCCCTCGTATCGACGGCACCGGCATTGGCTACAGGTGTCCGCGGGGAATTCGAGCAGGTATGCATTTGACGCGAAAGAACGAGCAGGTACCGGTATGGGGAGGGCAGGGGCACCGAGGTGTGCGCCCGTGACTAACGTCAACAAATTCGTCCGCGCTAATAGAAACGTAGTGAAATAAGGCGCTCCGTAGGCCTCTCGTCGTCAACCCGGAGCGACGGAATCATTACCGATGCATAGTTATGCAACGGTTCGTAGGAGAAATTCAAAAACTTTACGAGATGATTGATCGCTCTTCGCGGGACGAGCTTCTCGACTTTGAAGAACCCGATCCGTGAAATCATCATTTTTCAAAAAACCATGTTAACTCTACGGAACGAGTCCGGAGGAGAGAACGAGAGTTCTAATTCGAGATTATAGTTGGTTAATTTGGATCTTAATCGAGATTTTTTTTCGCGAACAAGATGAATGCGCTCGGTTGATGGCGTTATCTCGTGGGCTCGAGCGCGGTAGACGCTACCCCGCCGTCGTCGGACGGAATTTCATTGGCGATAAGTCAACGCGCGGCGAGTATTCCCCGATTAAGGCGGCCATTAAGAGCGACCGGGACGATTTACATCTAACGCGTGAGCGAGAAGAATGCGCGCGAGCCAATCGAGTCTAATGGACCTGTTTGCACCTTGGTTAAAGCCTTGCCGCGGTTATCTTTCAATTTCGTATATACGAGAAGAACGAGTGGCTAATTGCGCTATTCCAGGAACCGAGACGACTACATTCGCTCTTCCCATACTCGCGCGTAATCGCTAAAAGAGATACACACTCCGCGAGATTTCGAGATCGATTTTATTTACGTCTGTATTTTTTTTTCCTCTCGGGCATTTTCAATCGTGAATTATCGCGAATAAGTTTGGCGCTAACGAGTGGAAGAAAGATTTCGGTGAAATTTATGGTTCCCGTAGGAGATTTCCATAAAACGTTATCTGGCGATTAAAATCGTTCGGATGAAGAGATAAATGGCCGCCGCGACTCGCCGTGTCCGACGTCGTCGACGAGACGACGTTGAATTACGTCGTGGCTATTTAAATTTATTAATTGGACAATATCAATGAACTTGTGCGCTAACAGGGTCTTCATTGAATTCGCCTCGAGTGGAAAATATCTCGACGGCGGGTTCGGCCCCTCCTATTCGCGCTACTTGCCTTCCGATTAACGTTTCGTAAACTCCAACGCAAATTGATTCGATAATAACGAGAATTTCGTAAATTAGCGAATAACGGAATTCGGCCGGAGTCGGGGCTCGTGTGCTGGGATCGATGTAGTCTTTGAACTATGACAAATGAATAGCGCGGTAGCGCGGTGAATACGCGACGAGATTGTTTCGAAAAGAAGCGCGAACGAGGGAGAGAGAGAGAGAGAGAGACAGAGAGACAGAGAGAGTTCGCCGGCCGTGAAATGACCGCGTCGACTCCGCGCCGCCGGTTAATCTTGATTAATGCCCTTTTGGAAAGTCAGAGAGCTAATGCTAATCCGGTCGGCATCTTTTGCCGCGCTCTCGAGCCACGAGACGTTCGGCTTTTTTCTCTCTTATCCTCGCTCGCACCCGTTCACCAGTTTCGAACTTTAACGTCCGTGTACAGACGTCACGGACGTCTTTCTTCTCGCGGAAGGAACTCGCGGTGAAAAATCGAAACGAGCCAGGAAATTTGTAATACAATGACCTCGCTGGAAGAGAGATCGGCGCGAAAAGTCGAGGAGCACCGCGGAGACTCGGGAGCTTCCCTCGAATCGAGACAAGACATTAGATATTTTACGATAGCCGTAAAGATTTTAGCGGGGAACACGAGATTTTATGGACATCGAGAGTTCATTTTCGATCTGTGCTCGCACACCGTAAAACCACCGCGCGCGCGAGCGTTTCCGCAATTTCCCCGCGTATACGCGCCTACGCGCTCCCTCGGCGTATTCTAGCCGCGTGCGAGGCTCGAATGGGCCGCTCGGCCCGCGGGCATATGTCAACGCGAGATAACGCAACGACAAATTATTCAGGTGGTCCCGTCGACACGGGCTATCCGTGTCAGCGGCGAATTTCGATTCCCTACCGACTCGGCGGGAACAATTTCTCAGTGGCGACACAGCCGGCGACAACGCATCGTGCGAGAATTCGCGTTCGAACGAAGAAGAGCGAGAAGGAG
>NCVS01001021.1:0-25272 GCA_003055095.1 Goniozus legneri | reverse complement strand
AGTATCGCGAGCGAGCGAGCGCGGTTAAAATCGCACGAGCACGCGCGAGAGGAGGCGATATATAGATAGTCTAGCGTAGCCGGCGTTGGTGGTGGTAGCCGCGAGGTCACATGTGTATTATAAGGCCCGTACTCGGCGCGACTGGCTCAGCCGCCGGTGCTTATCTCGATTATCGCCGACTGTTTTCCATCTTTATCGATAGAGACACCCAGGACTCGTATCTCGACGCGGTATTCGCGCAAATGTTTTTCGAGACCCTCGATGTGATTTAACGAGGCTTAACCCGCGCATTACGCGCTTCAACCGCGCCGCGTCAATCCTCGATTCGTTATCGCGGTCCAGCTGACGCTCCCCGTCGCGAAAATTACAGTATTTAAAGTTATACGAGCCGTGCGATCGGCCGGTCTGACTTATTACACAGGTGTCGCGAATCTAATAACTATACTCCACGCGCTCGAATCGTCACGGTCGATTCGTCGATTAACCTCGTCCTCGCGCGTATAAGGAGGTATCTACCTATACAAGTTCTCGAATAGAGATAGAGATAGACACATATTTTTAGCCTTCTCGGCTATTATCAATACAATTATAAAATACCTTACATTTTCGATATATTTAGCTGTATCCACTCCTTTAACAATCTTTTAAAGCTCTTCACTCTCTCACATATCCTGATTTCATTCGGCAACGCATCATACATTCTCACCCCTTCGTAGTATAGATTTTTTTGGGCGGCACTCGTTTTCCGAAAAGCTATTTGCAGCTTCCCAGTTTGACGACTCACCCTCTCACTACTTTCACCCACAAAACTAGTACTATCCTTAAATGTATCTGGCAAATAGCCTCTCAACGCCTCACGAAAAGTCAGAGGGAGCGGGGGATTTTTCGCGATACCCAGAGTCGAGATACTCCGAGGTTGTAGACTCCTTTTTTTACTGTGAGAACGCGATTACTCCCGGTCGTAGGAGTAGCGTACGATGCGCCGCCCGCGGGCCGCGAGCATCTCTCGCTGTAATTACTAAATTATGCTCTGACCACACCGAGGAGGAGAAGAAAAAAGAAGGAGAGAGGAGAAGCGAGAGAGAAGAGAACCGCGATCTTATCCGAGCGCACGGCTTGCGCACGCCTAACTTTATTAAGTCGGACCGCTTCGAATTGTCGTAGTTTATCGTAAACGTTCCGCATCGTGAGATAAACCAGATACGAGTTTATCGACACGGCTAATTACCCGACGATTCGCCTGCGCTCCTTTCCCTTCCACTCCTCGTCCCGGTCCGATTGCGGTTAAGGAAATGTCGCTTAACCCTTAAATGCATGATTTTTCCATTTTGAATACAATAAATTGAAACAGGTAGATAATTAAACATAGATTAAGGGAAAAATAAAACAAACAAAACAAAACAACACAACAATACTGATGTAGAAAAAAAAAAATATAAGAAATAGTCTGGAGGCATTCTTTGACAATTGGAGAAACGAAATTGTCGATGTCGCAAAAAACTGTCGTCGTTTCCAAACGTCCTCGTGGGTAGTGGAGATATAATAACGCAAAATACACATAGACGTGTAAACACGGTCCGTCGACTGCCGTTCGGATTCTAACGTGGGGGCAGGTAGCCTCTCCCGTAGGTTTGCTCTTTCGATTAAGAAGTACCGGCTGCTCGTCCACGTGGCCTCGTATGTTCCTTTGACCAACACCAGCGCGAGATACCGAAAATATTTCCTAAAGGAAAAGCAACTTTTCTCTCGCTTTCACGGTCGATATCGTCGAATGGATTCTCGAGGGGACAGCCACTCGACGAGTATATCTACCTACGGAGGTTGTAAGATCGAGTCGAGGATTCCAATTGTTTCCGTTCGCGGACGTCTCGAGCGTTCGATAAAAAACCGGCTAATAACGTAATTATAACCGCTTACGAAAGGCGTAACAAGCGGGGAACGATAAATTACCACCTTTGAACTCGTAAACGAAGCGAGAAGACACACTTTCCACGATTCACCTACCAATGCGAGGGACATCGGATGGTTCCTCGTCTCTTGGGGATTAAAAAATTTATGTATTCGTGGAATCGCGCGCGCGCGCTCGCTCGCGACGTATTAAAAGGCAGAGAAAAATATCCGTATATATGTATATATATTCAGCATCACCGGTCAGGTATAAAAGAAGCGGCTGGTTTTACACTACGAAACGCGAAAAGCGATAAATCAACGTAATAAGTTGGTCGTGAGAACACGCCGAACTCCATAAAGATGTTGGTTTAAGATACAGATTCCCTATTTCGTTCCTTTATTTCTCTCTTCGGTAGATGATCTCCACTGGGCGGTGAAACTCGGTCCGATTCTCTCCTCGCTCTCTCGCCTTTCCTACGCACATTTTATAGACCCGATAATCACGTCCCGACCTTCACACGTTCGCCGGATATACCTTTTTGATTTGCGTGCGGTATTCGCGCATACGATATTCATACGGAATAGCTTAATTTCGAGATAAAACGCCTCGCGTCGTAAATATCGTCGCGGCAAGACCCCCTTTTGAATTCTTTTCTCTTGTTGTGAAATGTTAATTAAATTGTTAGGTCGCTCGGCACGCGAAGATAACGCGCTCGGTTTATGTTTTTTTTTTCTCTCTCTCTCGAGTCCGCTTGAGTAACAATTAAAAATCTCGAATGGAGATATCATCGCGAACGTGAGGCGAAGTTCAATTTCGACGTTCTAATTCGAAAACGATAAACTCACACCTGCGGGGTTTATCGGCCGATCTCGCTGTGCGTGGGCACCGGAGATTACCCGATCGAGCGGTCCTTAACGGTACGAAAACCGTTTTCCAGTTTCCCCCGCAGCATCCTTTTTCTTCCTCGGCCTTTTTCTTTATCTCCGATAGACGACACGGGAATTCGATTTGGACTTTTCGAAGCTTCGGAAGGCTGCCGGGTTCCAGGAACGGAGGAAGTTGCGCGCGTGCGAACCGGCGAAAAAGTGGAGAGGGGGTCGGTCCGAGCCCCGGAAGATTAAAGGGCGGTATAATGGCTCAATTAGTACGAGCGCTGCCACGGCCGGTGAAATAACGAGTGAAATCTCGCCGTAGGTACGAAAAACGCTTCCGATTTTCGAGAATTCCCCGTCGAGTCCTACGTTCGAGCTCGCCCAAAGATAATCGAATTTCCGAAAGTTTTTCGGCAAATACGATTGCCGATGGCTCGCTAATCGGCTGGTCAAATTTGAGTTCCGATTATTCCGCGTTAGACGTGCGCTGTCGATTCGTCCGGTAAACTCATTCGCGAGGTGCGATCGACGAGAGCGAAACGTTCGAGAGAATCGAGAAGCCCGAGACGGCCGAGTCGATGAGTCGTCGCTACGGCGGAGTCGTTTTTAGGAAGGTCGCTGGATTTTTCACGGTCCGTAGTCGGTGAAAAATCGAACCGCGGCATATCGGCTCGGTCATTACGCGCCATTAAATACGACAAAGAACGGGCCTCGACAAAAGGATCGGCGAATGTCGTCAATAGCCAGTTCGCGAATAGAGCGGTTATCCTTAAACCGTTTCCGAGAAGATCCTCCCTCGACATCGGAACTCTATCGTCGACTTTTTTTTCTCCATTTCGAAAATTCCACCTCTCGAGCTGCGGTTTTTCGCTTCGAAAATTTTATTTGTTTTGCGAGGCTCTCGGCGCGCTCCTCGAACGGCAAAAATGGAAAAGCAAACGCTTAATCCCCGTGTTCGCGGAATCCTCAAAAAGTCGGCTTATAATGCGCGTCGGGATCCATCCTAATACATCCTCTTACGCACCGATTCGCGTATGGCTTCGCGGCGAATTTCGTCAATTTTTTTTATCCCGGCGTGTGCACTCTCTCGCCGCGAAGGAGAACCGGAAGGAACTCGGTGGGACGAAAATCGATTGGCCCATTCGTTAACGGGCGATTAAGCCGCTCGCCTCGTAATCCGATTTGCGTCGACGCGATTCCGATATGCGTTCAAAGAGCTTTGATATATAAGGTGTCCCGTAGTTCAATGACACCAAGCGAACGTCGAAAATAAATAAATCACTCGACTCTCGTCTTATCGTCTCATCGTCGGAGGTTGTTAACCTCGAATCGGTATGTGGAGTGAACATTTCAATGAAGAATTATCAAACTTATTATCGTCGCGCGAAAAAGAAAAAAAAGGATCGCACGGACGGGGAAGGAGTTGGCACCCCGACATCGAAGACCGGACGACTTACGGGCTCATCCTCTCGAGTTCTCGCGCGCCGGCTCGATCGGCCCGGTTTAATCTGACTTATGGCTTCCATTCGGGGCGCGAGGTTCGCGCGAGTTCGCGAGGGGGAAGAGGAGAACGTACGGCTAGCGAGGCGAGTAGAGCCGTGAGTTTATTGGTAGGCTCTACGCGAGGTGAATTTAAGGCGAGTGTTCTCTCGAGCCGGCCTGCTCTCGAGAGTGAGAGAAAGAGTGGTAAATTCTCGAACGCCATAACACCAGCGCCGTGCGTTTGTTTGGACAGGGGCATTATGAGATTTTATGCTACCCTCGGTGCTCGATGTTTATGCGTGCGCGCGCGCGCGCTCGCTGCTCTTCCGGCTGCGAGACGGGCCGGGAATTTCGCGTCAACACTGCCGAGCCTCCAACACGAGTGGGGTGAGAACGCGCGGGCAAAAATCGCTCAGATTTTTACGGCGAGAACTCGTTCCGGGGAATAGGCTCGTTCGCGGAGACAGTCATAGAGTCGCTAACTCGATTTACCGATCGAACGAGGCAAAAAGATCTCCCGTACCGAGAAACGCGACGCGGTTCGTTAAAACGATAGTCATTATCACGGCGCGCTCGTACGCGCGTGTCTTTATAAGGTACCCGGGATGCGGGGCTCGTCGCGCAGGCAGCGTTAATTATAAATATTGATGCGATCGCCGCTCGACTCCCCATACTCTCCACTCTCCTCACGAACTTTTCCCCCGTGTTATTGTTATTTTTACAGAGCGAAACCGAGGAGCCACGAAATGCGCTGTTGATTCTAAAATACGAGGATCATCGTTTTCTTAAGGCGAGTTTTCGATCGTTGTTTGCTCGCGCTCGAGTGGAGGCTGGGGACTCGTTCGATTTCCCCGGTACGCGCGCGGGCGAGGAATTCCAGAAGATCGTTTTCACGGTGCATTCCGCGGAGTGCATTAAGGCGATTCGCGGGACAATCGGCGCACGATAATCCACGGGCAGGACACGCGAGAAACGCACTGTTGAAAAGAACGAGAGACATAACAAGCGAGCGGTGAATAATCGGCGAACGCTATCGCCCGGCAATTATCTCACGTGATTAGGAGAGACTGTTTGTATTAACGCTTGTGTTTTGTTTGATCGGGCTCGAGAGAGCTTCGTTTAACACCCGCGCGAGGACCCTCCGGGTTGTTTACCGATCGATTCGCGGTAAGAGCCGCGATTCCCCGAACCATTTTCAGAACGGGATAAAAGAAATCGCCCCGGGGAGAAATTTCATCCGCGTTGAATCGGTTGCGCGCGCGATATAAAATTACTGTCGTTCAATCATCCGCGAGTGAGGTGAATTACGGCCGATTGAAAGAAGATTATGTCATTTGTCGTGCGTTGTCCTTTATCGTTGGGGTTGCGGTTGGCTCGCCGATGCGGGCGCACGAAACTCGCCACTCCCGCGATCGGCCAAGCGACGAGCGATCGTGTGCGTGCGTTTATAACGAGCCCCCCCCCCCCGCTCCCCCCGCTCGCTCTCTTCTCTACGCTCCTGCTGCATCAAAGTTATCGCGCGCGCGCCGTGCGAGTATCGAATGTCCCCCACGTTTCGCGAGAATCGTCTCGAGTACAACGCGCCTCTTCCTCCCTCTCCCGTCGAGTTATGAATGTCTGGAATTTATCAATGGACGAGTCTCGGCCGATGATAAATCGCGCGCTGGATGGTCTCTTCTTTTTTACACTCTCGCCGTCTCCCTCTCTCTTTCTCTCTCTCCCTTCCTCTCGCGTGGATCGCACGCAAAGTATTCTATTTGCATGCGCGGGGTGAAAGAGAGAGAAATAAACGAGGCGACAGGTGCGGCCCCTGAGCGATAGACTCGGCAAGAGAAATAATCATCCCCGGCCTCAATGGGAACGTCGAAATTTTTGCGAGCGTCCCAACGAAAAAGGAGAGAAATCCTCCCGAAAAATTTTATCGCTCGTTTATAGAAAGTTTATCCTCGGGAGAAATATCAACATTGTTACCCTCTCGTTTTTTTTTTCTTTCCTCGTTCGATTCACTCTCGTTTCGCTCATCGAATTTCACCTCGCCCCGCCCACACTCGAGACGAGATTCGCGAGGCGAAATACGCCAGTCGCGATTTCTCGATCGCATTGTGCGCTCGCAGTGCTCGCGCTCTCGCCAAACGAGATTTCCACCCACGATTCGCGCGTGGGGTGTCCAAAAGAAGCCGATTTATCCGCCGCGATCCGATTTTATCGCCGCCCGTATCGATCCGAGTCCCGAGAGGATAATTAACATTTTCGCCCTAATGGAAACGCGCAGTTATTATTAAGAGAGTACACACGCCGAGATTTTAAATTCCGATTAAAAAAAATTAAATAAGGCGAACGAAGGTGCGTAATTACGAGGTAATTCCGAGCCCCGGCGGGAACAATACCGACCGCTCGTTAAAAAACTCTCCCCCTTCGAATCGAGCTTCTTATCGATATTCCAAAAAACGGAATGCGAGAGTTATCGGCGATCGCGCGTGTACGCTCTCTTTTCGAAATTAGCGCCGGTGAGGAACGAAATGGAATCTTGTAACTTGCCTAATTAGTATTTGTTTCGATTACAAGTCGATAATTTTATCCGTTTAAGGCAAAAAGGGAAGACGAGCTTTGACGATATTCGAGTCGAAATATTTGCAAATTTCTGATAGAAAACGTTTGGTATTTCCGAATGGGGAAGAGTCGACGCACCGCGTGCGCTACTTGCCCGATAGGTCGCATAACTCGGCTCGGGTTTACGACGTTTTACAGCGGGTTCTGGTTCTCCCTGTATAAAATCCGCGAGATTGTCCGTCCCCCCCCCCCCCTCCGGTTCGCTCTTCTCATCACGGCGGAGCGTCGTAAAGAGCGCCCGCTTCTCTCGTCTCGTCTCGTCTCGTGAATTAGACTTCCTATGTAAGCGTTTCGCGCGTATAAAACCGTCACGAGAAAATTTCAGCTTCCCTTTCTTCTCGAATTTCTTACTTATGCCCTCGACTCTTTTTATGTCTCGCTCTTTTTACACGACCGACTCCGAATTTACAGGCTCGCGAACGTGTTTACAGCGAGAGACGAGTGTCCGCCGCGCGGTGGTTTAATTAAATTTCTTCGAGGGTGATTTCGATGAGATCATCGCTAGTGTTCGATTATTCGATTTTTTTGAACTCGCGACGATCGGACGAGATTAACCTTTAGAGACCGGGAGCGGTCGAAATATCGACCAGTTTGATTTTTTCCTGTATCTTCTCAATTTTATAGTATTATTATAATCCACAATAATAATTATGGCGGAAAATGATGTTTGGAGCAGTGGCGAGTCTGAGCCCGAAGTAACTTTCATTTGAAAAATTTAGAATATTCGAATGTTCATTTTATTTTTTATCATCTTCGAAAGAAATGATTGGCAAATTTCGAACATCATTATGAATTTTTATATTCAAGACAGTATAATATCCTCCTCTATCCATTTTGAGTCGAATATAATCATTTAAACCATAAAAAAATTTTTACGAAATTTTCGTGTACCTTAGCGCCGGGACTGGTCGATATATCGACCACCTACGAGGTTGGCGATACAATAAGTCATCTTGAATATATGTATCACAAAATTTTGCATGAAAAAAGAGGTCGATTACTGAGGAAAATTTCCCGGTTTCTAAAGCGAGCGGAATGCCAATAACGGACTTTTCCGCGGAAATTTAAAAGGCTTAATTGGATCCTCGTCGCGTTAATTAGCGCCACGGTACACCTGCGAGCGTATCGATCGACAATTCCCGCCCGATCGCGTGCTCCTAGGGACTCGCAAAAAGAGTATCGAATAATCACGGGTAAGAACCGCGAATAGGAAAAACTCGCATATTTTTCCATAAGAATTGAAAACACGACCGACGAATCCGAAGATCGCGGCTGCTGTCGCGTGTCGAGCGCGAAATTTACAGCGAGTACGGCTTCGCGTTGGGGAGACCCATTACGGGAACATTACAGAAACATCATCGGCTCGTTCGCTGGCTTCGTCGCTCCCGTGAATCTTCTCCGGGGCGTTCATCGGCACGTGACAAAGTGAAACGAGCCCCCGAGCGACACCCGATAATCGACCGCGTGTAGACGAATTACGCACTCGACTAGTCCTCGTGCGCAGGTACGCAGGGCCGTTTCGCTACGTCGAGGAATCGCTGAAATATCGCTGGAGTCGAAAAAGTTTGTCAACTTACGGGTGAGGCGGCGGAGCGTGAAAGGCGGCAGCGGCCGCTGCGGCGGCGGCCGCGTGATGCTCCCAGGCGGCTGCCGCGGCGGCTGGATGATGGGGCGGCGGTGGTCCATGATGGGGATGAAAGGGCGGCGGCGGTGGCGGCGGATGGGGATGAAAGGCGGCGTGAAACGCCGAGTGAGGGTGGTGCGGAGGAGGCGGGAGGAGGGAGAACGCCTCCTGGTGATACGCCACCTCCTTTTCGGGCATCTTCGGTTACTCTGTAATCCTAAATCGCCACACGGAATTCTCGATCACGGAATTTATCTCGTCGATCCCGCTGAAATCGAGTCGCAGTCCATACTAGCATATCCTGTTGCAGACTACATCATTTTCGTTACGATCGTTGCCGTACGATATTCAACAACTCGAGCATTCGTCGCGATCGAGCGTCGTTATCATATTTTCCGTTCCGTCCAGACGAAGCCCCGCGATGGATTCGAGCGTCTACTATTAAATCCTCTTGTTCACTCCGTGCGTAAAAATTCCATCAGTTTGACTCCCGCGCCGGCCGAGCCTCGTCGCGACTGCCGTCGGCTGGCGTCTCGCCACTATTCTCGCGAACCAATCCCTATCGAAGGCACGTGCGGAAGAACTTTCGCTTCTCCCGAATCGACATTACCGCGATATTATCGCGGTATCACTCCACACTGATCCACCAGGTAATCCGCGTAAATCCGATATCAATTTCTATAGTTTGCACTGCACTGAGTTCGGCTAATCCGTCAGCCTGCCGATATCATCCGAGGTCCACTTAATCCATAGATACAACAAGCGAGAGCACGATAAACGAGTCCACCTGACACACGCGCCAATATTTCACTCGGTTCTTCTTTTCACCAACGAAAACGACGTCGCGACGAGAACGTTCGAGTCGACGAATATCCAGATCGTCGTGGAGACGCGCTCGGCTCCGAAAGTCCGAGTGAAATCGCGTAATGGAGCCGTGCACGGATGAGTAAAAAGAAAAACGAGGGAAAAAAAAGTCCTGCGCCTAGCTGTCAAGGTGCTCGTGGTTTGCCGGGTATGGCGGTACTGAGAGTGTCCGTGAGGCACGGGCTTCGTGAGAGCATCGTTCCACGGGCGAGGCGAGAGAGCGAGAGAGAAAAACACGGAACGAGAGCGAGAGGAGGTCGGAGAAAACTTCGAAAATAGGAGCGAGACGGAGCTAGCGGAGACTGAGACGCCCCTTGTCGCGCGCTCCGGGGGAGAGGGAGAACCGCGAGAAGCGAGAGAGAGCAACGGAAACGAAGGGGCGCGAGGAGGACGGAAGATGGGAGGGGAGCGAGGAGCCAGGAGAGTGGGAGAGAAGCAATGGTGGTGGCGATGAAGGCGATCCCGCTCGCGCTCGTGGTGGTGGTTATGGTGGAGCGAGCCGGTGGAGGGGTAGGGACACCGTAACACGGAACGAGAGAGAAAGAGAGAGAGAGAGAGATGCTCGCCGCCGTGAGGAACGATTTCTTGACGTTTCGAAAACAGCTCACTCCGATATAAAACGCGTGTCGATCGATGTTGATATATACCAATTTTACGCGAGCCCCCCCCCCCCCTCCCCCAGTCGTTTAAACGGCCGATAAATTTCGCACCGCGATTACGAGCCGCGTATCATTGGACGACTGCTCTTAAAAATTCCATCTCTCGTCTAATCTTACTCTATCGCTGCTAATCTCGTCTAACGTTATTGCCAGCTCGTCTCGACGCGATATTCCTCCCTTTCGAAAAATCTCGTTCAGTGTTTTCGGCTCCGATCGTTCGCTCGACAGCTGCGATCTCGTTGGGTCGGAGGCGAGATAGAGAAATCTACGCGAGAAGGAGAATCGGATATGAGGAGAGGAAGAATAAAAAGAGAGCTAGATAGCCCGAGGCGATTCGAAGGGAATTTGGCGCGAGAAGAGTGGAAAAGAAAGGAGACGAAGCGTCGTCGAGGAGAGCTGGAGTAAGGTGGAAGGGGAGGGAGAACGCGTGTCAGCTCGACAACTCAACTAGCGCCAGCGACTCCCACCTCTCCGACAGTTTTCGTACCCCCACGTTACCGTCCCTACGTCTCTCCTCTCTCTTTTGTTCTCTCGTTTCTCGTTCTCGCGTCTCGCTCGCGCGCACGACAGCCAACATCCTGTACCCCTGGGGGCTCCGGTGCCGATGAGACAATTCGAGGCGTCCATCTTCCCATCATCGACGATAATTCGCGAAACGCGCCCCCTCGGAGGTCGACCTCCCACTCGCTCGCTCGATACCATACTCACTGTCGAATTATGCTATCAATGGAATTGACAAATTTTCTCAACGAGCAAAAAATTAATAAGAATCGTTTCGGATATTCTTTCTCCGCTCGTATTTAGAACATGTGTACCAGCGCATGTTAACTATTTGGCACGAAACTCTACCGAATTTCTTAATCGGACGATATACGATCCGATGTCGACGTGGGAAATCTATGTTATTTATTTTTCAGCTTCGCTATCTTTTCTGGTCTTGTTTGAAAAAGAAAACTGTCCGTACGGCGAGGATCGAGTAATACGGCCATCGTGGAAATGTGGTCACCCGATGAAGAGGGACGAGCCGGTGCTGGTCGTGCGCGCGTTACGCGCGTCCTAGGCACTCCCATTCCTCTCACATATCCGTCCGCTTTCCTCGCATTTTTCGCTTCTCGTTCTTAGCACGTGTGTCGCACGCCGTCGTCCCCGGCGCCCTTTTTTCGTCTTTTGTTTTCGTAAAGAATCGGAGAGAGCGGAGAGGAGGTAGCCAAGAGCCCTCCACGCGTACTTGAATTACTCCGAACGGAAATTGCGTATATGGTGCTTTCCTTTTTCTTCCACGGTCGTTTATCCGAACGTTACGATCGTATTTTTACAGACACCGATTACGTGTTGTAACTAGGCAAACAGCTATCAAGACGTAGCGTGAATTTCATAAGATTCTTCAAAAATTCTTACCGAGTTTTGGGTGGGCACGCGAAGGGTTTCGAGGCTGACTAAATACAATAATCTCACCGGAGCGAACAATCGGTATTTAAGGATGAATGGGGAGCGAGGCATCGAGTGCGGCAAACTACGTTCGAGGTGAAATTGCACGAGGGACAGCGAGCGAAGCCGACTCCTCCGCGAGACACTTTTGTAGCTGAAACCGCAGCGTCGAAAGCAAGACCTCGAAACGTCATAAACGACGTAACTCGTAAAATCTTTGCGGCGAGGCCCGAATAACAACCGTACACATTGTCCAACGATATTTTCCATTCGCGAGAACACCGACAAATACTAACGAGCCATTAACCCTTCAACGAACTCGCAACGATAAACTCGCAAAATCCCTCGAGTCACGTTCGCTCGGCTGCGGGAAAGAAGGAACGGAGGTAGGAGGGAGAAAAAAAATCTCTCCGATGCGGGGTTTGTTAGAGACACGGAGCAACAAATGGCCGATACCATTACGCGAGCCGCATCGGGCGACAAGAACAGCCGTTCCTCGCTGTAACCCGTGTAATCTGGTGCCGAGCGAGGGAGAAAAAAAAGGGTAAGGAGTAAAAGGAGAAGCCGTGTTACGTATGCCGCTCGTTACGCGTCGCGAAGGAATCGCTCGACTTATCGCGACGGACGCGAGAGAACCCCTCGTACACGTCCTTTCGCGAACACCCTTGGATTGTCCTGTACTCGCCATTGGTTCTTTCTCGTTTATTGGCTGGTAGCCCGATCGATTCGGTTCTCCACGTTAATGGCTTCCCCGCGAGGAGACTTACGATCTCGGCTCTTCTGGAGATGGTGGCCTCCGGTGCTGTAACGAAAGGAAAAATTATTCTCGATTTCGGTATTGATTCGCGAGATGCAAAAAGCGTCGGTGCTCGTTATCCGCTTCCCGGATTTGGCTGTGACGAAGAGTCATATCTCGCGCGGCTACGCGCCTCGGGATGAGTCCTCGATTGGAGCGGGTGGTTGGTGTTGCGTCGTAGTAGAAGGGGAGAAGGAGTGGGCCGAACCAATGATGAGACTCCTTATGGGGGGCCTCGGCAGGTACCTGTTGGTCAGGTGCGCCCCACTCTTCACGGAACCAGGTATACAGCTCTCCGTCCGTAGCCTCTCCGTTTTTTCTCTCCCCCTCCGCGCCTCCTCGCTTCACCCCCCCGAGCCGAGAGAACCGTCAATGCGAGGATTCGCTCCCCGGATTCGCTTTGATCTTTCGCCACTCATGCTTTCTCATCGGCGCGCGGTGTATACGAGCGTCCCTCTTACCGGCTTTCCGGAATCGAGACCCTCGCCTCGCAAACTGACGCGATGATAACTCAATACACACAAGACGACTTTCTTCGGAACGACCGCCTATTACGCCGAGCAGGACGAGCGAGGAGGAGAGACGAGTGGTGGTAAATGCCACGTGACCGAACCGCGGCTAATGCGTATTGAGAACCGATTTTTCGGTATCGATTACATCGTCAAAATACCTCGTTCTCGCGATCCTTGCTCGCTCTTTATCATCGTCCGTTATTTATCGCGCGTATGGCTCTCGTACCTGCGAGGGCTACGTCTCTGATATTTCCACTCCTTGCTCCCATCTGGATCGGGAGGTTACTGTACTTCGTCGAAGCTTTCACTTATGAGCGTATACAATACAGTTAATCTTGAGATTAGCGAGAGAATATTTACGGATTAACGCATGCACGTAATAACTTTACGTTTCCGTTTTGATTAAACTCACCTGTTATCTTCTGGCTTTGTCGTAATAGTTTTAGCAAAGAAAATAAAAACAATTAAAATCATCGTACTGATCGTATCTACGACTATTAGAAATTATCCATTCATGCTACGAATATATTAAAAACGTATAAAAATAATTGGAAAATTCTCGTTATTGCCCGAAAGACGAGTATCAAAAATTGCTACATCATTTGTATAAATGATCTTAAAGGCGCTATTGTTAAAACAATTTCCCTGCGAACGATGAAGGTGTGGTGACTAAGCTATGTCGAAATCTGTGAAGCTTACAAATTCAACATCCACCATGTCGTTTATTGTCGCTAGTTAAGTCTACAGCCATAAATTAATTTATCCGAATCACAACCCCGGATCCCAGAGATCTCCAAGATTTTCTTTCTCGTTGTCCCGTCGAGTGTCGGCCGAACTAATCGTCATACTCGAAACTGGTCCAAAGCGTTCAATTATTAGCTTTTACAAATTTAGTAGCCGACGGTGCTCCGCTCTAATGACTCGCGCGACCCAACCGTATAACTTGGGTCCTGCGGACTCGAAAAATTATCGATCGTCTTTCGGGGGTTCGCGAAAGCGGCGCGTTTCGGGGTCGAGGTAGTTCGGCAAAGGGGAGCCGAGGAGGGAGGAGGTGTCGGTTTCTTGGTGCGAGTCTCTCGCGGAAACCCATCGCCTTCGTCCTGCGTTCATCGGCGGGACCGAAGGTCGAGAAGTCGAAACACACGTTCGAACGTAATCCGAGAACGTATAGTGTGGGCTGTGTATAGGAGGAAGACGACAAGGAGAGGAGGAAAGATTGCTGGCGAGCAGTGACTTCCCAGAAAGGCATAGGATCGGTGGGGGCCTTAAGTTTCGTTTCCAAGCCCCCCGTGGTTCGAGCTCATTAACCGGCGTTCCCTGGACCGTCTTCTCTCGCTCTCTTTCCACCTCGAGCCCTGTCGTTGCCCGTGACGTTCGACGAGCTGCGCGCACGAGTGCGAGAGTGAGAAAGAGAGAGAGAGAGAGAGAGAGAGAGGAGAAAGAGGGAGAGAGAAAGAGATAACCGAGATTGCGTGTGCGAGACACCATGCGCGAATATCAGGTAAGAAAGAAGCCGCCTCTGCCGACACGCGGGGCGCTAGCCGTCGGTCGGTTAGTTATAAAGGTGAAAAGAGAGCGAGAATGACGAGCGAGAAAGACCCAACGAACGGAACGAGATCGATAATGACGGGAACGAGACGAGGCCCATCTACCAGGCCCCGCGATCCGCCCGATGATGAGGAATCGCCGGAGAGCGGGGTAAACGCGATCTGTAATTAGCGCTCGATGCGCTACCGTTCTCCTCCGGGGGGTGCCGATTTCGATTAAGATCCAACCGAGGGAGACCCCTTCCCGTGAAATTTACTCACCCGCGGTGTCTCAATTAACCGACATGCGCGACTTTTAATTATCGAGGATGAAAAGTAGCGGTTAGTTTTCCAATCGGGATGGAAAAATATTTGTGAAGACATTACCGGCATCGGAAGGTGTAAAAGCCCCTGCAGGATAAAGTGACGCGGGACGAGATAATTCGTCCCTCGTTTCTCGGCGTTTTCCAGAGATACTCGTTAAAAAATAAATCGTCGAGAGCGACGCGAGCCGAAAATAGGTGAGAAAGGAGACAACGAGGGATCGGGTCGGATACTCGCGCACGCGGCGTCTCTTATTATTACAGACTGACGGACACTTTGGGCGTGGGAAAACTACGAAGGCTTTATAGACCGGACCTCGGCTGTCTTTAAGGAAGATAGACGGCGGTGCCTCGTTATCTAAACCCCCTTTCGCTCCTTCTTCCCTCTCTTTCTCTTCTTCTTCTGCAATCTCGACATATATTTTTTCTCGACTCTCTAAACTCACCGAATTGCAGGAATTCACTGTCACGTGTGCTATCTCCGATCCCGATTTGCCTAACGAGCATCTTGGGACGCGACAACGGACCGAGGAAAAACACGTCGAATCCGTTTACGAGCGATTACTCGTAACGATCGCGCGATTATACCGTTTCGTTGTTTCCGAGATGAGGAAAAAATTTTATCGACTCTCCTTTATTAATCGGAGATTCAGCCGGAGGAACCGCCGAACTCGTTAGCGCATCGCTCGAAACGGCGATACTCTTCGACGGAACAAAGTCATCTCGCAGCGGCGAGAATAACGTTTCGAGAATCGGTCTTGTTTCGACCGTATACCGTAATAACACCTCGCCGCTACGATTTCGAGATTGATTAGTCTATAATTTTTAAAAACCCGGGACGAGCGTGTAAGACGAGAAAGAGGACGAGAGGTTTGCTCAATAATCGTATCCATTTCATCTGGCCGACAGAGGAGCAACCATGAAGATTTTACACCGAAAGGTTAAAAGCGGAGTCCTACGCACGGGTTCGCGCGCGTGTATAGGGCTTGGAGGGGAGGGGAGGAAGAGCGGAGGAACCAGAGCGCGAGGATTGGATCGGAGGTGGCGCGATAGTCGGACAGGTTGGCCGGCTCACCACCCGGGGGCGCCTTAGCGAGGTGGCCGAGAGAGAGGATAAGGACGGACGGTCGACGCGTTATCCTTTGCGCCTGGCGAAACTCCGAGAGAGACAGCGGCAGAGGAGAGAAACATGGTGGCCTCGCCCCCACGCGAAGACCTCCCGAAGACACGACGCGAGCGTACCCCGGGCCCCCACGAGAAAACACGCTCCATCTCCCTCGATTTCTCTCTCTCTCTCTCTCTCTCTCTCTCTCGGCTGCTCTTCCTCTTTATAGCGTGTTCGCATATCTTCACGGGGTACGAACGAGAGGCCCCCGAGCGAATTTCTCTCTCCTCTCCTTTTCTCCTTCTAGATAAATCATTTTTATGACGCGCGCACGTACTTTCGATTTTTGCGGCATTAATCTATTTCGCCGATTTTATTTATAGCGGATAGTGGTTTCTCGTCTCGGGTGCATTCCGCAGTTGGCGAATTAACAGTCCTCGTAAACGGCTGACGAGTCTCAACACTTTTCGTCCGGATCGCGTGGGGGCAACAAATTTTGCATATTTACGGAGCGGCATCGTCCGGGGCGACACATTTCGCCGTAATGTCTCTGGGAAACAGTCACGGCATACCAGAGGTACGGACTCACGCGCTGCCTCACGACTATCCGCGAGTAATTTATGACTTAATCGCGGTAGGCAGGAGATCGCGCGTGTGGCGGCGGCGCACGAATATCTCGTTCCGCGAGTGGGAAGAGCCGCGTTCGAAGTCGTGTCTCGTGTGGCTTCGATCGGGACGCACCGAAACGCGAATACCGGGAACTATCGATTTTATCGGCGAGGGACCGCGGAGAGTGGATTATCTCACGCGGTGAAAAAAAAATACCGATGTCCTACCTACGACTACTCTCTCTCTCTCTCTCTCTTTTCGTCAATTTTATTTATGCGACTTTATCCTTTTATTTCTCGTTTTTGGCCAGGCCGACACATACGAGCCGCCACCTCGCGCGCCGACATATTTTTCTGCCCCTCCCGAACTCCTATTCACATCTTCCTTTACCTAACCGACCGCAGGGATATACATATACATATATATAATTTTATCCTCATTTCGGCATCGGACGTCGCGCGCCATTCGCTGTTTCTCTCCCTCTCTCTCGTTCGAACACGATGTTAAAACTATATTCACAATAGCGCTTAAATCTTGAACGAATTACCCCCCCCCCCCCTTCCCCGGATCAGCGAGACTTCTAGATAATAAAAATTCACGCTGATCCTTCTCGTTCGGCTGAATAAAATATCTCGAGAGCCTACCCCGTTCGGTACTAATTTCCCGAACGATCAACAATTACCTCGCCCCGCTGGGGTGAGTCATTGTTCCCTCGAATCAATTCGTATACCACCTAACAAACGTCTCGGCGAGAGAAAAAGGCATCGCGGGACGCCGTGTGTGTGTTTGAAAACGAGGAACGCCTCGAGAAAGTCGAAAGAGAGAAATAAGAAGAAAAGGTGGGAGGAGGAGTGAGCGAAATATATATCGGTGTGGAGGAGGCTTTATAATACGGGCCGGGTGGTGGACCGGACCCCTCGGGGAGACCTTTCGTATATACGTATGTCCTCTAATCATGGCTGGGAAGGCCGACTCGCACCGGATAGAGATGTTCAACGTCCTAATTGTTATATATATGCCTGAGGTTTTCTCTCTCTCTCTCTCTCTCTCTCTCACTCCCTCGTTTCTTCGCTCCGTTGGCACAGCGTTCCCTCCTCTCGTGCCCGATTGGTTAATACACCGTCGGAGAAACAGAGGAAGAAAGGGGAACTTCACGGTGTTATTAAACCCTTGGGGTCTGTAGATGCGAGGACCCACGAAAAACCGCCAAGCGGTTCGGGAATCGAGTTCTTGCTCATTTGGGCTTTTCGATTTGCCGCGCAAATTGCCAAACTTGGCACGGAAAGGGAACTCGAGGGCGCCACCGTCGCGAATTTCGAGGGGGGGGGGGGGGTGTACGAAAAGGTGTCGCGTCCGAGGAAAAGCGTGTGTAATAAACTCATAATGGTTCCAGCCACCAGATTTACAGCCTCGTTTACCGCGTTCCATTCGTTTCTCCCGCTGTCACGGATCTCGTAGGTGTTTCTCCTCCCCGTTTCACGCAGCGAGGGCAGAGATAGAGAGGACGACTCTTCGAGATGGAAGAGTGAAAAAGAAAAAACTACAGCAAAAAGTAGACAAAGAACGGGTGGTTTTCCGTTGAAAAATTCACGCCGGTTGTCGAAGAAGGGGATGAATGTGGTTCTTGTATTCGCGAATCGGGGGGATGGAATCGGGAACCGGTATTCAGCGCGAACCGACGAATTACTATTTACGACGTTACCTGACGTTTCTACCGAGAAAGGGATGCCGGTGCTCCTGTCTATCTTCCGGAACGATCTCGAGAGTCGTCCTCGCCGACGTCTCGACGCTCTCCTCGCTCGGGGCGCATTCCTCTAGGAGGAGCTCTTGGATCTATGGCTTCTCGGCTTCGATCGACCAATTCCAGCAGTCGGACGCCTCGTCGAGGTGTCGTTCTGGTTTCCATTCTCGGAACGCGAACACGCGAGCCACGGCACGCGAAGTGGGGTTAGGTGTCGAGTGCTAGTAGCTTGTTCCCAAACGAGATCCCGAGATAAGGCACGGCGACGAATTAGCGGGGAACCCGAAAAATACCGGGGCGAGAAGAGGAGAGCTGGTGTGCCACGGTTTTCTCGGGGATTAAAATTCACGCTCGATTAACCTCGAGACGGCACGCTCGCGCACACCCGGTCGTTCTACCTGCGCCTCTTGTTCCCCCGCGGAAATATTTGAAATGGGATATCCTCCTGTCGACTTCGCGGGTCGTGAGCCGTTCGCACACGAGCCGCGGGACCGACTCGACAGACCGAATCGTTGCACGAAATGGGACGACGCGTGTAAAACATCACGACTAATTTGTAAATTCATAATGGCCGCACTCCATAATGCGTAGAGCAAATAATAACTAGGATCTACGCCGCTATCGCTGAGATTTTTATTAGCGCCACTCGCGGCGAATTTCAGTACTAGCCGTAAGTGGAACTCTGGGACCACAGCCGATTCCTCGCTTACAATTAGTTCTCGTGTTGACTGGGGCGCTACCGACGCCACCTACGGTTAATTGGGTTAATCCTATCGGGAGCAGATCACAATATATGTAGGTCATTTGTTTACGTCGTTTATACACTACGCAGGCGGCCATTACGGTTTTCAAAACTCCGTGTTGTGTTTGAAATTTGTTTGAAAGAAAATTCATTATTTCGTAATTGTTTGCCGAAGTCGCATTTGGTACGATCTCTCTAATGTGTGTGTGTGTGTGTGTTTTCGGGTGAGAAGAGGAAGAAAAATATCGAATGGAGCTCGGCCAACCTCTCTTCGGAGCGTTGCAGCCGCGAATTTTTTGACGGGCCAGCCCGCGAGAATTTTACACACGGAAAAGGTAAGTCGACAGAGAAACCATTTAAACTTTATCATGACGAGGATAAAGAAACCGCGCACGTAAATGATCATCTCATGGGAGTAAAAAACACCGTTAAATTTTCGCAAGTCACCGCAAGGGTCCGCACCTCGGCCCTACTTTTTTCTATACCGCCGTCAGCACCACCAAACCGTGGAACGTCTTTTGTTCGGTATGTTTGCCGTGTCCGAGGCGAGAGTGGCTCGTTTCACGAACGAAGAAAAACCAAAATTGATTCTCTCCCACCTGCAACACGCAACGCGTATCGCGCGATTTTCCTCGCCCTGGTATTTCGATTTGCTCGTTATTTTTTTTTTTCTCTCTTCCACTTGGCTCGCAACGCGTCACTAATCCGGGGAAAATTGCGGGAGACGCGCTGGTAATTCTCGCGGGATCGCGCGTTAAGACTCATCGCAATTATTCGCGGTTGCATTGTTTTTTCAAACTTCCTTTTCTTTCGGGCCTTTTCGTTATTGTTTACCTTTTGAGTAGCAGCCTCGACGATGATGACAGGTTACTTGCGGTTTCTCAATTCTCGGGAACCTCTTATTCATCCACGAAAAATTTTTCACTAAATGTGCGAGTAATGAACTCATCTCGAATGGATACAATTTTCGGATAATTATCTACAAATGTGGCGTGAATTCCTATTCGATCGAATATTCACTCGACAAACCCCTGAAGTTCTAAATGAAACAATTAATAACCCCCTCGTAAAAGGAGAAATAATCGGTATCGTGTAACCAACCACGTATCGAGTAAGCGTACGAAATTGTCATTCTCGGCGTTAAAACGCGCGTCCAGCGAGGCAGTCGTAACCACTCGAATGGCCGCGCGTCGAAATTCGATACGCCGAAAATGAGCGCATTTTCCGGCCGATTCTCCACTGTTAGCGACGGCGAGGGGGGACAAATTTATGGTTCGATGATCTCGGGGCGAATGAATGGGTGGAAGACAGCGATATATGCACGGCAGGGCGATCAATGCGGGTACACGTTTCGCGGTGAGCGCGATCGGGACGCGGCTCCCTCAATCGTCCGGCAAACACCGTGTTCCCATTCTCGGTTCGTGAATCGAGGAAAAGGGGATCAGGTAGAGAAGAAATACATACATCCAGAGGAGCTAAACGACCTTAACACCTATAAATGTCAACATCCGTCGCGTTTCGAATTTTCCGCGAAATCCTTTTTATGCTCTTTCGTCATACGCGCGCGTACAAAGAGCCTCGAGACCGCGTTGAAATGGTAGCCAATGAAGAAGGAGGGAGAGAGAGAGAGAGAGAGAGAGAGAGAGAGAGAGAGAGAGAGGAGAAAAATGTGTGGGAGAGAGGGTGGCGTGCGGTGTACGAGAAAACGAGGAGGGGCTGGAGCCCGTAAACGCCACGGGCGCACCGCTATAGATCACCAGCGGAGTTTCTGGGTCCGTCTTTTCAAAAGCGAACTCGGCACAATGCCAACGCGGGGACCCACCGGCTCCGCCATTATTGTCGGAGCGAGAGAGCAGCGAGAGAGAGAGAGGGGAGATGCGAAAACTGGTCGTGGGCACGGTCAACCAGGACCAGAAATGTCGGTTATTGTGCGGGTGATTTGGAATGGCAACTCTCTTCGGGATTTCTTCTCTTCGCTTCTCTTTTTTTTTTTTTTTTTTATTCTTCTTCACCTTACGCGGCTGATGTCTTCATTAGGATCGCATCGTCGACTTCCTGAACGAAAAAGCCTCACGGATGGCTGCCGTACTGATCGATCGACCGAAAATTTCTCTTTTTCCTTCCAATCGCGTTCGGGTACCTAAACGCATCTCAACGTGCGACGAGGGAGAAATTCGGCCGGGAAGATCGCGTTCCGCTACCTCTCGTGAATTTCGAATAATCTCAAATCCGGGTTTATCAATCGTTATGCTTTATTGAGTAACTATTTACATTCAACGTCGATTGTTAATTTAATATAAAAGTTTTGACAATCTTTTTGTATCGGTTAAAAAAATTAAACATTATTGCCCGAGTTTTCACTCTCTTTCATGTATTAATTATCATCATTAAGATTACGTATAAGTAAAAACGCTATAAGTATACAAAATTACAGTAATATTACGCAGAAGACATTCCGAAAAAGGTACTATGTACAACAGTGTATCTATACGCACATTTAAGATATATTTATAAAAAATATATATTTGGATAGAGAAGGGGCACATTTATTTCAGTGCTATGAAAGCATTTGTATTATAATTTTCTTCTGTTTTCTAAGAATCTATTCGTAGTACCTGCTGTAAATAAAGTAATTTCTTCTTTTCCAAAAAACGGTTTCTATTGAATGGTAGGTCCTTGATTACGAAGTTTCGTTCACCTGCGTAGAACTTTAAATTAAAATCGGAATTTTCAATACACATCGCCTTTCGTCAATCTCCTCGAGCCCGAACTCGAATGCGTTACCATCGATTTCCCGCTGTACGATAATTTAATTTTCAACAAATAACATTTTAATGATCTCGAAAATTGATTATAATTTTTTGTCTCAATTTTTCAGAAATTACGAGATGACGCGAGGAAATCGTGTAACGTGTAAAACAATAGACTAAACAAACAAACAATAACAATAGTATTAATATAATTTCAATAGATATATGTACCTGACGCCCGTTGGGATTCGATCCACAACGTTACGCACCGCTTACGACTTATGACACCAAAATACCACAGTATTACATATGCGGTAAATAAAAATACCGAAATACTGCTTAAAAATTGTCGACGCGAGTTTTTCTCACCAGTTTTATATTCGTAGCGTCTTAATTTGAAAACAGTATTTCAGGCGTTCGCAGTCGACGACTTAACATCTTCGCGGAAACGACACCCGGAGAATAAAGCAGCAATGTACAATTTTACGACACACCCTAATCTTCTTCTCATTTGTTGTATTTTGGCACGAAATTGAGTTAACGCGCACCCTGACTCGGCACGAAGCGCGTTATATGAAACGTCACGTAATACCCACGACCGTTTGAAGCGAATTTCGCGTAATGTACAAAATTTAAATATCGAAGAGAATAAATAAATAATTTGACGTATAAATTAATAAGAATTTTGTCGAATTTCGATAATCGCTATAGTCTTATGGCTAAAATGGCTCTCGCACGCAGCTTATCCGAAGCCAGTGAAATTTAGCGATATTTCTTATTTGGCAACGTTCAATTTAGCGGCTATATTACAAACGACTGGTATTCGTTCCGATGTCGATCGATCCGTTGCTAGGATCATCTACAGGGAATCGAAGTTGGACTCTCGATCGCTCGTCCTGTCCCTGCTGTAGAGGGGCGGGTGTTGAGCCGGTAACCGGAGCGTGCTGCCCAGATCCCGTTCGGCCATCGTGTGGCCCTCGCTCGCGCTGTCCCGGTTGTCCCGCGAGTCCTTCATGCTGCTCCTCTGGCCGGCGGCGATCTTCGTCGGCAGCTGGATCGTCGTCTCGCCGCACGATCTCGCGAGCGTCGAGCCGGCCTCGGCCAGGTCGAGCCTCAGGAGCTTCGACGTGCTCGCGTGCATCGTATCGGTGCACGAGCGAGTCAGCGTCGAGTCCAGGTCGACCTGGAGCTCGCCGCCCTTGGCGACTTTCGTCGCTGCCTCGACGGTCGTCTCGCCGCAGGAACGGGCCAGAGTCGACTCGGCGTCCACGGTACGAACAACGGTGGCGGATACCTGCAATTTTTCATAGAATTCCGTTCACTCGATAATGTTCTATTTAACTTAACGAACCGATCTGGAACCGATAATGTACCTGAAAGCCGGCGCTGACGAGGGCACCAGTCGGCGCCACGGGTGCTCTTACAATCTGTAGCTCCGCTTCCTTACAGTCTTTGTTACTCGACAAGCTGCGCCTGCGTCCGTCCGTGTGGTGACTGCCCTCCAGGTAACTGATCAGCTTGTGCTCGCTAGTGGCGAAAGTGCTGCCGGTTGGCTTCGTACACTGCTGAGACGGGGTAGACCTGTACTTGGCGCGCGGTATCATCACCGTCATTGAACAGTCGCGATGTTCCTCGTTGATCGGGCCTGTGCAATTTAATTATTCGTATTTATTGTCAAAACAATTAATACAATTAGTTGTACTGTCCAGCAGAACCGATTCAACCCTTTCACGCCCAAGGGAAATATTTTTCCCTTCTACAAAAATCGTTATCGATTGTTCAATTATTATTGAATCGATATTTTTTTTTACTGAATGTCAAAATAAAACGTGTCCAAGAAAATGTGTTTCTGAACGAATAAAATAAAGAAGAGAACTGTCAAACAGTCTTTTTTTTTTTTAATTTTTTTTCTGGTGATATTCCCTTACTTTACACCAACAACAGCTAAAATATTGTGTTGTATTGGCATATTTAGTCTTGGAAATCTTATGATCCTGAAAGGGTCAATTTCTCGACTCGGAGTTATGAGAATGTTTCGAATGCTCACCTGACGCGGAAACCATTGACGATTTTCTGGGCGGTTGTCTCGGTCGAGTGTTGATCTTCCGTGGCGGTCGTTTGGAGGGCGGCAGTGGCGCAATGACTTGGGGCGGCGGTGGCAGAATGTGCGGCACATGGTGCGGTATCGCCAAGTCGGCGACGCTGCCCTCGCTACTGGTGTCACCGCCGGTACCGGGAATCATGGCACGCCTATCGGCCGACTTTTGACGCCTACGGTTCGGATTTCTGAAGCACGCGAGCGCCAGACAGACGGCCAGCAGACCCAACAGGATCGCTCCAGTCGTTACCAGGGCTATTAGCAAAACTGTCAAAGGAGGACAAAAAATCAATGCCTTCGTTTTCTCTCTCATTTTCCGTGACGATCGTTTTAAAGGGCTCGTGCATCGGAAAGGTACTTATGACGTCGATATATTGGAGAGTCGATAGATTCGAACGGTTCTTCGAAAAGTTCCGGACGTGTAATTAGTTTGTTATAAGAATACCTTTCAAGTTGACTTGACAGCGCGGCCCGCTGTGCCACGCGAAGCACTCGCAGGTCTCCTGTCCGTTGGTATTCGTCACGCAATGGCCTTTGTTGTTGCACGCAGCACAGCCCAACGGAATCTGGGAGCAAATCCTGCCCGGGTAGGCCGAATTCTCGGACAGGTCGGCCCAGCCCTCCTTGCACGAACATTGATACGAGCCTCGTAAATTGAAACAAACTGCGTGTGGAGAGCAATCGTGATGCGGGCCACCCTCCTCCGTTCTGCACTCGTCGAAGTCCGTCACTTCGATCTGGATAAAAAAAAAATAACGATAATAACAAAAATATTCCGACATTTTATAAATCGAAAGTATCGCGTACCGATTCCAAATCTTTGGCAGCGTAAACCTCGGTGCCGCCCAAGCTGTAATTATTTCTGATGAGATACTTCTGGAAAACTTCCTTGAGTCTCGTTTCTCCCGCGTTATCGCTAAATTGTACGTGGAATTTCACTTGAATCGGTTTCGGACTGAAGCTGACGAGTTTCAAGCCTCTGTAAACGTCCCGTAAGTCGCTCTGCATGAGTGTCCTGTCGAGAGCGTCCTTTGTGGGTATAGCGAGTCTTTTGTAAGCCATTGAGCTGGTGTCGTTCAAATTCACTTCTGGAATGGTCAATTCGTGACCGACGCGATCCAAACCAACGCGTAGCGTGTACGTGTATGTCGCTATAATAAAAAAGAATGTGATATTAAATATTATTTTTTATGTTCTCAAATTTTTATCGATCGATTTCTTACGTTTGCAGGGCCGATCTAGGAACATTCTAGCGAATCCAGGTCGGCAGACGCATCTCATCTCGTTTCCTACTTCGGCGCATACTTCTGCTTTGTTGGCTTTACATTCCGGTACGCACAGCTTTCCGGCCGATTGATGAGGAACGGCCGCGCCCAGAACCGATCCAGTCAACACTCGATGAATTTCATTTCCAGTTGGATCCTGCTCGTCCCTGGAAACGTCCTCGTCGCCGTATTCGGCCTCGACCTAAAAAATGTTACGGTTAGTTGCGTTTCAATTGTAGAAATTTTAGTTTTAACCCTTAAATGCATGATGATGTATACAGGGTGGCCCAGAAAAACCTTATCAATGGGTATAGACGGAAAGAGGAGCTCAATCTGAACAAGAATCCGTTTTTTCTTTTCTGATTGAATGCACCA
>NCVS01001018.1:184627-196714 GCA_003055095.1 Goniozus legneri | reverse complement strand
ACGCTGGCACCACTTCGGTCCGATCGTCTTGCCCTATATGGGCTTCGAGAGTTTCGGTATTCGACTTTGACGCGTTCCGCGTCGAAACGCGTAAGCACACAGCGTCTCGTGCGTCAACTCTCGCGTAACGATGCATGATTAAACGATCGATGCCTCCGCTGTTTGTTTGTTTTTTTCATTCAATTCTCGAAGACTCTCTCGTGAATCCCATTATGTCGACACTCGGTGGAACTGACGCGCGATCAAAAGCGCACAACAGGTGCGCTTTTCAATCGCGTGGGACTCTCTTATCTGCGGCTCCACGGTGCGCGAGAGTGATTTCAATGTTTACCGTTGTCGGTGAAAAGGAGGAGGGGGAGCATCTTTTTTCCTCGATTCTTTAGCCTTTTTTTACGCCATCGGTCGTTTAATTGAATAGCCAGACGCGAATGCAGGTGTGGGATGACGCGAGAGAGCGAGCGAGAGAGAGAGAGAGAGAGAGAGCTTGTGGCGCGCACTCAGCGAGGAGTGGTCGTCGATCATCCCGTCTGGGATAATATTTAACCCGCGTGAAAAAATATTTGACAAATTAAAGACCGCTTGTGAGCCCCTCGATCTCGGTATTGCGCGCATTCTTCGAATAATAATACGCAAAGAGACCTGCGCGCCCCGTGTGAAATCCAATTTCCTCGTCACTCGTCTCGATAATCGAGAACTCTCGCGGAGGATGATGAACGGCTCCGTCGATGTTCGCTTTGAAATTGGCTTGCCGATCGGCCCGTCGGAAAATCCGTACGCGCGAATTTTCAGTTTTAGTTAATTAACGGACTTCTGATGCATCGTGCGATCAACCACCGAGTGCATTATCGCGCTGAATTTCCCACGGGATGCGGGCTAAACGAGAGAGAGAGGTTTGCCGAGCTCGCGTACGACCGGACTGATGGCCCGTCAAATTGAATAGCCCGAGTGCGAACGAGCGTCGTAACGCTCATTAATGTACAAGAACACACGAAGATGTTATCACTGTCGAGTAGAACGTCGTAATGGAAGCTCTTTTCGACTATTTTCTCTTCCTCTCGAATTTTTTGATACGCCAACCCACGACATTCGCGTGTCGACCCATACACTGAGGACTCGATTATGAGCTTTGGCAAGAGATTCGCTTTCGGAACAGCCTTGAAACGTGTCTGACCTGACCTCGTACGTAGTTTCGATTCTGGGAATCTATACAGGGAATGCTGGAATCGAATAAGAATATCGTTAATCCTTATCGAGGAGTATATACATATTTGCCATTGATTCCAAATAACCCCAAAAATTATTAAGACCGTAAAAGTACAAGCAAGATAATATTCACATTGACGTACGAGCTCTTATCTCCCGAGAAAAATTATTTTCGTACATTTTATGCCGTAACAAAATCAAACAAATCGGCTTCCATGTCATCGATTATGCAGCTGACATCTCATTCGAGCAAGTCATTAAATACAGCGATTAAAATGTAAGCTTCGATGGCAGCGCACGTGTCTAGAACGATATATTGATGTTTATTACAACATCAATACCGGAGTAGTATTGAGACCTAATAATTGCGACAAGAACCTATACAATTAAAATAAACTATATAAACATTCTTATATTTATAAGCTTTTTACCATATGTATGTTTTATTATGAATAAATATTTCATTGATCGGATATGCTTGTAATAATTAACGATTTTTGTATTCAACAATATTCGTCTTTTATGCAAATATTTAAAATTTACCCGAAATTGTTAACCATGACTCTAAAATTAAATTCAGCTTAAATTTTCTTGACTGATTTTTAATTGAAAGTTCCTCTTCATCGGCAAACAATGCACATTGAAAATGCGTCATATAAACACAAACGAAGGCAGCGCGTGCGCCGAAACAGCTGTAACAATCAACACCGACGCGTGCGGTTATTGATTCTGTTTAAACCGATGAAATTCTATAACTGGTATCAAAAGTGAAACACGATAATCATGGGTCGTAAATATTTCCGAAGTTAATGACACACCGACAAGCGTACCATTCTTCATCCGAATCGACAGAAGGAAAATTTGTGTCAAGCTTCTACAACATAATGTCGTTTATGAACTAAATCAAACGTTGAATTCGAGTTCTTGAATTTACCCAAATAAAATTGTATGGACTGAAATTATATAAAATCCGATTATACATGATCTAGAGTGGATTCCTCGCAGATGGGACCGTGTGAATGCAGTTGAGCAGGGTTTCGCAAATCGGACAGCGACCATATGGTACATGCAGCATTCCGTGTATTTAATTACCGCCTGTGAACGGTGGAAAAGCAAGTGGCGAGTGTACGAAGCCACGAACTAAATACAGGATAACCGTTGGCTCGATTGTATGTGTATGTAGAGCTCGATCGATAGTCTCCGATGCGCGCAATAAAGCAAACATATCGTCAATTGTGAAGTTTCAATTCACAAAATTGACACGTTGCGATATGGTCGATTTTATCGCCTACGTTGTGGAAATGTTTGGCATTGTCGATCGCAAAATAAAAAAGAAGGCTGAAAGCGTGCTTCTTGTTTTTTCCAAACTGATCGATTACTCAAACAAAAGAGGGACTTCATTTATCCACCGTTACCCATACTAGAATTACAAACATCAATGGAAATTTTCTGCTGCGCGTCTTATGGAAGATAACTAACACATTACATAAATTAACGTTGCCTTCGATTAAGATAGTTGCGTCCCATATTTATTGTACAACCTCTATTATTGCCTTTTCGTTGTGCAATTTTTCAATATTTTTCTTATCAACACGATAATTCAATCTAATTGACGTTTTCGTTTACAGAACCGTTTTGCGGGTACTTACCGATACATCACGATACGCAGCACTATTATGTATCTTGGCTGCTTCGGTCCTCTCCTGTGTGATTAGTAATTTATGCCAATTACTCCTGTAATTAGTTATTTTATAAGAAATTAACAGAAATTGTAACATTTTTCATTATCTTATTCGAAAGAGCTTTTTTCTCGGAATAATTATATATTCAGAGCAAGAAAAATTAAGAATTCATTACTGATTTGGAACGTACAGTTTTCGGAGAATTCTATCAATGTTGGGCTATTTTCGACCGAAAACAGATTACCATAATAATGTCTTTAGCGTTAATACTCTTCGATTATTCGTTGCCTGGCGCACTTGCTTATAATTTACTGTTTCTTGATAACGAATACATGTGGCATTGTATAGATAAACGCTAAAGTTCAAATCAAACAAGAGAAAAATACTATTAACGATTGTAGGCACTCAACCATGAACAATTATTCGCTGATATCGAAACTGCGAAAGTCGCCAAAGGTTCGTTTAATTTCTCGTATTGCACACTAAAGCATTGCGATTTATCAAACGACAAAAAATTAATTGTACAAATGCAAAGTAAGCTTCTGGGTGCCGTAAACTACTATGCTATATGCATAACGTGTTTAGATACCTATAGGGTTTATGAGGTTGGACTATTTATCCGAATGTATCAGAATTAAATCGTATAAGATTCAATATAGATTGTATTATATTTTTATAAAAATATTTTTTAGGAATGAAAAACAATGTGTTTTGAATGAAAATCACTCTATGCGGAATGAATAATCAAATAAAAATTGTTTTTTACCTCATCGTATACAAGTGTATTTCGAAGTAAGCTCATTCATAAAATTGAAATTATTAACATAAGCGTACAAGTTGATAAACACGATTGGCCGATGAAAGTAGTATACACCCACCGCTGGCAGACAATGACGTTATTATGGTAATTCCCCAGAATAATGATCAATTATCGCTATAATCGCGCATTCAGCAGCAACAACATATGCAAATGTTAATACGTACGTTCACAATAATAAAAAATTGTTATCGCATAATGAAATACACGGCTGATTTACAAAAGATGGATAATGTTGCAGAAGTCGCAGATGGCCCCCTTAAATTTCAATAAACAAGTAATTCCTATATAAGACAAAATTTAACTTTCACTGTCAATCATTTCCGAAGTTTCTTCGATACACGTCAACATGGCAGGACAATCCACTTTCGCATTGGCATGCGTTTTCGCTGCCATAGTTGGTAAGATGAAAATAACAAATTTGGAATTTAACAAAAAATTTGAATAATTTAAACAATTTGAAAAATTATAGGCGCGTACGCCGCTCCACCTGAGAAGCTGGTGAGAGCTACAGATGCCGCCAACAACGCCTATCCATTCATGGTTTCCCTCAGAGTTCAAGGACACCACTTCTGTGGTGGTGCCCTCGTTGACGCTCAATTCGTCCTCACTGCTGCCCACTGCGTTGAAGCTGCCAAGAGCATGCCACCCGGAACAGTCACTGCCGTAACTGGATCTAACCGTTTGGATATGGGTGGTGAGAGCCACGAAGTCATCCTCTTCTTGCAACACTCCAAATACGTACACGGTGCCCCTGGCAGAACATGGAACTACGATGTTGGAGCAATCAAGGTACACAATTTTTCTGATATTATGCAATTTTATATTAATTTTCCAAAAACGCATATAACAAATGAATTTTGTATTCCAGCTCGCTGCTCCCGTCAAATTCAACTCCGTCCAGAAAGCTATTGCTCTGCCAACCAAGGGACCCGACTACAAAAAGACCGCTAAAGTTGTTGCCTGGGGATCCACCCAATGGCCAAGCACCGGAGTATCCAACAGGCTCCAAGAATTGGATTTGGACCTCCTCCCCACCGCAGAATGCCAACGCTACCACTCCTACCAAATGTCTAGTATCAACATCTGTACCTTCAAAGCTCGCGGAACTGGAACTTGCTCCGTAAGTTGAGAAGATTCAATTCGTAACGATAGCTTAATATTTTATTATTTTTATTTACGTTATTTTTTTTCTCGAAGGGTGACAGTGGCAGCCCCTTGGTACAAGACAATACTATCATTGGTGTTGTATCTGGTGGTATCCCATGCGCCATTGGTGTACCCGATGTCTTCACCAACCTCTCCGAAATGAAGGACTTCATTGAAGCAGCTTTGAAATACTAAATGATACTGATTTGACGACGAATATTCCGATTTCAAATGTACTTCATCGTAACCCACACAAACACGATAAAGTGGTGTTGTGTGCATTTATACTTTTCCATGTTATCACAATTCACAATAAAGATTCAATAATTAAAACTGTTTTTATTTAATTATATTTGAGTGATTATTTATAAATTGAAATATTATAGAAAAAAATTGTGAAAGTAAAAATTTATCACCTATCAAAGAAATTTGGAAAATTTATATAAAATGTAAAACATCTGTTAAAGTAAGATGAGTAAGAGGTGATTATCGCTATATCACATGATCGGATGAGTATTCGCCTCGATAAAGGTAATTTTGGAAATTTAATCATGATTTCAACAAAAGGTTCATACAAATTCAATGAGTAGTGCAATGAGTAGTTACAATTATCAATTAAAAATTAACATGATGATTACAGGCCCCTATATAAGTCATAATTCAGTTTTTAAGATCAGTTAACGTTGAGCATACATCGAAACTCAATACCATGGCTGAAAGAATTTTTACTCTGGTGTATACCTTTACTGTCGTTTTAGTGTGTATGTTGTTTTCATTTTATATCAGTTTATGATGTGGACAAAAAATAATTCGTACAGCGATTTTCTCAATCGAATTTGAAATTTCAGGCGTTCACGCTGATCGACCAGAAAAACTCGTTCAAGGTATCGATGCTGCTAATCATGCATATCCATATATGGCATCTTTTCGCTTCAAAAACAAACATTTCTGTGGTGGTGCAATAATCCATCCCAAATTTGTTATTACTGCTGCTCACTGCATCGAACCCTTGAAGAAGATGCCTAGAAATTTGGTCACTGTTGTGACTGGAACTAATTATTTAGATCAGGGTGGTGAAAGTCATGGAATCATAGGATTCATACAACATGAAAAATATGACCACCCATGTATGGAAACTGTATGGGATTATGATCTTGGAGTTGTGAAAGTACAAAATTATTTTTATATTGCAAAATTACAAATTATTTTCGAACATTATATGAAAAAAAATTTCATTTTTAGCTAGCCACTTCGATAAAATTCAATTCAGTCCAGAAAGCTATTCCCTTGCCGGTCGAAGCCCCAAATTACAGTAAACCCGCTACCGTTATTGCCTGGGGTGTCACTCAATGGCCGTCTAGGGATGCTTCGCGTACTCTTCAAATATTGGAATTACCTCTTCTTAGTACTGAAAATTGCACATCTCATTTGTCATATTACGCTTTCTCTGATATTCATATTTGTGCCCTTAAGGGTTACGGATATGGAACTTGTCCTGTAAGTTATAAGAAATTTTATTCATTTTAAATGTTCACATTTATATCATTATTTACGTTATTTTTATTTCATACAGGGGGACAGCGGAAGTCCTCTGGTTCAGGACGGCCATATAATCGGTGTTGTTACTGGTGGCAAGCCTTGTGCCATTGGTAAACCGGATATCTTCACTAATATTTTTAGATTGATGGACTTTGTTAATTTAACATTACAATCCTAAACGTTATAACAATTGTAAATCGTATTCTTTTCTTGTATTTCTTCATGCTACCATATTTCGCAATAAATATTCAATAACGCAATTGTTTTAATTCAATTACGGGTACTCCCAAATAATAATTGTCACTGATATAATCATAATGTAAAAAAAAATCATGATTTCTGGGTAAGAGATAATCGCATAATTGTGTGCATTTGAGTCAATGAAAGTTCACAATATTCATGAAAACTTATATGAATTTAATTATCACAAAAGAAAATAATTCTTTAATTAGTGAAATTTTGATAGTATGATGAGCAATCACAGATGTCAAATTAACAAGGTAGTTGTAGATACCTATATAAGTCAGAATTCAAATTCACATATCAGTTTATTTGGAGGCTACATGGCAATTCACGCAACACAATGGGCAATCACAGATGTCAAATTAACAAGGTGGTTGTAGATACCTATATAAGTCAGAATTCAAATTCACATATCAGTTTATTTGGAGGCTATATGGCATTTCACGCAACACAATGGGCAAACATTTTGGTTTATTGACATGCATTCTGGCTGCCGCATTAGTTTGTATGTTACATTCATTTGATATCAATATGCAATATATTTGCTTAATTGAATTTAAGATTGATACTCATAAATCTTTTTAAATAATTTTTTTTTTTTATTAAACGCCTTTATAAGACATAATGCCCATTAGGCTATTTTTTAAATATTTTAGGCGTGTACGCAGATCCTCCAGAGAAAATCGTCGGAGCTACGGATGCTGCTGATCATGCTTACCCGTTTGCGGTATCTTTAAGAGTTAAAAATTATCACTTCTGTGGTGGTGCGTTGATTAGCAATCAATATGTAATTACGGCTGCGCACTGTCTTGAAGTTTTGAAGCAAGCACCTCTGACTTTCTTTACCGCTGTAACTGGTACGAATTCCTTAGACAATGGGGGTCAGAGTCATAAAATCGAATCATTTGTACAACACGAAAAATATGACGATAATTCTTCTACTGCTCAATGGGATTATGATGTTGGAGTTGTGAAAGTATAGAATTATTTATATGCCAAATAATCACACATTTCTTTTCAGAAATTAAATAATTATATAAGTTGATTTTTTATCTCAGTTATCCGCTCCAATAAATTCCAACTCCGTTCAGAAGGCTATCCCCTTGCCTGTTAATGCTCCCGATTACAGCAAACCTGGTAAAGTGGTTGCATGGGGAGCCACAAAACACCCGGCTAAAGATGTATCGCACTCCCTCCAAGAATTGGACTTACATCTCATCAATACCGAAGAATGCACATCCTATCGTAAATATTACAAATTCTTCGACATTCATGTTTGCGCTTTAAATGGCCAAGGATACGGAACTTGTCGTGTAAGTTATACAAAATTTAATTTATAATCATTATTTAAATTTGTATTGTTATTTTCGTTATTTTTATTCTATATAGGGCGATAGCGGTAGTCCTTTGGTTCAAGATGGCTATATAATTGGTGTAGTTTCTGGAGGCAGACCTTGCGCTGTGGGCAAACCCGATATTTTCACCAGCGTTTTTGCATTGAAGGATTTTGTCAAACAAGCTATGCAGTCTTAAATTTTATGTGTTTAACGACGAATTTTCTGATTGTAAATCGTATTTATTCTTCACATTACCGCATTTGACAATAAATATTTTATCGCATAACTGTTGTTAATTGATTACAAAAATCCTAGAAACCAAAATTATTAGGAGTACTCATACTTATTATGAACGTTAATCGTGGTTACATTATATTAAAAATCATGATTTTTATTAGGATAAAATTATCACATCGCATCAAATAATCTTATGTACTTACGTTAATGAAAGTTAATTACCATCTCGGTGACATTAATTTAAATCGATACGTTATCGAAAGAGAGAGTAATTCTGTAATCAGAAATATTTTAATAGTGTGATGAGTAGTCGCAGATGTAAATTGAGAATCAACACAACGAACGCATGTGCCTATATAAGTCAAAACTCAGTATCAAATATCAGTTCATTTAAAGTTTACATCGGAACTTAACACGATGGCTACTCATATCGCTATGTTGGCTTGCGTCCTAGCGGCCGCTTTAGTTGGTATGTCAACTTAACTTTACGCCAGTTTTTAATTTAAAAGAAACATATTTTATTAAGGTTTCCTCGATGAAATTGAAAATACATATTCAGTTATTGTTTTTTAACATTCTAGGTGTATACGCTGATCCTCCGGAAAAACTCGTGAAAGGTACTGATGCTGCCAACCATGCATACCCATACATGGCATCTATCAGATTCAAGAACCAACATTTCTGTGGTGGCGCTATCATCGACAAACAATTCATCATCACGGCCGCTCACTGTCTCGAACCTTTGAAGAAAGTACCAGCTAGTACTGTTTCAGTCGTAACTGGAACCAATTATTTGGACCAGGGTGGTGAAAGCCATCAAATCATAGGATATTTGCAACACGAAAAATACGACGACGCGTCTACTACTGCTGAATGGAACTACGATCTTGGAATTATCAAGGTATGACATATTTTTAGCTCGTAATTTATAAATCGAATATGCTGAACATCATTTTTATATTGTGATTGATATTTAATTGCAGCTCGCCAAGCCTATCGATTTCAACGACAAACAGAAAGCCGTCCCATTGCCAACCAAAGGTCCAGATTACAGCAAGACCGCTACGGTTTCTGCTTGGGGAGCCACAAAGATGCCAACTGATAAAACCTCCAACAACCTCCAGGAACTCCACTTGCCTCTGCTCACTACTGACCAATGCAGATACACTCTTCCCCACCCAATAACCAATCTTCTTATTTGCGTATTCAAAGCACGCGGTACCGGAACTTGCTCGGTAAGCATAAATGAATATGTGATAGAAACTGAAGTTTGAAGAACTGAGTTTGTCTATGTACCTTTTGTTATACTTTTCAGGGCGACAGCGGTAGCCCCTTGGTCCAAGACGGTCATATCATTGGTGTTGTTTCCGGAGGTATCCCTTGCGCTACTGGCAGACCTGATGTATTCACTAATATCTTCACATTGATTAAATTTGTTGACGAAGCTTTGACCCTATAAAATATTTTTATAATAATTCTAATACTGTAAATTTGATACAACATATGCATATGTTGCAAAAATATATACCTTGTAACTTGACTACTTGCAAAAATTTTCAAAAATAAAATTCTTTGTATTATACAAATTAAGTTATTGTAATTCAAACTATTAAAAAATAACCCTATTCAAATATTCTTGCTTATGCTCAATCAGAAAACGATTCTCAAAACATTTAGAATTATATAAATTTATTTTTCTTCTATCAAATCTCACACAACTCGAAATAAATATAAATTAAACACTGAAACGAGTGAAATGTGTTTGGTGACTTCTTGAACATGCACAGTACATAATAGTGTTGATAAATTGTATTAAATCACATGAAGAACATTGAAGAGCAAGAAAAGAACGTTCAATAGTTTTGCAAACATTAGTTTCTTATAAATAGCAAATTTCAGAATTTCCTTCACTGTTGTTACTGGAAACAAATCTTTATACGACAATCATGAGATTCATAATATCACAGGATATCAAGAAACTCGGTAGAGTTTCGCGCCAAAGTAATATAAAAATATATGATGATATATAGGTATAGGACTACCGAGTACTTATACGCGTATATCGCCCAAAACGACCCACCTCGAATTTTCAACTCGATATATCTCGATAATTCAGTCACTTAAATAACTTTTATGAGGATATTCTTTTTAAGAAAAGAGGAACGAACCGAATGCTTCTAACCGCGTCAAAATTGATGAAGAATTACGGAAGATATCAATATGTGAATTTTCGGGTCTGTAAATTCATTTGTCCGTCGTAGTCGTCGTCGCAGTATATCACGTGATGTGATTTTTCGCAGGATATCACGTGATCGCAGTATCGCAGTATATCACGTGATTTTCGCAGCCTCGCAGTATCGGAACATGTTCATACATGTTTTTTCGGTTATATATCGGTCTATTTGAAAAAATTAATAAATTGTTAATAACAATCGGTATATTTGAAAAAATTTTTTTTAAAATTGTTAATAACAAAATTTTAAGAAAAATTTTTTTTAATCAATAAATTGTTTAATAACAGAATTTAAAAAAATTTTTTTTCATTTATTAAATTGTTCAATAACAAAATTTGAAAAATTTTTTTTATAAATTGTTTAATAACAATTAAAAAAAAATTTTTTTATTGTTAATAACAAAATTTAAAAAATTTTTTTTATTATTAATAACAAAATTAAAAAAAAATTTTTTTTATTCTCATAACAATTGTTTAATAACAAAATGTAAAAGAAATTTTTTTTTATTCAATAAATTGTTTATTCAAAAGTATAAATAAAAGATAGATAATTTTTTTTTGACGTACGATTTACGTAATTTTCGGCATGACAGAAAATTTTCAACGACGCACACTGTACGTCAAAATAGCGCAAAGGTTTAATCACCCATGTTTTCCATGGGTTTGAGATGTTTTCGATATATTAGATATGAGTTAAGAGAAATGAATGTGAGTCATTTGTTGCAAAAAGGAATAAAATCAGTGTCCCCTGCGCCCCCAAAATACACCTCCGCGGTAAAAATCCTTGCCAAAGTAATTCTTTTGTTCTTTTAGTTTCCCAGAATTCGAGATGCGAAATAATTGAAATCAATTCTTTCGCCAAAGATTATTTTTCTCTAATACTCATCCCTTCCCTCCCCCCTCCACTTTACCACTCGTGACCACATTGAAATTTATATTGATATATTATTTCTTCGATTTTTAGATGTATTGACGTCGTTGCTAATATTTCATAGTGCTTGATGAATAGGACAACTTTAAAAAAATATTGAGGAAATATCCGAAGTTGTAGTGTATCTTAGCAATTTCTTTGATTGTTAGTACAAATCTTGACTCAAATATGAGTCTTTTTTAAGATTTGTACTAACAATCAAAGAAATTGCTAAGATACACTACGACTTCGGATGTTTCCTCAATATTTTTTTAAAGTTGTCCTATTCATCAAGCACTATGAAATATTAGCAACGACGTCAATACATCTAAAAATTGAAGAAATAATATATCAATATAAATTTCAATGTGGTCACGAGTTGTAAAGTGGAGGGGGGAGGGAAGGGATGAGTATTAGAGAAAAATAATCTTTGGCGAAAGAATTGATTTCAATTATTTCGCATCTCGAAGTTCTGGGAAAACGAAAGGAACAAAAGTATTACTTTGGCGAGGATTTTTACAGCGGAGGTGTGTTTTGGGGGGTATTCAATACGAAAACTATGGCACGGAGTACCCAGCTATGTGGAACTACGATATTGGACTTGTAAAAGTACAGAATTATTTTTATATTAAATAATTCCGCACATCACTTCCCAGAAATTATATAATTATATAAGTGAATATTTAATTTCAGTTATCTGAGAACAATTTGGTTCAGAAGCCTGCTCCCCCCCCCCC
>NCVS01001018.1:106695-184611 GCA_003055095.1 Goniozus legneri | reverse complement strand
GCCTGTTAGAGCTGCCAACTACAGTGATAGTGCTACTGTTATTGGTTAGAAAGTTCCAAAATGGCCTGAACTAGATCTATCATCCAAACTTCAAGAATTCGAATTGTTTCTTTTACCTACCGAATCATGCAAATACTATTATCCATACATCAATATCTCCGATATTCACATATGCATGATCACAAGTGATAGGCGCAGAAATTGCGACGTGAGTTATATAATTTAGAATAACTGTTTACGTTTGTATTATTATTTACGCTATTTTTATTTCACATGGATTGTCATCTTCCACAAGACGGTCATTTAATCGGGGTATTTTCTCGAGACGAATTTCGCGACGATGTAAGACCTGCCATTTTTACTAATGTTTTTACGTTGATGGACTTTACTGATAAAGCTTTTAAGTCCTGAATTAATAAGTTTTGATTTAAAATAGTGTTAATTCTTCGTAATACCATATTTCACAATAAATATTCGATAAAACAATTATTGTAAGTTAATTATAAATAACCTAAAAACCAAAATTACTAATAATGGAATTATTAGGTATATAAAAATTAAATTATTAAACTTTGAAATAAAAAATGATTAAAAAAAATTTAAATTCACGTAAATATGTTTTTCTTTCTTCAAATCTCACATAATTCTCGAAGATACGTAAATTAGAACATTTATCTTTTAGTCAATTGATAAAACGAGGAAAATGAATGTTCTACGCTATACTAACGCAAGTGTACTCAATCAGTTCATTCATAAATTCGAAAAATCAACGCGGTTTACGTGTACATACAGGTAGTAATCAACGAATTTTGGCAAAAGGTAGCCATATAATGTGTACATTTGACGGTTAAAATCCCCGGAACATATTTAATTTATTTGGTCACTTGTTGAATAGTATTGATAACAGTGGTAAAATGTAATATAACACATGAAAAACACTGAATGGCGAAAACAGGGGTAATTAGGCCATTATTCTGCAAACATTAGATTCTTATAAATAGGAAATTACAATTTTCCTTTTCATTCAGTTCTAAGACTTTGTCTAAACGTGACAACATGACGCAGAAAACGATGATCATTGCTGTAGCATGCATCTTCGCATTAGCTATTTCTGGTATGTTAACTTCGTGTTTTTGTGTAATAATATTTTGAGAATTCGAAGAAAATCTCATTTTAATTACTATGATCTTGGGAATTTTTAGGCGCATTCGCTGATCGACCAGAAAAACTCGTGAAAGGTACTGATGCGGCCAACCATGGATACCCGTATATGGTATCGCTCAGATTTAAGAATCAGCATTTCTGCGGGGGTGCTCTTATTAGTCAACAACGTGTCATAACAGCAGCGCATTGCATTGAAGCCATGATGAAACTTCCAAAGATGTTCCTAACTGCCGTGGTTGGAACAAACTATTTGGACAAAGATGGTGAGAGTTACAGAGTTGAAAGCTACAAACAACACAGTAAATACGAACATGTAGGATGGAATTACGATGTTGGTGTTGTCACAGTAAGTAATATCTTTCATCTAATAAAAATAAAATGTTATATGTATTTTCAGATTTGTGGACGTTTGCCCGAAAGGGACGTTTGCCCGAAAGACGTTTTACGTCAACAACAAATTTCAAGGAACGTCAAGACAAATTTTAAGGAAAACTCTCTACGACCACTGCAAATGCCATTTTTTTGCAAATTTAAAAATTGTTTAGAGTACGGCGCAGGGCGCGCTTTGTGATTTTTAGTAAATTTCCAGTGATTGGGTGTTAGTTTTTCGCGATTTCTGTAGTAGGAGGAGCGTCATGCGACTCACCTTTTACATTATTTGCAAAAAAATGGCATTTGCAGTGGTCGTAGAGAGTTTTCCTTAAAATTTGCCATCTCGGTTGAGGTTTCTTATGCATATCCAATTTCCGATTCCAAACACCCCCAAAAGTTTAAATTTTATCATAATTTACAATATTAAAAAATATTGCATTAAGCGAGTCGAGTTTTAATGCTAATAATTGATAAAATACAATTATGAAGTAATTAATAAATTAATATTATTCATATTAGTTAATAATAATTTTTTCGGGCAAACGTCTTTCGGGCAAACGTCTTTCAGGCAACTGTCTTTCGGGCAATCGTCTTTCGGGCAAACGTATTTCGGGCTATCGGCTTCGAGCAAACGTCCACAAATCGTATTTTCATACGTGAATTGAATTTCTTTAGCTTGTTGAAGCGGTCAAACTCAGCGCTACGGTGAAAACGGTACCTCTCCCAGTCAACGCCCCTGATTACAAAAAAGCAGCTACTGTTTCCGCTTGGGGTGCTACCAAAACACCAAAAGATCCAGTCAACAAAACTCTCCAATTCTTGGACTTGCCTTTAGTAGAAACTACCGAATGTCAAAAGCAACATAAAGTGAAAATAACTGATATTTTCATATGCACATTTAAAGCTGTTGGTAGTGGCACTTGCTCGGTATGTTGAATAATTGACAGTAATAGTTTTATAATTTTTATTCATCGGTGTGATTCTTCTTGATTACAAAATTTTTCATGTTTTTATAGGGAGATAGTGGTAGTCCGCTTGTTCAAGATGGACATATCATCGGTGTAGTTTCTGGAGGCATTCCTTGCGCTGTTGGCAAACCAGACATATTCACCAACGTCCATAAATTGTTAGATTTCGTTAACGACGCAATCAAAGAATAAGATATAAAAATTATTTAATGTTCATATATTTATAATTCTCATTTTTAATGTTTTTATTTTCATATTTTTATTTTACTAGATTTTCTAGTATAGATTTATAATAGAAATGCTAAACAATAAAAATTTTTTACAAGTGTAAAGTTCATGCTATTAATTTATTCCTACAGTAAAGCTCAATTATCGTGTACTCGTACCTGTTGTTTTTTCGCATTATTATTCAAATAACGTTCCCCATATGTTTTGTTCTGTTTGTTCATTGCTTCATATTTATGAGCACAACACGGGAATACGTTATTGGTGCGATAGATAAATTTTCTTATAGACGAGTGGGTATGATGCGAAGGTTACTTCCTGTTGTTATCTAATTGTTTCAAACATTCAAAATATACAAGATAAAGAGTAGTATAAAAGTAGGGATAAAATAATAAACGTAACAGTAGGTATCAGTTCTCCTAGAGAAATCGAATTCGACTGAGAATTGTCGATGAATTTTGAAATTTTAAATGATCACAATATTGTTTATGAGTAAATGTTATTGTAATTTTTGATTCAACATTTGGCACGATTATCAAACACGGCTGTTTTCCAGCTGCGTTGCTTTACAATAACATTCGCAACAAAAGATTAACAACTGTAAATCTCAATCAGTTATTTTTATCTGCATTGATGTATAAGAATAATTTTTGAGAGAACAACTTGCGTCATAACCAACAACTGCAGCTGCTTACGAGGAAAGAGGACGTATACAATCTTATATAAAGGGAATTACCGGTATTGTTAATTACTTTAATTTGAGGATCAACCGAAACGGATCAGCCATGGCGAAGTATTTCGATACTGTTTTATTATGTGTATCATTAGCCATAGTATTAGGTAAATATTTCATTCAGCAAAATCACTGATGCTCAAATTAATTTTTTAATTAATCAATTTTTTATTTTTTATTCACAGTAGGCGTCACTGCAGATGCACCTGAGAAATTGATCAGAGCAACGAATGCTGCTACCAATGGCTACCCATACATGGTATCTATAAAAAAAAACGATCGGCATATTTGTGGTGGTGCCATTATTAGTCCCACGCACATTTTAACAGCAGCGCATTGCGTCCATTCTGTTAAACGTAACTCGAATCAGTGGGTAACCGTTTCGGTAGGCAGCAATCATAATTGGGCTGGTTCGAGTTTTCCCATTGTCGGTTTCCACATGCATCCGAAATATGATCACTATGAAATGAAAACTGCATGGGACTACGATGTCGGTGTCTTGAAGGTAAAAAATGATGACAATAATAATAGTGATAACAACAAAATAATATTTATAGTTAAATATAAATATTGACAATATCAATAACTATTACAGCTCGGTAAGGCGATCACATACGGACCTACAATACAGCCTATTCCTCTGCCAACTGGACCCCCACCATATGGTGGACATGCTACGATAACTGGTTGGGGAGCAACTGCTTGGCCAGCAAAATCTACATCACCTAATTTATTGAAGTTAGAGTTGAATGTTCTGAAAGTAGATGACTGCAAGAGCCGCTTCTCATTCTACAATATCTCAGATATTCATATTTGTGGTTTCGTAGAGCGTGGAACTGGAACTTGCTCGGTAATTCTCACACATTTTTTTTTTTGTTAAATCAATTATTGTAATTATTATGTAATACCTTATTAGTCAACTTGGTTTCCGGAAGGGAACCGCGTTTAGACAAATTATGTAATACTTTCAATTGAACATTTTCAGGGAGACAGTGGCAGTCCTTTAACTGCTGATGGACACGTTATCGGAGTTGTATCCGGTGGTATGGCACCGTGCGCTGACGGATACCCAGATATATTCACTAATTTATGGCTGATGAAAGATTTTATTAATGAAGCTATGGAACAATAAATTTTGTTCTAGATTTGTACTATTACACTCGAGTTGACTTGTCAATACTATGCATTGGTTTCAAATATAATTTATACTATAAACATGTACTTCTGTATATACAGTTTTCTAATAAAATGTCAAAAATAAAAAATAATCGCTTTTCACATTCAAATTTTTATTATTAGAAACTACTAAATTATCAATTAAATGAGAAAATTATTTTAAAATCAAATTCTGAAACAGTAGGCGAGTGAACTATCTAAATTACTCGTTTAGCAGTTCAATCAACGACATAACAGTATATCTGTAGATTCAAGTTGAGTCAATTTACTCAACTCGGCTTTGATAAGAAAAAGAGTTAGAATTAGAATTACATTTTGTAAAAAGTAAACTTTCATAGTCGTTACATAAGAATTGAATAAATATTGCTCGAGGTATATATTGGAAAGCAGCAGGCTTCCATTTATTTCTTTGTTAAAATAGTTCAGGATAACCAACTATGAAGGGGCCTACAGCGCTTTTGTCGGTAGCATGTGTGCTCGCGGTACTTTGCAATTGTAAGTTCAATTTTCACTATTAAAATTGAAATAAGTAAACCTCTTAATAACAATTTTTCAATATATTTTCTCTTTTTAATTCTTATTCTTTGAATTAATCGAATATAATAGTAATTCAGTACAGAGCCTCGGCCCTGAAGAAGCTAACTGCAATGTTGGCGAAACGTTGGCAAAATAAATTGTCTAAACGCGGTTCCCTTCCGGAAACCAAGTTGACTAATAAGATCGAATATAATAGTAATTATTATAATAATTCTTTCAAGTTGTGTCTGCTGAGGCTCCGGAAAAATTAGTTGGTGCTCAATTTGCTTTAGAGCATGAATTCCCTTACATGGTATCAATAAGGAACTACAATAACCATTTTTGTGGTGGTGCTATAATCACAAACGTATTCATTCTCACTGCCGCGCATTGTGTCGTCGACATTACTCCGGATAACGTAGGATTTGTTACGGTCGTTTCTGGTACCAACAGCCTTCAATATGGCGGTGAAAAACATGGAGTTATTGATGTTTTCATTCATGATAGATATGTCAGTACACCAGAAACAGCTTTAATGTACGATATTGCACTTCTGAAGGTAAATTTTTTATGTAATATATTATATAATTTCGAAATGGTTTCATCAGATATCTTTTCCTGCGATTAATTCAACATCTTATTTCAATATATATATATATGTATATTTTTTTCATCTAATATAACGTAATTTTAAACTTCCACTTACAGCTTGCTACACCCATGGTTTTCAACAATTTCCAACAACCAATTAACAAGCCTGTTGGAGAACCAGACTATAGACGGCCGGCAGTAATTGCTGCATGGGGTGCTACTACCTGGCCATCGCGTGGAAACTCTAACTGGTTACAAAAATTATCTGTCAATCTCTACCCAAGCAATATGTGCAGACAGTACTATGCATTCCCCGTATATGATATTCATGTTTGTACTTTTGCTGGAAAGCATCACGGAGTTTGTCCTGTAAGTACTTCAAAAATGATCATAGTAAAGATGAAAGTCAAATTAAATCTGATCTTACAATTATTAAAATTCATTTATCAATTTTTTTGTTCTATAGGGTGACAGTGGCAGTGCTTTAGTTCAAGATAATCGTATCATTGGTATCGTATCCGGTGGTTATTACTGCGCTACTGGTGTACCAGATATATTCACTAATGTAAACACATTCGTGGACTTCGTTGAAATGGTAGTAGCTCAACATTCTTCTTATGGAGGATCTTACAGCGCATTAGGAGCCAGAGCATCCGAAAACCAGAATTAAATGAATAACGAGCCGTAAAAATTCTGTTTGTACAAATGATAGGATCAGCGATAAATCAAAATTCTGTTATAAGCAATGAAATTGTACTATTCTTAGAAATATAAATAAATAAAAATTCAATTGAATCAATATCTTTAATGTTTACGAAATCAACTTATCGAAATTAACTTATCTGGGTATAAAAAAATAATCCTATATTATATCAGACATTCTTCATAGCGAAAACAAATATTATAAGGATTACAAAATTTTTCTCTTATAAATGATTCTTTGCAAGATAATCAAAGTTATTCCTACACACTATTTATAAAATATATTTATTTTATTATAATTTTAGATTTTATAATGCTTATTTACATTCTTCGTTTCTGAAAGTTCATATTTATTTCAAAATTTATTACAAGATAATTACGTAAGAATGTGAACATAAATGATCTATTAACGGAAAATATTGAAATTTTTTTGTAAAACTTATTTTTATTCTGTTCGATTAGTCGTATAGTATATAGTATAAATGTACTTGTTTAAAATATCATTCATACTGTTACTTTAGCTTCTTAAAAAGGAAATATAAAAAGTACAACTAGTTGTTCAGTATCAAAACTTTTATTTTTGTAATATAGATAATGTGTCCTTAAAAAATACGATTCAGTCGATATTCGAATGATTTACAATTAATATCTGGGTTCTGGGTGTTCTGCCATTGCTTGGAAGATCCAATCACGATGATGGAATACATTAGTGTAGGTATCGGGAACGTTTAAAGCGCATGGGGCAACAAACGATGCAATTCCAATTACTTCATTATTGTATACGAAAGGTCCACCACTGTCACCCTATAAAATATAAAATTTTCACATTACTGTTATGTACTATGTGGTGCAAATATATTTTTTAAAATAAATATATATTTGATTACTCACGGAGCAAGCACCAACTCCTTTCTGCAGCAATCCACAGATTTGAGCATGGAATACGTAATGAGCAAACTTTTCCTGGCACGACACACTATTCAAAATATTCATTGGAGTATATTGAAGTATTGGAGATGAGCCGTGCTCAACTCCAGTTCTGCCCCATCCAAGTACAACTCCTCTTTTCCCATCGAAGTCATCTCTGTGAGCGATATGAATGGGATATTGATCTCCATCCAATGTAACTCGTTCTTCCAACTGAAATCACATTGAAAAATTACAAAATGGTATTTTATTTTTTAAGTATCAATCATAAAAAGAAATTACTCATCACTCACAGTAATTAAGGCAACGTCATTAACCCATGAAACCTCGCCGTGAGGAATGTACCATTCATGGACTTTGATGTGCTTAACTTTGTGAATCCTTTGGTGATCATCTTTGTAGATACTTCCACCACCGACTGTCAGCATGCTGTGATTTTTCATAGCTTCACCAACAACACAATGAGCGGCAGTCAAAACATGAATGCTACTGATGAGTGTACCACCACAAACATGACCACCCCATTCTTTCAATGATACAACGTAAGGAAACTGGCCAGGCCTAGCATCGCTTCCACCAAGAATTTTTTCCGGTGCGTCAGCGTACACTGCTGCTCATAAAATACAATTTATCGTTTAATTATCAATTAAAATTTTCCTGACAAACTTTATTCTTAATAAACAACACCAAAACTTTACCTGATACAACAACGCACACCACTAACGATAACAAAAGGATGTTTTGATTCGCCATCCTAATTCCACAATAGTCGAAGATAAAAGTGGAAATACCAAATTGCTTCGACGATTTCGATTCTTATAACAGAATCTTTATTTACTCGTAACGTAATTCTACAGCTGTGAACCATTACCATAATGCTCAAGGAAGCAAAATTAATTTCTCGTACAAATTTTGCTAGGTGCTCTTTGTAAGTTTTTGGTTATTATTCGCACGTGTGAATAAATAGGGACAAAAGGAAAGTTCTAACATAATATTTTTTCCGCTTTAGTTCTCGCAGCGTAAGAATATTTTCTAAAAAAAAGTTTATACCCGAATAATTTCTTATATTAAATATTTGGATTCAATGTGAAATGGAAAATTGATCATTTACGTATTCCATTTCTCAAAGAGAGCTATTTTAACGTATAAGTTTTTATTAATATTTATTTACCAATATAGAAAATTGCATTTTTATTTGTCAGCTGCATTAATTAATACAAGTCAAACAATAGAAAATTTGATAAATCAAGAAATAAATATCACAAGGTGTAATTAACTAACAATTAATACTTTGTATACCTAAAATTATTATTTATTGAAATTTTAATACGGATGTCCGCTTGATTAATATGACCATCAACCGACAACTTTAACAGATAGAAATGCAAAACTCCTTATTTACATTGAATGAGTTCAACATAATGTGAAGATAACCATATTAATGAATACATAATCGTTTACGTAATAGTACAATATGATTCAATTGATAATTTGGAGTTCTTTAGGTAAGCCACGAAGATATTTTTGATGAGAACGGCAGACATGCGGACAACCCAAAGATGAAATGCGACATATTATTTTTGAAACGCGGAAAAGTCAACATAATAAGACCGTAATCACGTCATATTTAGTGTTTGATTAAAATGTAATTATAAAAATATATAAGAAGTTACTCTAAGCAGTGAGAAAAAAATATTTTCGAATTTGATTTTCTATGGTTCTTTAAAATGATTTCTCCATACAGGTGATTTTGATTTATGAAAATATTTATCCATGAATGAAATGTCAGGTAGGTACAACATATAGGATAAGTTAAGATGATAGGAATAAATGGAAAATTGATTTAAGAAAACTTTAAATATTTTTAATTTTATAATTTTATTCTTTACTGTACATAAAATTATTTATAAAAATGTTGCGGAAACATGGAACAACTGTGCATGATTTTCAGTATGTCACTCCATTATTACAATATTTTTAACATGCTGTCGTGATCGAAGTTAAACGTTGTTCAGAAACGGAATCCATGTGATTGCTGAGTCAAATCGTTATAGGACTTTCTTTGTTGAAATTATTTAGGGATGTTCCGCTTGTGATCGAAGGATCCATTCACGGTGGAAGTAAACTTTAGTGTAAACGTCAGGAATACCAAGAGCACATGGGATAGCCCAGGACACAACTCCAACCAATTGGTTTCCAGAAACGAGAGGGCCACCGCTGTCACCCTGAGAATTTAAAAGTAATATAGATTAATATTAGTGAAATATTTTCGAGCTCTAAAATGATGTGTCGGTTATTTCAATGATACTTACAGAACAAGCTCCAATACCCTTGTTTTCGTACGCGCAAATTTGAGATTTATAGACATATTGAGATTCTCGTTTTTGGCAATCTTCAGCATTTATGAGCATCATGTGTGTTGTTTGCAAGATGTCTGATGAAGATTCGTTGACAGCTGTTCTACCCCATCCGCTCAAAACAGCTGGTTTACCAGCGAAATCGTCAGAAGCAGCAATGGGAATTGGGTATTGATATCTGTTGATTTCAATCGGTTCTTGCAACTGTAAAAAATTAAAATAACGATTTTTAGTATAACGGCCGAAAAATATGAATGTTTAACTATTCTTAATAAAAAATAATATGATTTATTACCGTGATCAGTGCAATATCATTTGGCCATGACACATGTGGGCTGTTGATGAACCATTCGTGAACTTTAATATTCTTCACTTTGTGGTTAATTTTGTGATTGTCGTCATCGCAAAAGATAGTTCCAGTTCCAATAGTGTATTCGTCGAATGGTGCAGTAGCATCGTCCACGCAATGAGCAGCCGTCAAAACGTGCTTTCTGCCGATGAGTGTACCTCCACAAATATGACCACCATTTTTCTTCAAAGCTACTATGTATGGGATTTCGCCGGGTCTAGCATCTCTTCCTTTCACAACTTTCTCTGGAGGGTCAGCATGAACACCTTTAAGTGAAAGAAAAATTTGAATGTCAGAAAATAATTGATTTAAAGGGATCAACAATAGGAATTATCATAAAACTTACAGAGTACAGCGACAGCTGCCAGTACAGCGGCGGAAAATAAGGCACTTGTTCTTGCCATGATTATTCCGAATCCAAACAAGAACAGAATTGATGTATTGATAGAGAAGCCACGAACGATTTTTATATACTCGCTGTTATTTGCTCTTCATGAGGATTACAGCTGCGTTTATGTAATATAATCATAGGAGCATAAGTAATGTGTAGTTAAAATTATGTTAGAATGGTACTACAGAGTGTTAATTACCATTTTTTAGTGCCGATAAAAAAGAAATTTCAAAACATGCTTCCTTGATAGTTCCTAGATCATGAATTTTTCCATCTTGACGTTATTTTAATGTTTATCAATACTTTCCGTTTAAGAATGATAAAAAAAGAAACGTGGAAGTGTAGTAACAAATACGGTTAATGTGCTAAATGAAAGCGAAACTCTCCATATTTGCGCTGACGTTATTGATAAAATTGATAACGACGTACCTAATACGTCAATGAAAAAACTACAAAATAAAAACTACCAGACATACAGGCAATCCATATATTTCTTATTGAAATATTATATTGTATTAGGTTGAAGAAATTGTAAATTCCAAAATTGCAAAATAATATAAAATACAATAAATCAAACCACATATATTTCTTATTGTAACGTGGTACTATATTATATTTTAAAAAATTTATTTAGTAGTTGGCCTTAATATGCAAATTCAACATTAAGCAGAAATTCGTCTAATACGTCAATGAAGAAACCACAAATTGAAATTTACAGAATAAAATCAATAAAACCAGTTGATCCGTATATATTTTTTATTATAATATTAGACCATATTATTTTTAAATTTATTGATCTAGTAATTGGCCTCAATAAGTAAGTTTAATATTCAGTAGAAAAACTGTATTTTCGAATAATAGTAATAAAGTGGTAGAGATAAGCGATTAATCGATTTATTCCACTCTAATTCAAATGGAACGCGATTGACATAAATTATAAAGTATTAGAAGAAGGTAGAAAAAAAGTATATAAAAAATTTGGTTAATATATTTTATTGATTCATAAGAAACAAATCTAAATGAAAATTCACTCATTATACTGAATGTTTCGAGCACATCGCTGTATTGATACAATATTTTCTATAAATATAATCATAATTTAGATGCAACATCTTTCGAAATCCACGTGAATAGCATAATCAAATTTCCCACGAAACTATCTTCATTGAGATTGAAATTGATCAAGGATGTTCTGCCTGTGCCTGAAGGATCCAGTTACGGAAAGAGTAAACTTTAGTGTAAACATCAGGAGTACCGCTCGCACATGGAATAGTCCACGATACAATTCCAACCAATTGGTTTCTCGAAACGAGTGGACCGCCACTGTCTCCCTAAAAATAAAGAAATTGGTATACATTAATATACGTGAAATATGTTTCAAATTTCAAATAAAATTATAGTCAAATAATACTTACAGAACAGAAGCCAACATCACTGGTTTTAAATGCACAAACCATTGTATTGAAAACATATTCAAATTGGCGATCCTGACAACCTATTTGGCGATCTAAAATCTTCATGGAAGTTGTTTGCAATACTTCTGCACCAGGATCGTTGACTCCCGTTTTACCCCATCCACTGAGAACAGCTGTTTCGCCATCAAAATCGTCAGAAGCAGCAATTGAAATAGGATATTGGAATCTGTCGACTACAATTGGTTCCGCCAACTAAAAAAATAAGGATAACGAGGTTTAATATGATTCTTCATGAGAACCAGTGGTAAAATATTTCCCAGAAAAAATATTGTAATTTTTTACCGTAATTAGTGCAACATCGTTAACCCATGAGACGTGAGGGCTATTGATGAACCATTCGTGAACTTTAATATTTTTCACTTTGTGTATTCTAGTATTATCATTTCTGAAGATAGTTCCAGTTACAACGGTGTAGTTGTCGAATGTCACTGCAGGGTCATCTACGCAATGTCCAGCTGTTAAAACGTGCGTCCTACTGATGAGTGTACCTCCACAAATCTGGCCACCATTTTTTTTCAAATTCGCTATGTATGGAATTTCTCCAGGTGTAGCACCTCTTCCTCTCACGATTTTCTCTGGAGCCTCAGCATGTACGACTGTTAATTTAAAACATATAGATGTTGAAAATGAAATTTACAAAATAGAATTTAATGAACAACAGTTAAAAACTTACAGAGTACAGCGACTGTTGCCAATATGGCAGCCGATAAAAGAGTATTTAATTTCGCCATGATTACAAAGAATTCGATGAAAGGCGAAACTGTTATATCAATGGAAACAACTCGACTGATTTTTATACGTTCGCCATTATTTATTTTTTTGCAGCTGTGGTTATGTTATATACTCATAGGAGCATAACTGATGCGTAATTCAAATGTGAAATGGTAATAATTTATTCGGTTAAAATTCGATACATGTAATAAATGGGTGAAGATAAGCAATTGATAAACTTCCTTCGCTGATCTTATTCAAACAAACGAGATCACTAATAATTACATTGTATAAGAGTATAGGTAGAAGAGGATACATGTAAATTCCAATTAAAATATTTTTATTGATTCATACGAAATAACAGCGATGTAAAAATTTTTTAGTAGCACAACCCGTCAGACCAGATGTTTGTCAAAGCACAGCGGAAGAACAAAAAAACGAATGTATGTCATTATTGATTGTATTGAAAGTTTCGAGCACATCACTTTACAGGCATAACGTTTTTCACAACTATACCGTGACATAAATTTAACATCTTATCAAATCAATATAAATAATACAATTAAATTTCCTGCAAAACTATCTTTGTTGCAATTGAATTAATTTAGGGATATTCCGCTTGTGCTTGGAAGATCCAATCACGATGAGAGTAAACTTTCGTGTAAACATCAGGAGTATCTAGAGCACATGGAATGTTCCAGGACACAATTCCAACCAATCGGTTTCCAGAAACGAGAGGGCCACCGCTGTCACCCTGAGAATTTAAAAATTAATATAGATTAATATTAGCGGAATATTTTTGAATTTTAAAATAAGGATTTAGTTAAATAATACTTACAGGGCAGAATCCAACGTTAATGGATTTATATCCACAAATCATTGAGTTAAAGACATATTCATTTTGGCGGTTTCGACAATATGCATCATTATCTAATATCCTCATTGTAGTTGTTTGCAATACTTCTGAAGCAGGTGCTTTCACAGCCGTTCTTCCCCATCCACTTAGAACAGCCGTTTGCCCGTCGAAATTGTCCGAAGTGGCAATAGCAATTGGTTTCTGGTATCTATTAAACTCAATCGGTACCGTTAACTACAAGAAAAGATAGTAATAATAAAATTTAGTTTAATTTTTCATATATAAATAGTTAACACCAAAAAAAAGTATAATTTGTTACCGTGATTAGTGCAATATCGTTAAACCATGATACATGCGGGCTGTTGATAAATCATTCGTGAATTTTGATATTTTTCACTTTGTGAATTTTACTGTTGTCACTTCTGAAAATGGTTCCAGTAGTGATAGTGTATTCATTGAATACACTACACCGTCCACACAATGGGCTGCTGTCGAAACATGCGTTCTACTAATTAATGTACCTCCGCAAATTTGGCCACCGTATTGCTTCAAAGTTACTATGTATGGAATTTTTCCAGGTCTCGCATCTCTTCCTCCAACAACTTTCTCCGGAGCTTCAGCGTGCACGACTGTTAATTAAAAAAGTATGTATGATGTAAATTATTTCCTCTACCACAATTGTCGATAAACAAGATTTAAAAAAACTTACATAGTACAGCGACTGTTGCCAATATGGTAGCTGAAAGAAGATTTAATTTCGCCATGTTTATAACGAGTTCAGAGAAAGACGAAATTGTAATATCGTTAGAAGCCCTGCGCCTGGCTTTTATACACTCACCATTATTTCTTTTTCAAAGAAAATGTCAGCTGTGATATTGTAATGTACTCATAGGAGTATAATTAATTTCTAATTCAAATGTAAAATTGTCAAATTGGATAGACTTCCTCCAATGATCTAATACAAATAAACCACGGTCAATAGAAATTGTAGATTTGAAAGTAGGCACAGGTAGAAAAAGGAAATGAGTAATTTTAATTGAAATATTTTTATTGATTTATGAGAAACAACAGCGTCGTAATAGTTTTGCCATAGCTCAGTCCATTAAACGCTCAATATTTGTCAAAGCATAGCGGAAGAACGAAACAAACGAATTTACGTATTCATACGTTATACCGAATGTTTCGAACACATCGCTTACTTGTCGGCAGTAAATAACAGTGTTACGAATTTAGTTTCAACTATTTGTTACAAATACTTCAACTCGTAACCAATCGGTAACAAACATAATTTTACATGTCAGAAAATTAGACTGAATGCTAAATCAGGATGAAACGCATACAGCCATGTCTCGAGAGAAATTTTCTGTATGCATTAGTGTCAATTTGGTGATAGGGCGATTCTTCAAGGGTTGGCTTCCATTTTTTGTTTGATCCATTTTTCAAAGTGAGAGACTTTAGTGTACACATCAGGAATACCGAGAGCACATGGAGCTACCCAGGATACAACACCGACAACTTTGCCTCTGAGAACCAATGGGCCACCACTGTCACCCTATAAAAAAAAATTTTTAAATTATTTTCTCCAATAACTAAAATTTTATCATGCGAATTTAAATTAGTACTTACAGAGCAGGCACCAGTACCGCGTCCCTGAGTACCGCAGATTTGAGATTTGAAGATGTATTGGCCTTGTTGGAACTGGCAGGTTTTGCTGTTTATGATCATCATAGGAGTGGTCTTCAGATGCACAGAAGTAGGTTCATCGTAAGCAGTTCTTCCCCATCCGCTGACAACTCCTACGTTATGGTCAAGGTGATCGTCCGAAGTAGCAATTTCGATGTGTTTCTGGTACTGGGTTTCGTCAATTGGTTTTTCCAACTGCAATCATATTAAACGAAAATATACGTTAGTCGTGAATCGAGATGTCACAAACATAAGTTCATGGTAGGAGTTTATATTTACCGTGATCAAAGCGATGTCATTAACCCATGATACATGCCCACTGTGGATGTATGATTCGTGGATGTTAACATTCTTAACTCTGTGAAGATTTGTGGTGTCGTCACGATCGACAGTTCCAGAAGCGACGGTCAGAAGGTTGAATGATGGGGCGCTCATAGCATCTTGCACACAGTGAGCAGCGGTCAATACGTGTTTTTTGCTGATCAAGGTACCACCGCAGATGTGCGAACCATATTCCTTCAGGGAGACGATGTAAGGGATTTCGCCCATTTTTGCGAAATCTCCTCCCACAATCTTTTCTGGTGCATCGGCGTACACATCTGTTGATTACGGAAACAAAATTGTATGCATTAGTATCGCTTTCATTCATCGAGACCGCTTAATCGATCATAAGCTTACTGGATACGGCGGCGCACGCCAAAAGAGCAACTACCAAAAGCTTCGCCATTCTGACTACGGAACTGTCAAGCCTGTAATGTCAGGTGACAACTGAATTCGATTTTTATATGCGTATCGTTATTTACTCATTAAAAATGTTGCAGCTGCGGTAAATTAACATTGTTCGTGTGACTTTCATTAATATTGTAATGAAAATTCACACGACTTCGTAAGAAAGATTGTAATTATTATTCGCAAGTGTTGAACGAAGGACAACGAGGGAGTAGCGCCGTCACAACATTCCCCTCTATACTCCACTTTGTTCCTTAAAAAGGGAAAACATTCGACGAATAGAAAAGGCAAATCTCATTTGGCAAGGTACGCTTCCTGTTTCATATTCATGACAACAACTGCGGAGACTCCGTAATAACTAGAAAGAAAGAAGAAATGATTATTCCCCTCTATCCGTAAGCTGATTATTATGCAAAGTTGAATTACAATCGCACGCGTAACCGATTATGCGTAATGGGTGATAATTTTTTGTTTTCTCGAGTAATTCCAAATACGCGCTTCCAAAAATAATTTCGTTGGTATACGCAATCGTGTTGTAAAAGAGAGCATAATATTTTGTGAATAGCGATGAGTACAATACTAATGAATTAAATTATTTATAAACAAAACACTCAGCGATGAAAAAAGTAATTATTGTTCATTTCGTGATATGACGTCATTCTTACACTCGGAGTCCTCGCCGTGTTTGGTATGAGAAGGTGTAAGTGTGGGTCACTCGGATGGGCCCACTCGTTCTTCGATTCATTACAACGATTGCTCCTGCATATCAATGAATCGTGGTGTTGCTTAAATTCTCGTTTGTCGACATTGTCGGTGATCTAACAAAAAAAAAGGACAGAATATTTTCAACACAGTGAAAGGCGAAAATTTTACGATAAAAATCAATTATCGATTAACGCGCACTCGCTGAAAACACGTGTTTGAAATATTTTGACGAATTCAAAACATGTTTTCGTAAATATTTTTCATACTCGGTAACAAGATGCTTATCTAATAGAACATTAGCATTCCGACTAAACTCTTTCTTTTTCCGTTCTACACTAATATTCACAACATTAGATTAAATTATTACTCTGCGAACCCCGAAATTCAGTCATTCATAAACAAACGGACCCTAGTATTTGGTTTTGCATTTTTAACACACTATTGAACCGTTGATAAGGAATTTGCAAGACAAAGAGAAATTGGAACGATCGAGTGGATTAATTTTCCATTCGTACATGCGATTCTATTTACATTCAACGAAAGTGTTTATAATGTACATTCTTATTTATATATTTCGAAAATTGAAAAGCTTCGGTTTTCAAAGAAAACGTCACATTGTCGCACAACGAACACGTGAAATATCCAGAAGGATTACTCCATTTCGAGCGATCCATTTAATCCCTCGTCACGAAATTTCGAGTTTCTCAATGATTCATTGACAAGTCATTATCGTACACTCGGCGAGACATGACAAAAGATCTCCATCCTCTGCTTTTCTTCCCTCGTTCTCGTTTGAGCGTGCGCAACTTCTCGCATGCACGTGAGAAATCCTGTGTTGCGAAAGTGAAAGCCATAGTGCGGGGGGATGAGAGAGGTAGGAGGTACGATTCCGGCACATTCGCGGTCGTCTCTCCCAGCGCGGATCCGCGACATGCGCGCAACCTTCCGAAGGGCGCTTGGTCGAAATGACAAAACTTGGCGCGATGCGTCCCGTTCTCGGCTAATAGCGACGAACTTCTCCGGCTCGCTTCCATCTGACGAACGAGAGATAAAGAGAGAGAGAGAGAGAGAGAGGGAGAGAGGGAGAGATAGAGATGGAAAAATTGCGGATAAATTTTATGCGAGTTTAAAGCGCATTTAAAATGTTGTTTCAATATTTCGAAGAGCGAGCGGACGACGCGGGACGACCGAGTGTGTCCGCGTGGTGAGCGAGGGGGAGCGAGGAGTCGGTCTGGGGTAAAATTCTGTTATTAACAAAAACGAGGCTGAAGCGAAGGCTCTTATTATCGTAACTGCCGCTGGACTCGGCTCGTTACATGGTCCCGTGTACGTATATACCTTCGTCGTCGAAGGGGGCCGGTGCAGATAAACGGATCCTCGCTGCATAATTTTCAAGGACAGACGTATCAACGGCGAAGCCGCGTACACACGGACGCGGGCTCACGCACACCCGTGCGCGCCGCTTGTTAAAGTCGAAAACTCGGCCTCGATGCGAGAACGACGAGCGTGGAGAATGCGACGGGCGAGCGACGAGGAGAGTAATGAGAGAACGTCGCTTTAAGTGCGAAGAGCAATATTTGTCGTGGATTGGCTGTTTAATTCAACGAGCTACGAAATTCTCAAACTCGTTGCGGATATTCTCTCACCCGAAGCCTGCGCGCGAGAGGGTGTATTTTTACCCACCGATGAGAGAATTCAATTAGAAAAAAGCGAAGATAATAAAAAGAGCATTTTTAGCCCTTAGGGGATCGCCACCGTCGTTGTAGTCGCTCGTACCCATACAAGTATATCTGCGTATTTAATCATGTGTATTTCACTTTCTTTTTATTTTCTATTTTCGATTGGTAAATAGTTTAAAGCTGTGTACAGTGTACGAAGCATATATTGGCTGTTCGTCAACTCCGGGACATGTAGCTTTTAAAAAAAAATTACCGACCCTCTAAGGATGGAACCAAACAAACTGAAATAAGAGCTTTTGTGGTATTTTTTCAAGGTTCTCGTGACGAGAAGAGAATTTCGCTATATCGAACGTGGAGAGAATCGAGTAGGAGGGTCTATTTCGGAGATGGTTAAATTTGTACTGGCGGCGACGACCCTGAGCAAGGGTCAGAGTGCGGGGTTGGGCTGGGCGACGGCGGTGGAAACGAGAGGGTGCCGACGCGTACAAACGGCCTTCGCACAGGCGCTCTTTCGTTAGGGTGACGTCAGCGAAAGTAACGTGGGGGATGTACGAGAGACCGTAAGATAGCGCGGCAATGAGGGTTAGTGGGGCACGGGCGTCGCGACGCCTTGCGTCGTCCGAACCGGCTACGTTAAAACGTTCAATTACGAATTCAATTAAACCGTCAATTTGAACGAACGATTTGTCAAATCAATTTTCGGACTAAAACGGTGCTTGATGTTGCAGAAAAAAAAAAATAGTGAACGTCTATGTTGCAGACAAGTTCCACGAGGTCTCCGCGTCGCTCCGGTGGAAGTTACTGACGTTGTCAGAATGTTCGTTTAAACGTGTGCCTAGAAGATCGCGGAAATTGCGGTAGTTCGTAGGGAAATGAGAATTAGCTGATCGATTAAACCGAGAAAATTAATTTTCTAATGGTATAATGGCGTTGATAAAATGCTGCTTCGAAACCGAAGTACCGGATGTGTTCGATTCTGTCGTGCAAAAGTGTACTGACCCTGGATGTGAGTGCCGAAAATAATAATTCTATTAAAAAGTATTCTTTTTTTTTTAAATTATAATAATAAGAAAACAATCGCGATGGTCTTTTTTGAGCATGCTAGCATATATTGGCGAAAGAATTAATGAAATGGGCTTATTTCAATTGCATTAGTGACGACTGACGGGTGCATTAGCCGATAATGCGTTAAAATATTTTCAGATAAATATCTTATGTAAATTTTTTAATCCAAACTGAAAAACAATTTCGCGTTTTCATTATTTTTAATTTGATCATTATTAATTCAATATTATTATTTAATCAATATTCATTGCATTTTGAAAAACCTACTCGGTGTAGTTAAAATATTTCAATTGTAATTGAAAATTGTATTTAAAGTTTACTTTTCTTCCAAAACAATTTCTAATGATGCATCCGACGTAACAGTTGAATTTGAAAAACAAGCGGTAAAGTGGATGCGTGTTGACATCTAGTACTAACAACCGCAAACGAATAACTACATTTAGTTATTACATTATCTACGGTTGGTAAGGAAAATTCCAAACTAAAATGGCCGCCGTGGCGCGCTGTCATGCGGATGCGTCATGCTGTCAACCAGGTTACGATCGGTACAAAGTATGCTGTAGTACATGCATACAGCAGCAACTTAGTTCACTTTAATGTTTAACGTGGTGTTGAACGTAACGGGGCTATGATTTTATGTGTGTGAATGTAAAACACACATAAAGTACGTTTACGTGATATAACTAGAATTCTATTAATAAACAATTCAGTCGGGCTCGGGTCCTCGCTGACAAGACCACGACTCAGGGCTCTTTTTCGATCGGTCGAAAATATATTTCAAAATGTTTGGTAAAGATGATTGATTTATAAAAATGCCATTGAATTGTTGCAAACTCAGTTCAACTTATTATAACTTTTATAATATATTATTTTATAAATTCGATCGGTGTTGACAATTCTTTATTTCTTGGCAGGTTGTTGTTGGTGTTGCTCTGCATTGCGTCCCCGTTATAAAAGACTGGTTGACAACATTTTTCCAGTCAATCCTCAGGTACGATTTATTCGTTTATATCTTATTTATAAAATTATTTATTCATCTCTAAATGTAATTATTTTCGTTTCCAGGATGGACTTGTGAAAAATAATATGGAAAAGTTAACATTTTATTCTTTAAGTAGTCCTGAGAAATTGGATAGAATTGGAGAATATTTATTTCAAAGAGCTTCCAGGGATATATACAGGTAGAATTGAAAATGCTTAATCATATCTAGAACAGACATTATTACTTATATAATATCTCCAACCATGATAAGCATTTTATGAAATTAAATATCTATTTGTGTGATCTTGAATTTACGTGTTTGCGACTAATACCGTAATTATCATTTAATTATTACTTTAATAGGAGAAGAAATGGATTTGTAGTGATAGCAATGGAAGCGATGGATCAACTTCTTGTGGCTTGTCATGCTCAAACTTTGAATTTATTTGTTGAGAGTTTTTTAAAGATGGTACAAAAATTGTTAGAGTCGACAGATCCTCAGTTACAAATCTTAGCGACGCAATCGGTAAATATTCTTAAGACCAGTAATTTTTCTCGTAATGCGACAACTAAAAGATGCTTTACATTTATGCTTATTTTGCTTTATGACATTTGCTATCGATGATTTCATTTTGAAGGACAAGTTAAACATGTGTTAATTTTAGTTGTACAAAATGTTGACTTCTTCCAGTTTGTCAGATTTGCCAACATCGAAGAAGACACGCCGTCTTATCACACACGTTACGATTTCTTTGTATCAAAGTACTCTGCAATGTGCCACTCCAACAACGACGACCTGACAATAAGAAAACAAATACGTTTAGCAGGAATCCAGGGATTGCAGGTATATGTTTTTGAAATCAAATTCATATTTATATACAAAGATAGCTTGTAAATGATTGTATAACCATAACTATATAATTGAAATAGGGTGTAGTGAGAAAAACACTTTCCGATGACTTAGTAGAAAACATTTGGGAACCAGTTCATATGGATAAAATTGTTCCTTCTTTGCTTTATAATATGCAAAACACAAGGTATAAGAAATTCTTTGAATAATATGAATTATATTGTTTGGACTTTAGATTAATATACCAACTTAATTATAGGTATGCTAGTAAAGAAGATGCAACACCTGAAAGCCCAACCGAGGAAAGATCCGATCCTCCGCAATTCGCGGAAACATGTATGAGAGAGCTAGTCGGCCGAGCTTCTTTTGGACATATTCGCTGTGTTATTAGACCGGTTTTAAGGTTTCTAATTTCTTTTATACAAATTTCATAAACTGTTGAATTTTATTCTTATAAATTTTCATTGTCCTTTTACAGACATTTAGATAACCACCAACTTTGGGTTCCTAACTATTTTGCCATTCATACCTTTCGTATTATTATGTTTTCTATTCAGGTATGTATATCATAATTTTTTCTATGTTAATTTTATGTTATATTAATTTTGAATTTTAGTCTCAATATTCATATACGGTTGTGGAAGCTTTAATGACTCATTTGGATGATCACTCTAAGTCTTCTCCAAAAATTAGAACAAGTATTGCCGACACATTATCGAAAATCATTTCTATTGCAGCTGGAGAAAGTGTTGGTGAGTTTTTCAATAGAAGAAACTACAATAATTCAATTATAAATTTGTATTTATGAGTCATTTTAATGCAACAGGTCCTTCTGTATTGGAAATTATAAATTCCTTACTTTCTCATTTGAGAGTAAGTGTTACAAGAAATCAATCATCGAGCAGCGATGAACAACTTTACCAAGAAGCTTTAATAAATGCTTTAGGAGAATTTGCAAACCATCTTCCAGATTATCAGAAAATTGAGATTATGATGTTTATTATGAGTAAGGTACCATATAATCAACCAGATCGAATTGTTTCTGTAGCTAAAGGAGATGTTTTATTACAAAGTATTCTACTTAAATCGTTATTAAAGGTATGTGGTTATGAAGTTTCAATAGATTTTTAAATTCATCAATTGGTTTAAAATTATTTTAGGTGGGTACAAAATATCAAGCAATTCAGTTGAATACTACATTCCCTCCAAGTTTCTTGGATCCTCTGTTGAGAATGTCATTAGCAGCTGATGCTAAAATGAGACTCTTGGTACAAAAAATATTTCATACATTAATCGATAGACACTGTAATATTAAGAAGCTTGCAAAACCAACGTAAGTAAATTAATGATGAAATACTATATCACAATAAGATACTATATGAAAAAATATACTATTGAAATATTTTTCAAATAGGGTGGAAGTCGTTGATCTTGATCTCGCGATCGAAAAAGCTTCCAGACCTGATGTTATTTTCATTCGTAAACATGGTCCGGAAATTTATCTAGCGTTATACGAATCATTAGAACTTACCAGCAATACAATGGAAAATGTAGAATCCATTTATACGACTCTTGCTCTTTTGACTGTGGAACTGGCATCCGAGGAAACAGTCATGGAATTACTACGATTAGTTTTGAGTCTCCAAGATTTGGCCTTAACCAGCAGTCAAATAAGTTTATCGCTTAAATTCAATTTACATGCTACAGTAATTAGTTTACTGGTATTGATAGCTTATGTCTGCAATATTACCTCTCTCATGGATTATGCTATGAAAGTTAGTGAAATTCAAATAAGTATCTGTTTTTCATTATTCAAAGTATTAATATTATTTATACATATTCATAAAAGATAGTGGAAGCGCGTCGATTGGAAGCTTTACATTTGCTACCGGAATTGAAATCACAATACGAAACTAGTATATCGACTAGAATCCCGCCAGCTTTGATAGTCGATCAGACGATAATAAGCGAATGTCTAAAAGGATTTGGCCTAGATAGCGGTAAACTACAACAAGGTTCTGGTTATAGCGGTAATTCCTTACAACATAGGTAAATAAGATAAATAAATTCATAATGGATGTACTTATTGGTTTTTAAAACTATATTCACATTTAATTAATTGTATTTTATCAGACACTCATGGGTTGATAGCGCCGGAAGAAATTCATTAGGCGATATCAATTCCGGTGGTACTGAATTAGACAGCGGAAATTCATCGCCTGGTGTACAGAAGGTACTATTTATTTCAAAAAATCAAATAATCATATATTTTTATTCGTATTTTTATTTTGTTTCAAATTTAATTTTTCATTAACCATTAGATTTTAGAGCTTTGGCGGCTGGATAATATTCCACATTGGGTTTCAAATGATAGTATTAACGTATCCCAGAAGCACTCTCATCTTAGTGTCACAAGTCTGCCAATTCATCCACATAAGCTCTCTGTTAGTTCCCATCTTTTTCCTACTAAAATACCTGCTTGTTCGCTTGCACGTTTCTATTATTGTATTGGTGATTTATTTTTTCTAACATTTTTTATCAAATAAGCAAAATATATTTTATACTAAATTTTAACAGAAACTTCCGGGCGAAGAACTTACATTCGAAAGTATGAAACGAATTTTAACTGAAAATAACAATAATCGAGAAGTGGAAGAAGAAAAACGGATACAATTATCAGAATTCTTCAGAAATGCGCCTTTCAATGACCTAGTGTCAAAAACTCAACCAAAGGTACAACTTTTTTCCCTAACTACGAGGTGAATAACATTTAAAATAAAACTAATATAACGACTATTCTTTTTGTAGCACGATGTTCTACAGAACAAATTATCGGAAATATTCAATTCTCTATCAGTTGATCCTAGAAATGCAGTTCAATCAGGTGGACCACCTACTGACATAAAAACATCACAAACACCTGCTTATGAAATACATTTTCCTGAACTATTTGTTTATTAGACGATTTTGTAGTTACTGTAAATACGAGATAAAAGTTATATATTATTAGAGTTTTTATTAGAGAATCTTTTTGCGTTAAGTTTTCATGTACATAAAATATATGTAATATCTTAATAGTGAAATTCTAGAACGTGAAAAAAGTTAATATAATCATCGCACAATACAATTACAAAATTTTGCAGTTCTGTATTTGAATTTTAATCAGTGCTTAAATCAATATATCTTATTGATTTTTCTTGTTATAGAATGTACATGGAGTTTAAAGTAATATTGTATATTTTAAACAATTTTTAAAAATGAGACATTTATTGAATATAATGAAGATAAAACTTATCTGTGTATTATTACTCGTTATAGTTCATGAGTGAGAAATTTATCGCCGCGATAAATTCAGAAGATAATTTAATTTAAAAATATATTGTTAATTGCCTAGTTGAGAAATTATTTTTTTTTATGAATATATTATGCAAATAATGAAATCTTATAAGACATTTTTGGTGATAGTTTCAGTATAAAATAGGTAGATTTACTGATGAGAATGAAGTAAATCGTCCCATGTGGTCATTTATTGATATAGTGTTTGTTAACTAAATAATATATTCAATGCATTGACCAAATATTATTTATTGTATACCAGTGCCATTTTGAGATTGTATAAATTTCAGTTTAAGAGTAATTTTACGAAATTAATTCAAGAATAATTCGGAATCGTATCTATATTTCCGCATTAGTACCGGCATGAGGCTCTAAATCAACTCTCATCAGACTGGGATTCGGCCTATGATTATTAATATGTTAAACGCCATATCAGTTACTGCTGGCTAACAGTTTACTTAGAACTGGTTGGTAACTATAATTTTGAATATTTTCAAAATCGTATTAGGAATTCGATATAAAGGGCTGAACAGTGAATAATAAGTCAAAATGGGATTGGTGCTTTGTGTTTTATTATAATACTAAAATAGGTGAATAATAAAATGAAATTTGAACCTCTAATTTTTTAGCTTCACACATTTATTTTTATTATTTTCATGTTATTATTTGTTGTACAATATAAATGTAATAGGGTGTATATTAATATAAATTTTAATTAAAGTATATATAAATCACTATAGTTGAAATAAAAAATACGGTTGAAGAAAATTTATTTTATTGATTTTTATCCTGAAAAGGGCATCAGTATTGCTTTGTAATATAAATGATTATTACAGATTACTGAATGTTTTTATAAAAAATTCATGTGAAAATTTACCAGATATTATATAAATGGAATGAACACAGACAGATCATTTGAAAATTGTTTCAAATCAATTCAATCGCTGATAAAAAAATATTACATTACGTATAAAGTAAAATACAAAAGTTAAGTAATACTTTGTATATATCTTGTATTGTAATAATTAATCTACAATATTCAAAATTATACAAACAATACTTAATTTTAGAATAATGAATTTTCTTTTTAGCAACTTATATTTGTAACTGTTTTTCTTTAATTTATATTATTAATAAGACACATTCTTTGATATTTGGCATTAAAAAATTATATGCAATATGTTTTTGTTCATGCGATTGAATCAAAATCAAAGTATAAAATGTGCCATTGGTATAGAAACTACTTAAAATAAAACTGCTTCATGTATTTTTTAAATTGTCGAGTGTTCACATAATTTTGGTCGGTTTACTCAATTTGAAGCAATAAATAGAAGCTTCAGTTTACTCCACCCTAATGAGTTCAACATCAAAGATAAGAGTCGAATTAGGTGGGATAGTATATATTCTGTCAAGGAATATATGAAAATTTTTTAAACATAAGCAAATAAATATAACTGATCTATGTAAAAGGATATATTCCAGGATGTCCTCTGCTACCGTAAGCATAATCAGGTGAACAAGTTAACCTAGCACGTTCTCCAACACTCATTTGAGCAACTCCTTGATCCCAACCCTGGATAACTTCTCCTTTTCCAATTTTAAATTTGAAAGGTACACCACGGTCTCTACTAGAATCGAATTTCTTCCCATTATTCAGAGTTCCTAAACAGATTTGGTTATTTCACTAAAATTTTCCTACAGAAATTAATATTTTTTAAATTTATACTTCAAATTTATATATTCACCAGTATAATGAACTACCACAGTCTGCCCAACTTTTGGATAAGTTTGACCTGCATGATAATAAACATTGTTTAGAACAATAATATACAAATTTACGTTTCAAAATGATCTATAAAAGAGAATTTTGAGAAATTATTTTGCGTTTATTTAAGGAGTAGTATTAATTCAGCATTTGCTAAAATAATGACGTTCTTTTAATAAGAAAGTTGAATATTCATTTTATGAATTATTTCTGCAAATAGGTTGGTGCCTTTCGATAGTATGTGACGTTGAAAAAAAGATTTATACGCAAGAGTATTGTGTGAATAATTACCATCTCCAGGGGAGAGAGTTTGTACATCCACGCCCATAATTGCGTAGTTTCTGCTGTAGGGAAGTGAAACGTTAATTCAGTCAACAATATTCGTTAATATGTTAACATCGTAAGCTAGATACTAACCGCCGGCGAGTAGACAATAAAAAACGTGCTTACCTCGAGTTTGGTGAACGATGCCAGCGCAATGCAACACGCTTAAAAATGAGATATACCTGGTTGTACAGTCGAGACTGAAATTTCGTAGATAGCAAATTTGCCGTTAGGATCGCTGCTATCACTAACGTTTCCGGTAGAACAACCGATCAATGATAGTATGTCCGAGGCGGGTAAAACGAAAAGAAAACATTTTTCTTAACAAATCATTATTATTCGTCCCAATATATATTACACCGATTACATATAAAAAAATAAATTAATTAAAAATTTCTTGTTAAGTACATAAAATGTAACAGAAATAAAAATTAGTTTGTTGTAATACTTAAAAATACATTAGTAAATATTTACTGTATACATTATTAGTACTCGACTAATAATAAAATTATCCAATTACGTGCAATTATGCGATAACATCAATAGAGTATCAAAAAAAGAGATTCACCTCATAACATATTTTTGGAGCAAAATTAATAATCACGAAAACCAATTTTTAACAATTATGATAAATATCTGGAATGTGAGATACACATTAAATGTGTATATATTCTGAATAACATAATTGATATGTAATTATTTTAATTCTTGTAAAATTATATGTAAATCATTCAAGATTCAAAAAATATATTTTATTTAATTATTTCATGAGGAATGTATAGAATGCTTAGATTCTTTCCTTTCTCAATCATGTAAAATGAATAAACTGTAACTTATATTCATATTTTCCAATTTTCCAATGTTCTTTGTATGTGGATAATATTTTCTATTATCATCATAATTTTGTTTGAGTATAATTTGAAATTGATTAAAATCTGTGATAAATTACCAATATGATTACTTTTATCTATTGATCAATCTTTCTAACAGAGCTCGTGAAATACTTCCTGGTAATTTTTGATGCTGTTTAATGAGACATTCTAATTCTTTAGCCACCTGTATTAAATCAATTGATGATCAATCATTTAATTATGCACAATTCTCTCGTAAATTTGATCTTACCTTGCACTGTAACTGTTCTGGTGTTAGATTCTCATTGTGTGGTATTGGTTTTCCAATATAAGTTGTTAACTTTACAGGAAAGCCTCCATAAATAGGTTTAAAAGGAAACCTAGTTGCTGCATACAATCTTAACCAGAACCGCCTACCCCAATTTACAGTTCTGAATGCTTCTCTTATATTCTTTGTGAATATTGGAATTATACTCTAAAAACGAAATTCATATTGAAAACTTTACTTGTATGTTAATATCATTTACATACCACTTTAGAATCTAGAGCAACTTTTGCAAAACCTAATCTATTTTTCCACATGAGCTGATAATAAGAATCTCCAAACTGTGCTTCATAAACTCCACCAGGAGAAATGGCAAGCATATTACCTTCTTTCAAAATGTTAGAACATGTTTTAATTGTTCCAGGAATTACACTTAATGCATCAGAAATGATTGAAAATCCTGGAATATTAAATAAAAAATGGTCCGCAACTGTATGTATAAGCTTTGTGTTTTGTAAGAAAATCTTAGCAATTAAATAGTAAATGTCGATAGGAATAGCACCATGGTAATATATGAATAAAACAGGCTGATCTTTTGGAATATTTTCCATTCCTACAATTTCATATCCTAAAAAAAATATTTATGTATATAATGATAAAAATATTTTCAGAATACCATAATATTCATTAATAAATACCATGCCATATCCAACCATGAGCATCCCATATGGCAGCTACCAAATTACGGGAAGCTGTTTTCCAATCAGTTCCATAAACAGCTCGGAGTCGAAATCTGATAAACATTCAATTACTAAATATTTGTAAAAGTTAAAATGTTTACATTCATAATATATCATACACTATGGACATTCTTAATAATAATTATTGAAACTAAGCTGTTACGGGAATACTTACCTATGTAATTTATAAATATATAATATTATTGCAGTTAAGTACAAAAGCAAAACTATCATTAGAGGTAGTAAGAACGTCACAAGTAAAGGCATTAATAACCATGATAGCCAAAGTGTGAAGTCCACATCAATGTGTTCAACTGAAAGATTTTATAAAAATTTGCTCTTTTATATAAACATAATAATGATAAATTAAATGTTCATAATATTAATGATTTATACATGTTGTTATAGTAATACAAATTGAATAAAGCCTACTAAAAGAGATCTAGTTATGTACTGCTTTTGTTATAGAATGAAAATAAATAGCAAATGATTTTTGAATACTCACCTACAATGGCTTCAAAAGTCTGCCATAAATTGTCGAGTATTGAATACATCTTTGTTATTAAGAAAACTAATGATAAAGGATATTAAATTAAAAAATTTGACTTAATTTTTTAACATTTTTCAGAAAGTGCCAGAGTAGTCTACTGATATATAAGTACTTGTATAAATTGACAACTCATTAGTGTTAAGAATATTTAAAATTTTATTGCCAAAAAAAGCAAACGAGTAGGTTATTTGTGCATTGTCATCAGGTGTGATTCTCGATACTAATCTAAAATTATTTTGATTGTACATAATTTAATTTTTAACAGAAACTAACAACATTCTAAAGTTATTCAAGGAAAAATAATAAATTATTTGTCATCATGACATCGATCGTTATTAGAAACATCAAACTCCGGGAATTGATTCTGAAAGTAAAGTGAAAGCAAGCAGCTAACAAGCAGGATCATTGAATGAAGAGCGCAAGACATATTAAACCTGAAGGCAGGTTAGTCAGGTAATAGAACCAATAGGCGTGAAGCAAGTACGAGTCTGCACGATGTAAACAGGTCGAGCACTCGAGTCACGCGTGTGTAGCTGTGTGCAGTGTAGTGCAGCCAACTTCAACATGAGCTGGAATATATTTTGAGATTAAGAATTATTTGAAAGTCCATTAAATACATTAATTGAATAATTATTGTAAGTGCAGAATACACAATTTTCACAAAATGCTAGAGAATTATTTGATTTGACACGGATTATAACCAAATTTTCTTGAAATATACCATCCAAGAACAAAACGGACTGGCAGTGTGCATGCGCTACGTATGTTTGGGGACTCAAGTAGCGACAAATGCTTCAATATCAGGCTAATGACTAACGTTATTAATTTAAAAAATTAATATTTATTTTGGCAGCAAATAATTACCAAATGAAGGTAAGTTAATTGATTTATATTACTTTATTATATAATTTATGTTGTAATAAATAAATGTAGTAATGGTAGTTGAAAGTAATAACAAGGTGTGACTATAGTGAGGCTTTGTTTATTATTGTTATGTACTACGTGACAAATAATTGTGAATATTTTTGTTGTAATATAGATACATCTAATTTTAAAATATGTGAAAAATTTAAAGAATAATTAATTACTTTATTGATTAATGTGTCAGTGTCAATTAAATTATTTCATGTTCAAATAAAATCATTTTATACAATTTTTCATACAACAAAAAGTTAAAAACTAAATCAAAATAAAAATATATCAAATTGTAGATAATGTCAGACGATGATGGAATTTTGGATTCAATGGATACAGAAGAAGACATTTTTACACCGTGTGGTCGTAGTATTGGTGCCAATGTCAGAAAAGTTAGAAATTCAAGAACACTGAGATCCCGTAATCGTTCTGATACACGCCATGACAGAAATAATTCGAGTGTTCGTCGAAGTACCAGAAATCGAATGCAAACATATGATAACCTCAATACTAGTTGGATTTTAGGTAATTTGTGATTGGCAATTTCTTCGGTGTATATAAATTAACAAAATTATGTTATTTAAGGAACCCAAACATTAAAAGGATACCCAATGTTTCAACATGGTTCTTCCTCTGATAAAGAATTAGTAGATGAAGTAGCTGAACGGAAACATAAACTGCGACAATGTCGAACACCATTACATTCAAGAGAAAATCATCCTCCCAATAAAAATTCCACTCGACAGATGAAGACAGAGCACGATCGACATAGTACTAATAGAGAACTTAGAGGTAGATCGGAAAGAGACCAACGTGATAGGTCAGATCATGGAACTGAACATAAGGACACTGAAAATTTAAAGGAAAGATTAGAACAAGATAGAGCAGATAAAGAACAAAAGAATAAAGTAGAAACTAGAAGTAAAACATCTGAACCTAGAACTCCAACTGAAGAAAAAGAAACAAAGTAAGTATTTCTATTATTAAGTTATATTTATGGTTTCTATATTGTTATATTAAAAATGTTCAATATAGTCTGAACAGATCTAGAGAAGGGCCAGTAACAAGACTATGTAATAATTTGTTGGATAAGGATATCAAAACTGATAATAAACATGAATCAGATGCAGAAAGTTCTCGAGGTAGTGATAAACCAGAGAACAATGAAAATTCTGAGAATGAAGATGTAAGAAAATTGATTTTTTCATCTCCTTACAGAAATATATTTATCATATATATGATGTTACTTCATTTTTTACACAGGGTTATGAGGATATGTACACACGAATAAAACGAACTAGGAGAGCAGCTCAGCGACAACTTCCCAGGAACAAAAAGTTGGCAGGTTGTACTAATTTGTTTTCTAGTTGATTAATAATTTAATTTAACAGTATAAATAATATATCATATATATTCTATAGATTCTGATAGCGATTTAAGTGAGTCATCAGATTCACCTGGTCATAGGAAATATAGCCTGCGGCAAAAAAAACCGACAATAGATAGGTTTCAAGCTAATGTTGAGCCTGTTAGACGTTCTATTCGAGCTCTAAGAAGTGTACTTACTAGCTCAATGAGAAGACGTAAACATAGAAGTAAAAGTACAAGCTCCAGTGATTCTACTGATTCTGAACCACAAAAATACGATAAGAAGAAGAGCAAGAAAAATAGGTAAAATATAAATCCATTCTGTTATAATATGAATTTTATCAAGTTTCATCTTCAATTCATTTATTCAGACAATCAGCTATACCCCAAGGTGGTCCACCCAGTCAGAAAGCAGATATAAATCCAATTACACTAGATACCAATATAAGGTTTAGTGATGTTGGTGGATTAGAATCACATATTCACTGCCTTAAAGAAATGGTTGTTTTTCCAATGTTGTATCCTAATGTTTTTGATCGGTTTCACATAACGTCACCAAAAGGTGTGCTCTTTCATGGACCCCCAGGTATATAATAATTTTTCTTTTATTACATGAAATACTTGATTCACCTTGATCAAAATTTTCTTATTTTATTTTCAAAAGGGACTGGTAAAACTTTAATAGCTAGGGCATTAGCTAATGAGTGTAGTCAAGGAAGTAAAAAAGTAGCATTTTTTATGCGAAAAGGAGCGGACTGTTTATCGAAATGGGTTGGAGAATCAGAACGTCAACTAAGATTGTTGTTTGAGCAGGCTCAACAAATGAAACCGTCCATAATATTTTTTGATGAAATTGATGGTCTTGCTCCTGTTAGAAGTACTAAACAAGATCAAATACACGCTAGTATTGTATCTACACTTTTAGCATTAATGGATGGCCTCAGTGATCGTGGAGAGGTGAGATATTTAGACAAATACATATGTTCAATTTAGTAAATCTAATTTAATTTCGGAAATTGTAAACAGGTAATAGTTATTGGAGCTACAAATAGAATTGACGCTATCGATCCCGCGTTAAGAAGACCAGGCAGGTTTGACAGAGAATTATTTTTCCCCTTACCTGCCATGAAAGAAAGACTAGAAATTCTGAAAATTCATGTTAGTAAATGGAATAACCCTCCTTCTGAACAATTGTTAGAGATCTTAGCAGAAAAAGCTACTGGCTATTGTGGTTCTGATTTGAGAGCTTTATGCACTGAAGCTGTTTTACAAGGATTGAGAAGAACCTATCCACAAATTTATTTGACAAACAATAGACTTCTTCTAGATCCAGAACGCGTTGAAGTAAGTAATATATATTAACGTGTGTGTAAATATGATATAAATTATATAAATATGATATAAATATGAAATGATATAAATTTTTCCAAAGGTGAAAAAACAAGACTTTCTGGAAGCAAGTTCTGTTTTGGTTCCTTCTTCACATAGAGTAGCACCTTGTGTAGGGCGGAAAATACAGCCATTTATGGAACCTTTATTAGGTTCAGCATTAGAGGAATTAGTCGCTACTGTAAAGGGTATTTTACCACAGGGTGTAGATCCAATAATGGCAAAGTAATTATAGCAGGATTTACTGATTATTTGTGTATACATTAATTTAGATGTTTGTAAAATATATCTGTATTTTTAGAGTTAAAATAACGAAAGGAATTCATCGTCCAAGACTGTTAATTTCCGGGGCAAATCAATCTGAAGGACAAGGTACTCATTTAGCACAGGCATTGTTATATCGAATGGAACATTTACCAGTACAGACGCTAGATGTTAGCACACTTTTTGCTGAGAGCGCACGATCTCCAGAAGAAACATGTGTGCAGGTAAATAAAATGTTATAAGTTGAGTTAATTTTATAAGTTTTTAATGTTTTATAAAATTATTTTTAAATTGTAGGTGTTCAATGAAGCAGCTAGAAACGTCCCATCCGTAATCTACATAAGGTCCATTGATCAATGGTGGCCTTTAGTTCCCGAAACTGTAAAAGCTGTTTTTTTGTGTCGCATCGCAGCTTTAGATCCGTCTTTGCCTATTTTAATTCTTGCAACTAGCGATGCATCTTATCAAGATTTACCTATCCAGTTGAGAAACCAGTTTAGCGAGCTTCGTGGTGAAGTTTATACCATGAAAAATCCGACAGATGAACAAAGAATGGCATTCTTTCGGCCTATTTTTATGGTGCAAAGTTTAAAACCACCACAAATAAAAAATAACGAAATCAAGGAATTAGAAGAATTGCCTCTTGCTCCTGATCCTATGCCAAAGAAATTAACAGAGGAAGAAAAGAGATTATTACATGAAAAAGAAGAGGTATCTCTACGCGAGCTCCGAATTTTCTTAAGAGAAATATGTGCCAAACTTGCCAGAAATCGGCAGTGTGTATTAATTCAATTTTAAATTTGTAAATTACATTTCTCATCAAATTACTAATCATTTTATCTTAATTACAGATTTTTCATGTTCACTAAACCCGTTGACACCGAAGAAGTACCTGATTATAATTTAATTATAAAACAGCCTATGGATTTGGAAACAATGATGACAAAAATTGATATGCATTCTTATTTGTGTGCCCGAGATTTCTTGGATGACATTGATTTGATTTGTAAAAATGCATTAGAATATAATCCAGACAGGTTAGTATTAAAGAAATACCACTTCTCTGTTCAATTCCCAATATATGTGATTCATTTTCTGAAAAAAATTTCTGAGTAAAAAATAAAAGTCATTATTTCGATAAATTTCATTGTGATATAATGATAAAAATATTTCTTCGTTTGATTAAAAATTCATATTGACATCTACATTCTGTGTTTTCATGTCAGCTTACGTGATAGGCCTTCCCTTGGGATATTAAAGAGGTAGAGCTGAATTTCCTGTTTATCTGTTGCTATTGTTATATTTGAGTTATATTATCGATAACTATATGCTCTTTATTTTCATATATGTTGCTAAATTTATCAATTTGGATAACAATGCAGGCACAATTAAGAATTGTTTTTGCTTCTTGATAGTAAAAAGGTGTACTAGACGTATTTTATATAAATATTAATTGAATTTTCATTTGTGCAGAGATCCGGCTGATAAATTAATAAGACATCGTGCATGCTCTTTACGCGATAATGCGTACGCTTTAATAAAAGCTGAGTTGGATTCTGATTTTGAAGACAAATGTCGTGAAATATCCAAAAATCGCAAGGATTATGAAAAAGTGACGAAAGATGAAGAGAGTAGTGTAATAAATACTGCTTTTAGTACTGTAAAAATCAGTAAAAAATACACAGTTGGAGTAACTGATACTCAAACTGTTAATGGAAAAAGACTGAAAAAACGTAAATCAAGAACGTGGGCTCGTGGTTTAGTGAGACCGGCAAAAAGGAAAAAAATATCTTTTGACGATAATTCTATGAAGTTATCGAACAAAGTGTGTATAAACAACGATAGTACGAGTGGTATTGATTTGGAGAAGTTTCAAGAATTCGAAACTGAAGCAAATAATGTTCTTAATGGTCATACACCTCTTTTCGAAAATGTAGATTCAGATAATGATTCTCGAAATGAAAATTCTAAAGATGTGCAGCATGATGTTAGTATGGATCAGATTGTTGAAGGAGAGAATTCGGAAATGGGTTTCATTGAAGAAGAACAAAACATGGAATCGAATTCATCATCTAGAGGAGAGAGTGTAGATGAATTGTTTTTTGATATCACGGTCAATTCAAATTCAGTGAACCCTGAAGAAAATGAAAAAATTGTGTTGGACAGAACGGAACTGGAAAATGCATGGCAAGAAACCGTCGAAACAACGAAAGATTTTCCCGTTGAAATATTATGCGATATATATGTGCAACTTAGTCGATGCGTGGGAAGATATTCTCATTCTTATGATAGAAAATCACTGCCAAAGGTTAGTAAAATTTGTTTATAAAATAATAAAGTACAATTACATTCAAAATAAAAATTAAAATGAAAAAAAAAACATTATTTACAGGATTTGCTCAAAGAACTTGAAAGGTTCAAGTTGTATAAAACAGTAGTGTCGCAAAATGTGATCGATGATACTGAAAAGAATTCTTAATATAAGAATGCTTTGAAAAATACGGTTATGTCGTAGAATTAAGCCAAATTTCTGTCTTACTTTCATAAGATAGTTTACTAATTTGTAAAAAGATTTATAAGATTTAGTTAATCAAACTGCCACCTATTACATACAAAATGAAATTCAGCCTAATATATGATGAACGCGATACATTGATTTTGAATTCGATATTGAAGATACAAATTGATAACTAATAGCTTAATTAAATTTGTAATCATTACGGGTTACTCTGTACAGAATTTATATTTATTTTTTTTAATTATTTAATATGCACATGATATAGTATTCTTCGAAAATAATTTGATATAGAAATGTAATATCTTTCAGTATATTTATGTTTGTATACATAAATGTCAATCTCTCATATAGAAGTTCGTACTTTCTCTATCAGAAATATTTTTAATACTTCTGTACATATAATTTTGATGGTTTGAGTTGTAAGTACACATTTTTAATCTTAATTGTCGAATCCATTTTAATGTGAGGTTTACAAAGATGATGGTACCGACGACGTCTTTGTACTTAATCATGTTTGATTTTAGTGAAATTAATGTGTTATATAGGTTTTTTTCTTTTATTGTATAAGCACCATATATATTGATACTAATTTACTTTTTAATTGTCATTCATAATTCAAACAATGTTATCACTATTTGTTACTAAACCATGATGAAATCAGCACGACGAAACAACTCAAGTCAAATGAAAAAATTTTAATCATATGAAGGTTTTTTTTATAAAAAAAAATCAAGCACTGCCAAGACAATCGTGATTGTTATAATTGAATTAAATAACATATTTCATTTAAGAGAATCACTTTTTTAAAAAAACATGATATTGACTCCTAAATCATGCTTTTTCAATTGATGTTTACGTACGAAATTAATATTTTTAATGCAATTAACTTCTAATTATTACATCAGAAATTGAATGATAGAATTGAAAACATATAATAAATTTTTTAATACGCGTTACCAAAGAAGTATACGTAAAACATTTTGGTGTTAAACATAGAAAACTTTATAAATTATAAAATTAAATACCTCGATTTTTAGGATAAAAATACTGTAAATATGTAGAAAAATTAATTTCAAATTCTGTTTAAAGTAATATTTTTTTCTGATTTTAATGAAAGCTGAAGTTAGTATTCTGTGAAATTAGTTTCTTTCCTATGTAATAGATTCAAATATTTGATTTTAATCGTACGAATATTTTTGTTTTATTATTACCATAATTGATAAATTCAAATAGTTATATATTCAATTCGATATATGGTTTATTAAAAAAAATGATTATTCATTTTATAAGGGAAAAATAGTATCCGGTATGGGAATTAACTACAAAAGACTGATTATGATGACATTTTTTTAACAATTTTGAAGTTTTGTTACATGAGTATCGAATGAAAGGTTTGCAACTGTTTGATTTAAACTGATCATCTCTACATGATTACGATAAAATAATGTTTTTTTAAATGAATTACAATAAGGAATAAATTACTCGTTTGATTTTGAAATTTCTTTGAAAATTAACATGTATGAAACATTTTTTATAGCTTTTATTATCCGATTTGTAGTTTGTATAAAATATAATATATATTGAAACTACATTATTTAGTATTAGTTTGAAATGAGTTAATTCGTCATTTAACAATCATAACTATTCTCATTGCTCATAAAAAAAGTTTTTAATAAAGTATTAGTGCTCGTACATGTACTAATTAAATTTGTATTGCAATAATTCAATGAAAAATTTTTAATGTTTACACCTTAGTTTATATTAAATTATATTTTTATAACCATAACTTAATAATTTTATGCAGAAAATATGATCGTATTTGCCAAAGAAAGTGTAATTTAAACATAGTTGAGTATTAAGACTTATCGAAATACCTCATATTGATTGTAATCTACTGAAAAGTCGTAGAAACTCAAATGTTACTAAATTTATTTCTAGAAAATAAACGACAGTGAATTTGCTTCTTTCTTTAAGTTCTATGTATAAGTTACATTCCGAATTATTAAAAAAGATAGAGATAAAAAATATTATTTTTTAAGGTGGAATTTTAAATTAAAAGTACTATCATCTCTGTATTACCCTTACTTCACAAATAATAACGAATTATTACGCTTGGAGACACTGCCGATTACATTCAATTTCAGGAAAATTGATTAAAGCGAAATTAATTGATCGCAAAAGATTAATGTCATGAAAGAGTTGTATTTCGTATTTATTATATCTTTATAAATAATACTTTTTGATGAAACAAAATGTTTAAAAAAACGAGTCTCATATATAGTCGGCTAATATTAATATAATTATATAAGATTTTTTCGCAATACTCAATGCTTGGAAGTGCCGATATAATGTATCAAATATTTTGAGCTTCTTAATTATTTCAATGTACCAATTTGATACAATATATAGATGGCAAGAGTCAAATTCTCATATTGCAAATTATTAAGAAACATAAAGAAATATAAGAAATACAATCACTGCCTTATTTATTTTATTGAGTACATCTTATTGTAATACACTTTAGTATAAAATAAAATAAATTTCATATCTTCAAATAACATATAATTATTAAATTCCTACATAAAACAAAACATAGTAAGCTTTTGTTGATTTTGTTAGAATTCTTATGTTTTAAGGTGTTAAAATGTCAAAAAGAATAAAATCAAATTGTTAGAGTATCGAAACAGTTTCTGCGAAAATTCTAGTGAAATTTATTTAATTATCGTAAGGTATATAATTTCTATGTACGCGTAATGTACGGAACGTTCTATAGGATACGAAAAATTTTATGCTTAACAAGCGATCAAAAATTACTTTTCGTAGTTAAGCGTTATTGATAATCACAAATCATTCATTTAACCTGAATGCTCTATTTACTCAACGGTTATAGTATTTTTATGATTTAAAATGACTTGCGTGAAGGATTTTTCGTGCATAGGAGGCTTAGAAAAGCATATTAGAGTCGTGAAAGAGATGGTACTTTTTCCATTGATGTATGGTGATTTATATGCCAAGTTTAACCTTAAACCTCCGAGAGGATTATTATTTTACGGTCCTCCAGGTACAATAATTTCATTTCGATTATATAATATTAATCTTATTGGTAGCCTTTCTATCCGCGATAAAAATTTGTGTGCTTCTTCAGGTACAGGAAAGACGTTGATAGCTAGCGCATTGGCAGTGGAATGTAGTAATTCAGAACGTAAAGTATCTTTTATTTCACGGAAAGGTTCAGACTGTCTTAGTAAATGGGTAGGCGAAAGTGAAAAAAAATTACAAAAGATATTTTCTCTGGTGTGTTTTTTTAAAATGTTATTTTATAAAGTTCGTACAAATTGATTTGTTATCTTGATAAAGGCGCAACAAGCAAAACCTTGTATTATATTTTTTGACGAAGTGGATGGACTGGTACCTACGAGATCTAGTCGACAAGATTTTGTGCATGCCAGCGTTGTATCAACATTACTCGCGTTGATGGATGGTTTAGATAATAATTCAGAAATCATAGTAATAGGAGCTACCAATAGGATAGACGCCATCGACCCAGCTTTGCGAAGACCTGGTAGATTCGATAGAGAACTATATTTCCCATTACCATGTTACGCCGCTAGAAAAGAAATTCTATCAGTATAATATACCATTTCATAAAAAAAATCAATAGAAATTCAATTTTATTATCTAATAGGTGCACATAAAACATTGGAAACAAAAACCTTCCCAAAAATTTCTCGCAAAGATCGCAGCTGATACTATCGGATACTGTGGTAGTGATTTGCAAGCTCTCTGTGCTGAAGCTGTTATGTGCTGTGTCCGAAGAATTTATCCTCAAATTTATACGTCCAAGTCGAGGCATCATATAAATGAACGTCTTCTTAAAGTATGACTAATTAACGATCGTTAATATCGCGTTTATTTTCACCGATGTATCAATATTCTCATTATTGAGGTGGAAAAACAAGACTTCATGAATGCCCAGCGAAATATCGTTCCAGCTTCGCATAGAATAACGATCGTTCCAGTTAAAACCTTATCAACGAGAATTCAACCGTTATTACAAAATAACCTGTCCGAAATTATTAATAAACTTCAAACGCTCTGTCCTGTGGGAATGCTAAATTCGGATAATATGTATATAGAAGATAATAATTATATACTGATTATTTTGGAAAAATTAATTATTATTTATTCACAGTATCGGTAAAGCCTCATCTGGGTCGAGCAAATGTCCCAGAATTTTGTTGTGCGGAAGAGATGACTCGCATACTCGACATCTCGGTCCTGCATTACTGCATTCTCTAGAACATTTACCGTGTCATGTTTTGGATGTTATGACGTTATTCGAGGAGACGGGAGTTGCAGTCGAAGAAAAAATCATACAAGTAAAAATCACGATTTACACTATAATCAGAATTAAATCATTACTTTAGTTTTACATGAAAATTGAAATTGCCGATAGAAAATTAAAGCCGCTCGTCGAACCCTACCTTCCTTACTCTACATTCCAAATATCTTAGCATGGTGGAATTTAGTCGATGAAGCAGCAAGAGTGGTATTCACTTCTCTACTGCGTGATCTTGATCAATCAGTTTACATGCTAATTTTAACAACGGCAAATCGTTCATATGGCGAACTACCTTCCGACGTAAAGAATCTCTTTTATTCATAACAATCAATTTCTATTACTTATATGACAATTATGAACAATATTGAATCTTAGATTGCTATTTTGTACGATAATCATCAAGAAGTGTACGAAGTGAAATTACCAACGTCCAATGAACGTCAGACATTTTTTATGCAGTTGTTTTCAGGGGCAATGTCTGACACGATATCTAACCAATCTTCACAGGGTATCAAATTTCAGTTTCACTTTCTACTTTACATTCGTAATAATCTTATTGTTAATAAACTGCAACTCTTCGATAGTCGATTTTCATCAAACACCTAATACGAGAAGAGAAAGAGTAGACAACGGGTTAAGGAGGCAGAAAATGAATGCAGAATCTATTGACAATGATGACGGTAATAATTTCATATAAATTATAAATATTATAAATAATGAAAGATACATTTTATAATAAATAGAAGAAATTGTAACTGTAACACCTAAGAGAAGAAGAATGCGCACAAGATTGAGTAAATTGAGTTCCTCATCATCTAGTTCTTTAATCAGAACAAGTAATAAAATATTCAAATATCAAATGTAATAGCTAGAACTTGTAAATTAATGGTGATATGTGATTTAATTGTAGGAAGCAGTATGAAACGAGAATGTAGTGGCTCTGGAGATAGTAATTTACAAAAACGTCAAAAATTAGCATATAACGCAGCGATTGAAAAACTGAGTGATACCGAGATACAAGAAATCATACAAAAAATTGTTCAATTGACTAATAAATGGTCGAGTGATCAATTAGAAAATCTGTTTACCTCCTTAGAACTCGTGATTGAAAACTGTGAAGGCGATGTTTATACAACCATAAATGACTGCCTTCAAAATTTTGAAGAAGCAGAAAGGATGAAACTAAATTTGAAAATTGAAGACAAGTAAGTTTCTCAATTGGTAAGAATATGTAGGTAACGATTAATAATATCATTCTTTTTAATAGAAATAAATATAAAAGTAGGTATTGGAAGATATGATCCAGAATTGATAAATACGGAATGATTTTTAATTATTCATAGATTCGAAATCCTGTGATAAATAATATATAATATACCATGTCATTGTTTTGTGATGTAAGTGTAGTTTACTCTTTTCTATGAAAATTGTATTGTTACTGTTTTATCCTTTGTAATAAAAATATAATTGCGTTTCGCATCGATAAATAAGATGCTTCTTATTATTCATATATAAATTACCCATGTAATCAGTGTATCACACATATAAATTACGAGTAATGAACGTACTTTTTTGTTTAGTTTCATTCTATTCAGAGGCGTTATACAAGCTGATGTATAGTTACTCTTACTGTCCCCTTTCTCTTAACAAGAAATGACAGAGTAAGATGAAATCTGCATCATCAAAGAGACAGCAAGTAACCACGCTGATGCACATTTTATCAGTTTGCGCTCAGCCGTCGTGTAATATACTTACAGTTTTCTAACGCTCTATGGTGTAAAGTAATATTCTCGCGTATCTAGTGAATAATCGTGAAAAATTAATGAAAAAGTGAAAACGAATTCTAAAAATTACAGTAATAATTGCACACAATACATTGAAATTTAAATAACAATTGGAATATATTTTTATACATATTTTTTGAAATAGTGTAATTACTAAACGTGAGTTACAATATTATCTGTATGAACAGATGAATAACAAAGAACGATGAATTTGGAGAAAAATTCTATTTAAAATAAATTTTCATAAGGAACAATGATATTTTCTAACGACAGGTGAGTTTAAATGTTCATAAATTTCATGTGTTTAATTACAATAACTCTCAATGTGTAATATAAATAGAATGTTCAAAAAATAAAAATTATTTTATTATTTCTCATCCGATTATATACGTGAGAGGAAATATGTGATACTGCAACGTGAGGCAGTAGTTAATATTACATTAGCTGTTAATGTATAATATAATAAGCAATATTTTTATGATACTATTTTAAAAGAGTTAAATAAAATAAATTATCATATTATATCATCGGGTCCTGTGGCGCAACGGATAACGCGTCTGACTACGGATCAGAAGATTCCAGGTTCGAATCCTGGCAGGATCGAAAACTTTTTTTTGTCGTTATAAATAATGTTCTATAAAAAAACATAAAAAATCTATTTTGATTTCCTGAAAAAGAGGAAAATGAAATAATACTAAACTTTGATGAGAAAGTAGTTACTCATGGAGACACAATTATAGCCAGAGAACCTTATCTCTCTCAACCGTTTTTTGGGTGATATTAATTTTAACCTGACTCTTTTTTTAGAATAGACTGGAAGTGGAGAACATGTGCTTTCGCGTTGATATTATTAAATTTACTTCATCTAGTTCATACACGTACGTACTATCGATTATAATTATAGCTCCCAATAATTTTAGAGGATCATTAAATTTACATACCGTTTTTTATTCAACAAAAAAACGAATATTTTATTGAAAACTTTTGTTAAAAACAGAGCATCTGAAAAATAGTTCATTCGTTAATGCTACACATGGGCCATGCGAAGACTATAGACCGGGAGAAGATGATCTCCAAACCTTTGATTTTATTAGCAAGTTTGGATTAGATTTATTGCAATCTCGTTTTTCAAGTATCACTAAAGTTCGTGGGAGCAGTAAGGTACAAACAGCTTATAGACTTGAGAAAGATGCCGACATTGTAATGAAAACTATGTAAGTTTTAAAATTCAAAGCGTTGAGATTATTCCATGTATTGCCAATAAAATTAAAATCTTTTTTCGTTCAGAAATATATTACCAAAGGAATTACCTAAAGAATTTACAATAACTAGCACATTTAGAATAATACGGAAACCACCAAAATATTCATGGGATCTTATTAGAATTACGAATTCTCGAAATGAATTCCAATTCTTGGTATCAATAAATCCTAAAAATCAAACTATAGAATTATCTGTAGTTGACCAAAAAGGAGTGCTGCGAACTGAATCATTTCCTGCTGCGCGAGTAAGTTCTTTGCAATTGACTTTTATTACATTTTTGCTGTTATTATCTCAATCGCTAAAAATATTTAAAGTCATTAAGTCTTTTACAAACATTTATAGCGTTTTATTTAGATTCGGAAGTTTATTCGCATACTCGAGAACACTGAGTTCTATTAAGTTTCAAGTATCGTGACATCACGAATACCAGTTCTATATCATTCATTAGCTGGTTGTCAGCAGTATTGTTTTTTCATAACGTAAATTTAGGAATGAGAAAAAATTTAAATTACAAGTATTGACGATGTACTAAAAAAGCAATACGATTTGCTTGACTACAAGTTCGTTCGTCAATTTTGTTATCCTTAAGTATATGTGAGTGAAATGGAAGAATGTATGATGTGAATTGGGAAAAGTAATAATAGCGTTGATGAGTTCACTTATAATCTGATGAATGCGATGAGAGAAGCGCAGATACATTTCATCTTGTATTCAGAAAAGTAAAGTTTTCTACCGCTCTGAATACAAAAAATTTAGTTTTTTTGTCCCATCCACTACATTGTTTTAACATTTTTTAGATTTTAGATAAGAATTGGCACAAGATACACCTTGGAGTATCAAAACAGAATGTAACATTTTACTTAGATTGCGAATATGTAGGTACTAGAGGAATTGCATCAAGAGGCAGTATTGATGTCAATGGTGAAATATCAATATCAAAAATATCAAATAGCGGTATCACTGTACCGGTAAGTCGAATGCATTAACAAAAGTCATTTTCTTTGCATTTTAAAAGTATTAGTTGTTAATACAAAAAGATAGCCGTATTTTTTTAGTTGACGATAAATTCATTGACATCGTTTGTCATCGAACTTGTCCCTTGATCCGCGGTAGAGTACTTCAATGGAAATAGATGCTCGTGCCGGAACACTTTCTCGATAACTCGATGGCCTTATTTCGTAAAATCGCGTTAATCAAGTTTCCGAGAATACACATGGCTTGCGAAGAAATCGACAATCGCACATGGAACTAATTGTTATAAAGTACATTCGCATACAGACTGCTTTGTGAAAATACTTCCAAAGATCGTATCCAAAAGCAACTCGTTCAAACGAGTTGGGCGGATTTCCAGATGTTACATAGCAGATAAGTTTACACACTAACTCGCCACAATTAAGAAACACTTAATTATTAACGCGGTTTCTGTCGTATCATGTTATACTCTTGCGAAATCAAACTGTTTAAAATTAGGCTGTATTTCACGGTCTAAATATTCGTTGGTTTTTCATTTGTAATTGTAATCTGAATTTTCTAATATATACTAAAAAGCGAACGGATTTGCAGATTGATTTGCAATGGATGGTTTTAAACTGCGATCCAACAATGCCAGAAAGAGAAACGTGTGAAGAGTTACCGGTAATGAAAATGACCGCAATAATTCACTGTTACGTTCGACATGATATTTGTTACATTAACTATAATTTGTATTATAGAAGACTCTGAGTAGTCCTTTACAACCACAAAGAAAACCGTTTTGCGAAACTGCATGCCCCCAAGGTCCTCCTGGTATAAATGGTACAAATGTGAGTCATTCTTTTTTTTTTTTATCTTATTACCTCTCACAAGTTTTTTTCGTTTTTTTCTTTCATTATCATTAATTCAGTATTATCCATCTGAACTATTGCGTAGTGTACGAAGAATTCCGTTATGATGTTTTTCAATTTTTATAACACCAGAATTTTTTTATGTCTACTACAGGGTTTGCCAGGTTTACCTGGTCTACCGGGATCCGTTGGTGAGCCAGGGTTACCAGGAGTGCGAGGACCACCAGGAGAATCCGGAAGAATTGTTAGTAAAATATGTAGCTTAGATAAAATTTATATAACAATTGATATTACATTGTTTTACAGGGTATGCCAGGTCTAACAGGAGCGAAAGGTGTACCCGGTCTTCCTGGCCCACCTGGTCTTGGTGGTCCTATAGGACCGCCCGGAATAAAGGGCGATCGAGGCGAGAGAGTAAATGAATTAGAATATAAAAATGAAAATGACGTATTTTTTTTTATATCACTTATATAATTCTAGGGTGATATGGGGTTCCCTGGACTAAAAGGAGACCCAGGCTCACCAGGGCTTCCTGGACCTCCTGGACATGTTTCCTCTAATTATCCTGGCGCAAAAGGCGAGAAGGGTAATGCCGGAGAGCATGGATTTCCAGGAGAAAAGGGGAATAAAGGTTGACATCTATTTCACCTTTTATATAAAAATAATAATTAGAATCTAACTTGAATTAAATTCACGATAAATAATTTTTAAATTTTTTGCAATATTATTTTTCAATATTTTAAATATGAAAAATTGTTTACATCCAATCAATACATACATTCATAAATTATGTATAAACACAACTTATGTATATACGCTGTCATATAACTTAGAGTAAAAGTGTCTAGTAGGAATCGACAGTGCCCCAGATATGTCTATTCATATTCATTGTAAATCAATTTATTATGATTTGTCGCAAGCTCATCAGATCGGCCTTTTTTATCAATCACAGTACTTACATGAATTACGGTATAACATACACATGACGAAAGGTTACTCCTTTCATGGGTTTCATAAAATTTAGAAAACTATATTTCTCTCGAAAATTAACGTATATTTGTAAAGGTGACATTTAGGGAGAGGGGTCAATTTTAATTGAGAAAACCGTTATTAGTATTGCAGTGAGCGTTTTATCATGGCCTCCTCAAAAACGGTTAGCTCGACAACGACCGATTTTCGAAAATTGGCCAAGCCTTTGTACAGCCTTGATGCGTTACGTTTCAACACATTTTCTTTACATATTAATTTTGCAGGAGATAGAGGGCCAACCGGTTATCCGGGAATGGATGGACTTCCAGGAAAAGATGGCATTATAGGATTGCCTGGATTGTCTGGAATGAAAGGAAGTATGGGATTTCCAGGTGTACCAGGCATTCAAGGACCACCAGGAATTCCAGGACCACCTGGACCTCCAGGACCTATGGGAGAAATGCTTAATACCAATAATGTGGTTGAAAGCGTAGGTCTGCCTGGAATACATGGACCCAGAGGTGTACCTGGATCCCCAGGGATGGTAAATTAATTAATAATCGTTATAAAAAATTGATTTCAGATTTTTACGAAAATGTTATATTTTATACAAATTATAACTAGCCTGGCGAGAGAGGAGCTCCTGGAGAACGTGGACCAGAAGGACAAATTGGGCCAATTGGAATGCCTGGAAAGGATGGTGCGCCAGGTCTCCCAGGACCACCAGGAATTCCTGGTCAGAGAGGAATGCCAGGACTGCAAGGACTGCCAGGAAGGAGTATTAGTGACGCTGAAATACGTGATATTTGTTCAACTGTGCTCAGAGGTAATCTTGTTGTATGGGATAATAACACGATTTGTAGAAGAATATCGTTTAATCGAGAACATAAGTATATGTAATTTTAAAATAAATCAATTTTTGTCAATTCTATCGATTTTTCAACGAATTATTGGTATACGCAACTGTAGAACAAATTACTGAGATGGCCGCACTGATGCAAGGACCTCCCGGTCCACCTGGTCGAGGTCGTCCAGGTCGTCCTGGTTCGCCTGGTCCTCAAGGTCCTCCAGGTATACCCCAATAAAGGGTTGCCATTAGATGCTTTTAGATGTATTTTTCATAATTTATGCATATTAGTTAAACGAAAACTCATGTGATTAACATCCGATTAAAGCGGGACTAATAACATCTCAGTATCGTATGTCGATAAAGACGATGGAATCCTGCATGTGTCACAGAAAGGCTGAAAGAACTAACAGAGGGTCTACGTGGGCCACCTGGGTTACCGGGTTTGGCTCGGCATGGCCAACCTGGTCAAAGTGGAACCCAGGGTATCCCAGGTACTCTCAACACCTATGACATTATTTTCTTTTTCGATTTTATTTCTTTCGAGACAATAGAGATCCAAAATAATAACGTTAAGAAAAATGGTAATATATATAACTTATGTTATTTCATCAATTAACTAATGAATAAATAACAAAACAAATTTTACTTAATAAACACAAATTAAATTTATATATTTAAGAATAAAAATTATTTTGAATTTCCGAAGGTGATGCAGGACCTCCAGGTTTACCGGGAGAACGGGGATTCATTGGACTTCCTGGTCCACAAGGTCCAATAGGACCACAGGGTCCTGTTGGGGAGAGGGGAGATAAAGGTGACCGTGGATCGGAAGGAGTTGGTGTAGAAGGTCCAGTTGGCCCGCGGGGTTTACCAGGTATGAATAACGGTTCTAATTATGAATTGAAAAGAACGATTTATAACATTTGTTCTTAGGTCCACCTGGTAACGATGGAATTGGATTACCTGGAAGACAAGGAGATAGAGGAGAGCCTGGTAGACCTGGTAAGAATTTAAAAAAATTATTTTTCGAAAATGATTTTAAAAACATTTTAACATTCTGACATCCAGGTGTACCCGGAATGAGAGGAGTACCTGGGGCTCAGGGACCACCAGGATTTTGCGAATTCTGCAATTATGCAGGTGCTAATTACATTCAATACGGCAGGAGAAATGAGAAAGGGCCATAAGTTGATTTCATTTTTGAGTGAATAATGATTTCTTAAATATTTGATAATTCAGATGTTATTAAACTAATTGAAAGAACACTTACAAAAATAAAAAAGCAACTGTTATTACATCGTCATATATAAATATTAATTCACATTATCTTATCATTGTTCAACTTAGATTAATCAATTCACTCATTAACGCAATGCAAATAAACGACATGTATGGCGAACGTATTGGCTTCGTTTGCATAACGAATAATCTTATTCTTCATAATAAATGAAATATAAAACTTGTACTTATACTAAATGAAATTTTATTTATTTAAATTGCTATTCACCATAAAGAACTTTCTTTTTTCATGACGATTTACATAAACTGAGATTTGAAAAACGCGCGATATGGAAATTCCAGCGTTCCTAGATTCAAAAAAAATGGCGGCTGGCGGCCCAGCGGCGGAACAGTGGAACAGCAACTTTGATACGGCTCGCAGTCGTGAATTCAGTGATGGCCGCGGTGCTCGTGACGCGTGTCGTATACCGAAGATCCGAGATTGTTTCGTCGCGCTATCGCGTTCGCGAGCGATAAATATTCGTATCGGTACATCGCTATTTAGACGTACGAGGCATACGTTCAAGGTTTGACGCATCAATGAACTGACGACCGATCGGCACACATAAGTAAATACACGGTTCGAAATTCCAAGTTTTCAAGCATCTTGACAGTTCCGTGCCGCGCGGTTACGAGACAGCCAGAGATTCCCCCACTCTATTTTTCCGTACGAGAGGAGAAGGAAAAAAACAACGGGGACTCGGCTCGTGAATGTACTTGATGTGTTGTCGTAGTATTTCGTAGCGTATTGTTGTTGTGGCGAGGATGTCGCGTGTGCGATAAGAGCGGAGTAAAAGGGAAACCCATCTGCCGACGTTATTTTTCACTCCCATTCTTTCACCCTCGTTCGCTTTGGTACGCACGAGACACGCGCACCTAGAGCGTCCTTAGGTATGCATACCGGTAGACCAGGTTAGGTGCTCGTTCTGTTGAGCTTGCGACTTAAATACAAGTACTTACTACTTAGCACTTCTCGTACTCGAGAGTAATGGTACAGCATGTACTGTAGATATAACCAATCCGATGTCGATGTGCTCATATCGAATTTCACATTCTATTACAAAATGGAAACATTAATATACATTAGTTTTTTCATTCAAATTAATTTGCATTGATAATTTTCGTCTATCCTTTTACGTTAACCATTCACGTCGACATCGGATATTTATAAAGATTAGTATCATTTTATCTGAATAATCTTTTGTGTTTGCAAAGTATGTGCAAGAAGAAAATCTTTATTTTTACACCTGTTAATACTTATGGAATTCGAGTAACGAGATAATATAATCGTTACGAGTATAAATAATGTTTAAAAAAACATTCATTTCAACAAATCATGTTAACCGGAAATTTTCATAATTTTTATTATATTTAAACAAAATATTCTCCTATTCATAATATCATCATTATATTATTAGTAGTCAAATTGAAAGACACTAGAAATAATTTTAATATCGCGGAACTGCAAAATTAATCTAGTAGACAGCGATATTACTATGCTTATTCAATTGAATAAGAGTCGCATCAGTTTAGCATAATATTTCTTTTTGCTTCCTAAAGAGGAGTGAGATTGGTTAATACCGTAATAATATTCCTTTATTCAAGTACCATTATCAATACTGATTTCCAATTTGTTCATCACACGAAATAATCTTAAAATAACATTTCGCGTCATTAAACCTAAAAAGGGAAGTAAATAAAAAGAGCTAAATAAATTAGAAAAAAATGAGATATTTAGGGATTTATCTGAAGCTTAAGATGTAAAAATAACAGTGGTGTAAGTGCTGTTCCACACCTGTTATTTCAATGCGGAAGAGAGTGTTGCAAATTGCGATAACAAGTTCGCTTCGAGGTATTGACGCAGTACTGCATCCATTTAGCAGACGCGTATTATGCAATGTAAAAATTTCTGCTGTCGCGATGGCGTAGTATGTCGAACAATGCTGATAAATCTGCTAAATCCATTGTTTTTTTTCTGCTTCATTTTAATACCCGGAAGAGCTGGGGAATGCTTTTATGTACACTCCTCTGCAAAGAGGTTATGTGGGGCTTCCCTTGGAGGTGGAGGTCCTACCCACTAAAGCCCAAAAACCTGGTGCAGGCTCCAACGAGGGTGGCGAGAGCGGGAAACGCGTATAACTTATAGCTGCCAAAAATCCAAAGTTGGCCGCGCCTTTTCGCTAGTTTGCTTGCCCGTTCGATCCATTTCGCGCGTTCCTCAATGTACATATATATAGCTATGCGCGCACACACATACACACACGAAAAACCCGTCCCGGATTCCCGGTCGTTCCTCCTGTCTCTCTTCGAGCGATCTTATACGCCCCCACCTGGCCCACTTATTGTATTGATTCAACCCTAGGCATCCCGCGCGCTTCTCATTCCTCCGTAACTCTCCGTCCGAATTCGCGTCTGTTAAACGAATCTCAACTTTAATAAATATTAAAAGCCCGAGGCAATAACTTTTTATACATACGAATTAAAACTGATACTTTTGTCTGTCTCGTAGTGAGGGTGGTTTCCGACTAATGCAACATCGTTTATATTTTAGCTGAAATTAGTAGCGATGTGCTCGAATAAACATCAAAGGTTCTTGACAAATTTGAAGATGATAATCGAAGCTAATTAATTGTTTCGCGTTTAATTATCTATTTTTGATGGATCACTCTGCTCATCGTTCCTCAGCTTCGTTTGAACGTGATCTAGTCGAGATTAAATTAAAATTGAATTCAAATAAATTCAAATCAAATCGTGAAGAATAATTTAATACTATGAAACGGATCAACAAACGTGAATTCTCGTTATTGTTAATTGATGCGCTATTGCTGCAATTACGTTTACCCCAACCTCTCCTGGAGAGAATCGAAGTTCAATGTGCCGCGTAATTAAAGCGCGAAGCAGCGGACAATGACGAACTGTCGATAGTGGTCTACCCCTCAAACAAGAATGTCTTCCCTTTCAGACTGATTGCGTAACAAGATTCTAATGGCTTTAAAGGAATTTTGATCCGCAAGCAAATTTACTCGATTCGTAGAAACGGATATGCCTTTTACATCTTCTATAAATGAATATCTTTTGAAATAGGTAATGGTAGAAGAGAATAATATCAAGTTGTAAAGAATTTAAATGCATTACTTATAATATAAAGTATTTTTACCGGGTGAATTTTTAAAGTTATTTGAATTACATTATATTTAATTAGCTGATAGATCGTAGTTTGAAGAGAGTTAGGGCGATAATTATATAGCACGCTATGACTAATCGCCGTTAATTATCGAGGGATCATTTTCACGCCTAGTAGTTGTGCTGACGAGAGTAAATTTAATATTATGTACGACGCAGTGGTGTTAAAATATGCTTAAAAATTATATGGCTGTAGTTGAACGGAAAATTTTGTAATTCGAATATTCAAAATATAAGATTATTTTAGATGTTATTTTTTAGTTCCAAAAATAAGTCACTTTGAGAATCAAAATTCCAATTTCAAGATCCTCTTGAGGAAGCTGAATTTAACATCCCGATAATCTGAATCTGTAATTGTTGCTCTTAACTTTCTATTTCTGAATACATAGTTTTTCTTAAACTAAAAATAAAGTTGGTTTAGAGGTCATTACTTTAATCTCAATCACTTTAGTTGAAGAAATATAGTCAGATGTATTGTTTTACAAACAATTCAGTATTGTTCCAACAGATGACATATAAAGATTCAAGTATAATAGGAGTACATCAAATGAAAGCTACTGCGCTTCCATTCAGCTTTAGATGAAAGACCTTGAAATATCAATGCTTCGTACTTTTACTATCAAAATTGATGTTTTATTTTATTTTCAGCAAAAATGGCGGAAGACGGTGCTGGAGTTTCGGCCAATAACAATAGCGGGGAAGCTAGCCGCTTACAACTATTACAAGAAATGCGGCAACAAAATTTTGATAGTATACGTTTCGCTTCTTACCGTACAGCGTGTAAATTACGATTTATTCAAAAAAAAGTAAACTGTAAGTATAGTATATCATAGAAAGCAACTACTTTGCATCATACAAGTATTGATATCAAGCTAATAATATTTCAATGTTACAGTACACAGTGTTGATATTTGGAATGTAATAGAGGCATTCAGAGAAAATGGTTTGAATACTCTAGAACCATCGAGCACTTTGGGTGTATCAAGACTAGAAACACTATTGTCTTCCTTATTTCATGCTTTGAATAAGAGAGTACCAGTTTCTCAACAAGCCAAGGTTGATGCAACTACAGCTTTGTTAATGAATTGGTTATTAGCTGCGTATACCAGTGGGTAAGTTCTAATTTAATGGTAATTTATTGTTCATTATTATTTTTAGTTGCAAAAAATTGATTATTTCTTTTTTTATACAGGGAAAATAACAAAATAACAGTGTTTTCTGTAAAAGTAGCGTTAGCTACTCTATGTGCTGGTAAATTAATGGATAAATTTCGATGTAAGTAATAAAATGAATTTTTGTTCGAATCATAACATTCTTTTAAACTGTTTCTAAATAATTGATTTGATATATTTCATAACAGATATTTATTCGCAAATATCGGATAGCATTGGTCAAATGATTCATCGGAGGTTTGCAGACTATTTAAAGGAAGTCCTGTCATTAACGGCAGCTGTTTATGAAACACCTTCATTTGGATATTCAGAAGGTCTTGCTAGCACGATATTTCCTCCGGTATATCAAATTAGAAAACAATAATGTACAATAATTAACGAATATGATTATAGGTTAATGTTAGTCATGATGTTAATGCTTTTTTTCAGAATTCTAAAGTAACCGTTAATAACTTTTTGGATACCCTGATGTCAGATCCAGGGCCACATTGTTTAATCTGGTTACCGTTATTTCATCGAATGGCTTCAGTCGAAACAGGTATATTTTATAGCAATAACAGAAACTAAATAGAATTACCAAAATACAATCTCGAATTTTATAAAATTATATTATTAATTACATGATTCATAATTTTTAGTGGCACATCCTATTATGTGTGATGCTTGTCACCGAGAAAACTTCACGGGATTCCGATACAGATGTCAAAAGTGCCATTCTTATCAACTTTGTCAAGACTGTTTCTGGCGTGGTAAAGTTTCGGGGACGCATAATAATGAACATGAAACAAGAGAATACAGCAGTTTCGTGAGTATTACTTTGTAATAGTGTCACGAAAATTATAATTGTTATTATTACAATTTTGTAAAATATAAACTTTTTATTCTCGCAGAAATCACCAAGCAAACAAATAGGTCATTCACTTCGAAAAAGCTTTAGATGCGTCCCAGATAAAGATAAAAATTGTATACCTCGGTTTCCTGAACAACCAGAGAAAACATTAGATCTTTCACATATTGTGTAAGTATTCTGTTCAAATAGAAAAATTTCTTACTATAGTTATCTCATATATTTATTTTTTTACTGTTACAGCCCACCATCACCTTTACCATCTCATAATGGTTTTCCCGACCCTGCTTTCATGCCATTTGATTCTGGCTCAATGGATAGCCGTTCTACTTTACGAAGGTGAGTAACGAAAATCTTTATAATCATTGCTTAAGGATTGGAATTTCAATTCTTCTTTGATTATTAATGTCATTTAGTATGGATAGTTCAAGAGTGGACGACGAACATAAGTTAATAGCACGTTATGCCCAAAGGCTGGCACAAGAAGCTAGGACCGTGGTGAGTAAAAAAATTCATTCAATTGAATATCACATTACTCTTGTTAATTCAATCAAGTATAATAGTGCAGTAATGTTGAAATATCAACTACACTCGTATTTCAGCCGCGAGCCGCATCTAGAATGTCGCACACAGATCAAACAGTGAGTGCTCGTAATTTTGATAGTGAAGAGAAATTTTATGTTAGTCGTGTTAATAATTAATTTTTCTTTTAGGGACGGGTATCTTCAGACGCAAATATTCCAGCATTAGACGCATCCAGAGCTCAACGAGAATTAATTTCACAGTTGGAAGCAAAAAATAAAGAAATAATGCGAGAGATTGCAAGGTTAAGGTATATCTGTGTCGTTTATATTCCTTTACATCGAGCCTCAACCTCGAAGTCATCCTGTCGAACCATCCTAAAATCATGCATGTTTAATTATTCTGTTTCGCTTCATGTCGATTTTGTTGCATAGTGTGTGCACATTAGAGCAGAATACGTAACTATACTCAAATATTGATATTTAAACAGATAAGAAATATAAATTCAACAGTCATATAATAATTACTGAATGTAAACAAAAATAAGTGAACTATGGCAACATGAAAATAATTTTGTAACTTCATTAATTCGAGTGATGAAAATTCTCATAACATCAAAGAATTAATTCACGCACATGAATCATACACGTACATACATCACCAATATGAATACTATAATATTTCTACATATTTATTCAAGAATTTACAAATTGCAGAAGACAACAAGAAATTGAAGCCGCAGGATTAGAAAATCCAGCATTAATGTCTGAATTACGAGCTTTACGTCAACGAAAAGATGAATTAGAAACTCATTTAGCAACTTTACAAGATTCTAGAAGACAATTAATGGTACAATTAGAAGGTTTAATGAAGATGTTAAAGGTATAATTTAATGATAATATGCATATTTTTATAATTTATTAAGAAAAAATATTTTCACGACTAAAATATTGTTAATTCTAAAGAATCATCAAGCATCGCCACGTTCAACGCCAAATAGCTCACCGCGAAGTACAAAATCACCTCCTCTACCACCTGGCGCTGTGCCTAGTAGTAGATCAGCGCCGCCAACTCCCGGTGGCCCATTATCTACTACACCTCAACAACAACAGCAGCAAACGAATCAACAACAAATGTCGCAAAGCTATCAAAGTCCTGTCCCGGCAACGTCCATAGCAAATACTCAGAACAATGCTATGCTTGGATCACTGCAAAATCCAATTCCTGACAACCTATCGTGCGTTGGAGGTGACGTAAGGTAGGAAGGCATGTGTGGAAGATATGCATAAAATCAACATCGTGTAATGAATCAAAATAGATGAAAAGAAGTACATTTAAAATCAAAGTTTATAATTCATGATTCAAATGTAGTATTAATTGAAAAAGTATTTTTACTCCTCTCAAATGTTACTATATATGATGATTCGTCAGTAATTTAAATTTGAAAAATGTCAATTTTATCGTGTGAATTTAAATTCGTATGCCATAAAAAGATAGTCGCTTATAAGTATAATTTAGAAATGAGAAAAAATCAGTTTCAAAATAAAATTTTATAGATTATTTTCGAATAATGAAAAACTCATGTAAAATATTGCAGAAAATTGAAACAGATTTTTGCTCTATAAAAAACTGTGTATGTCGACGAAAAATGCACATCGAATGAAAAATGTAGTTTTGCACCTTATTGATTCATGTTGTCACTGCATGAGCTTCCGATTTTTTTTATCATTGGCTTATAGAGAAATAGAGAAATTATGTTTTACTATAAAACTTTTGTATATTGCAATTTTGAAGAGAGACAATTAGTTCTGTATCAAAACAATGTTCGTTACTATGTATTCGAGATATTTGATAACATTCATTTGTCACATACATTATGAAATTCTCTTTACTCGTAAAATTTTTAATTATATTAGTAATACAATGAGCGGATTTATAGAATTGATTTTTCATACGTTCAGTATCATATAATATACAAAAAATCATTGTCTTTGTCATTTTTTTATGACAAGTAGATTATCTACAAATTTCATAAAATCTGAGATATTTTCGAATATCATTTCAAATCTTAAAATATTAAATATTTTTTACTATATCGTTTATAATCCATTAAGACAGTGTCATGTATATATTTAGAAAAGAGTAAAAACATTTATTAGAGACATATTATTACAAATTGAATTTTTCATGAAAAAAAGTTGTGTAGTTATAATTAATTAGTTTACTTTTTATGAGGAATAATGGTCATAGTTAACAATAAGTTTGATCTATATTTTGCTTTTACTCTTGTTTAATTTTCTAAAACAATTTTTTAATGAAGAATAATTTAGCATTCTTCTTCTCAATATGTAGTAATATGATAACTTTAGCTCATGTATAGATCCAGCACTGATGAAAACATTTTGTTTCCAATTGATAGTTAAATTGTTATCCGTTGATTAGGTATAGATGTTTTATAGATATTATTTTTTTTAATTAACATGTTATGTACAAATGTATAACATTCCGTATTTGTTTCATCTAAAGATTTTATGTTGATGATTTCAATAAATATGTTTCATTTCTAAAAAACTATGAAGAACTATTTTTTAAATTTAAATTCAAACTTTTATTTTTATGTTACTATTATACATAGATTATATATTAATTTAAGATAACTGTAATTCGTGAAATATCGCATGTTGGGTTTGTAGTTTGTAATAATTTTTTCATAAAAGCTTGCACACATCATCAATTTATTTGTAAAGAAATTTAAAAATATTGATTGTATGAATTTCATAAAGTATTATTTAGTTATTATTAATTTTGAGCAATAAAAACTAGCATGCTGCTATTTTATTTAAAATTTGTTTATAAAATGCTTTGCGCAAAGAAAATAGAGATTTTCGATGTCAGGTCTGCGTTCAGGACAAACAGTCTACCAGGAAGTGGTTCCAGCAGCGCCAATAATAGCTTGGGCCGATCCTTACGAAACGATTTATTGGTAGCTGCCGACAGTGTTACGAATGCGATGTCAACACTCGTCAGGGAATTAAATTCAGGTATGTTAAATTGTAATGTAATATGGGTGAATCATGTGGGTAATGAATGTAATTTATCCTGGTTATACACAGGACTGATTTCGAATAAATTCTTATAAGCTGTAATACGTTATAAACCAATTACAAACAGAGTAGTGAAAAATTAGGAATATCATTTCACTTATAATTTTCAGTCAGAGAGCTAATACAATATATAATAACTGAATGAAGTGTAAAACAGATTTATATAAATATATTATATAGAATAATCACAGATAAAAATTATTAGCATGAAGGTATTCATAGTTATTTTAAAACTGTCAGTTTACTTACAATTAGAAAATGGTTCATTAATTCATAAGTGTATACAACAGGTGAGCACATATTAAATGTTTTCTCCCGTTCATATACTCATCAACCCTACTTTCAACACAGATATTTCGCTACTGAATGCAAAAATCTATTTAAAATCATAGCATACTCATACATTTACTAATTTCAAATATACAATATATTATTCTTAATATTCAAAACTTTATTTGGAAACCTTGCTAATGATAGAAATATGTGTATACACAGGCATGTCATTTTTTATTCTGATGCCTTTGTAGAATCAAAAAGCATGTAAAAATGCTGATTTATTCTTTATCAATTTTAAGAAAAAATGAAATGCTTTTCCTTTTCATTTCATGAAAATCTGATATAATTTGTAAAATAATATTTTAATATTTCTCAATCATTTTATAAAATAAAAAAATCAAATAATGATTTTGTTATAATACTTTAGTAAGATTTCTAAAATTCAAATAACAACTTCAATCGATAATGATTTATTGTTTAAAAGTAGCTGAAGAATTAATTTCATATGAAGTTTGATATGAAGAAAATATCAAAATGTAAATAAGATACCTACATTTTGTATCTCTTATGTATTTGCCTGATGTCTTTATCCATTTTTTCTAACTTAGCATAGTTTAGTAAATTTAGTCTAGTAACAGCACAAAAACACAACTTTAGACGAGAAGTACAATTTGTTGTGAAATAATTGGCAAGTTAACAAAAACTGAAATTTTCTATACATCTTATTTTCTAATAATTTAATTGGCTATTCCAGATCACATGTTACTTTACATCCATGACCAAAAAATTTAATACTTTTATAAATTTAAATCTGTCATCATAATTTATAATAAATTTCTTTAGAGTTATCTGAAAATTCATTGAATGGTACCACTGGAAATCATTTGTTCATAAAAGTTGTAACATTCATCATTGTAAATAGTTCAAAAATAAACATCAGTATGGAATGAACATGACAGACAGACTGACATATTTTAAATACAAATAACACTTTTGACGTGTTGTGGAATGTGTGTGATGCACCCTCTGTGAATGTTTCCTGGTGGCTTGCAGACTCAGACCAGGAGGATCACTCTCACAACTCATGCCGTATTAACATCAGAAAACCTCTAGGTAAGTTTTTGTTCAACATTTTGAGTTGGACAGAGTTTTTAAATAGTTTGATTACATTGCAATTCATTTTTTGCAAAATCATATATTAAACTAGTGATAAATAATTTTATATTAGTCATCGAGACTATATTAGCCCAATAGTTGAAGCAGCCTTATTTTTCTTGTAAAACTAATTTTTATACTTAAATTCCATAATGTAGTTTTCAATTTTAGTAATAGAAAACATTTATACATCACTATTTCAGTTCCTATAATAGTATAATATATTTATAGTTTTATGCGTCATAATATAGAATAGTATTTATTTTATCAATCATACATTCATATAAATATATATCAACATCAGCAGTATGATCAGAGTCAGGTAAATTACAGATGAACATAGTTTGCAATTTAAATTATAACAATAATAATGATAGTTATGGATTAAAATTAAAAATAAAGTAACAAGGGGAAACAAATTTATTTTCTGCATGAACTAAAGATTCTTAGATATGCGTTTACTTGCCTACAGATTTTGAGGCTGGAGAAGATGGAGATGATAGCAGCGGAGGAGGAAATTCATGGCGAGAAGAGCTGCAACAAAGATATCAACAAGAAAATGATTTTTTGGCAGAATTAAGAGCTCGTAATTCTAATATGCAACAAGCACCCCCAGCTAATAATTCATCTAACGAACAAGATCAAGAACGTGGAGAGAGAGAAGAAGCTGATGGTCAGAAAGATGATGATGTCAACGAAGCAAATTGGAGCGAAGCAGTAAAAAGATGGGTTAATCGATAAATAAAAATGGCTTATTATTGGAAAACGACTGGACAATTGAAACTAGTAATACAACTTTATACTTCAAATAGACAAATTTATGAAACTATTCAGAAAATTAAAGATTTTCTGATCGAATATTATTTAGAGATTGATACAAACTTTATTTCAACAAGGTACTTTGGAAGGCTATTTACAAACCTTTATGAATATTCTATGAAACATTTTCAGAATAAGGATTATAAATTCAAATAATCTGACCATTATTTATACAATTTTACACAATTCATAATTATTTGAATTCTTTATGAGGTTTTAAAACATTAAACACTAAAAAAAATATGCAATGAATAACAGTAGAATATCTACTGTGAATTTCTCATAATTGAAATAACAATAACATTTATAGATTGTTGAAACGATTTTCAATCTTTGACCAAATAAAGCAGACAGTAGTACCCAAATGTAATTTTGAAATGTATTTAAATTCGTGAAACACTGCTAAATAACTCGAGCTTTAGGTAAACAAATTAAATGAAATTTTTTTGTACATTCATACTAATACAAATTGTATTTGCAATTTTTCATTGGACAAAGTCCTGCACTTAAATATTATCAGCTCGCTCAGTGCATTAAAAGCTTTATAGGCATACATCTAAATAATTGAAAGAGTTTAAATAGAGTGGAATTCATTTGATAAATATATGAGGTTATAAATTTTTCTCTGACATGAGATACTATTTGCATAATTCTATTGGGTCATAATACATATATTCAATTAAAACAAATAAAATTGTCAGTAAGTACATTAAATACTTGAATTTTTCTAACAATTTAACAGTTTTAAAGAATAAGTTTATTATTGACATAAATCAAATATTTAATTTTGTACTAAAATTTGTAATATTCATAACCAATAATTTGGGATCCAATTTAGTTCTGAGTTTATGGCCCAATAGAAACTTAGGAATCAATAGATTAAAAATTAGAATACTGTAAATAAGTCTAATTGTTGACTGTCAGTGAAAAGGAACATAGTATATCTATAGCAGATGGCTTAAAACATGTATTGCTTAGGCATAATAGCTAGTCCAAAATTTTACATAAATTTTTATTTGTCGTTAAATGCCTAAGTTTTACATGACTACCTAGTTGATTACTATATTATATTAAATTCAATTTCTCAAGAGAGATAACGTAATTTAATTTGACTTATTTGTGAAACAAATATCACTGTTCTATATTTTTACCTTAAAAGTATATCTATATTTAAATTAGTTAATTGTTACAAAAAATGATTTAAATCATTTGAAAAATTTAGTTGAAATATACATTTTTATAAAATGTGTTATGAAATCTGTGACTTTTTATTAATACGCATAACGTGTACGAAACAAATGTAGTAATAAACCGCTACTTACTGAAAAACAAATTATAACCTGTTTTCAATTTTATTAAAAACATTTATTTTTTTTTACCTACTTACCAGTTAAATACTATTCAATATTGAAAATTGACACTTTGTTCACGACGAAGTATACTTATAGCTAATACGTCACATCTCACATATTATGAGGAGGCCATTATAAATGACGAACTACGTTTTTCTATGCAAATACTATTAACCATCATCATCAAATAATATAAATCGTAATGAATACATTATAAGAATTTAATTTTCATAATGATTTACAAACTAAATTAATTTATGGTAAAATTAGGCAGTAATTTTTTATAAATCAAAATATTTTGAATTTTCAAATATTAATTTGATTAACTAGTCGAGATTCTTGTATACATGTATAGTAGTATATTTTGAAAGGGTAACTGAAATGAATGTTGCGTTTAGATTATACTATCTAAAATATATGTTTACTTTGTAAAATTTATTCGGAAATTATTCATTGAGCTGCATAAAACCTGGAGCATTTAATATTACGTACGAAAAGTAAGTATGAATATATCAATCAAAGTTGAATTATACTATAACGGAGTTCTTTGGTATTTTTGGAGTTTTTAAAAATATAACGGACAAAGATTTTATGATAAGCTTTGGTATCGGCACGAGAACGAAGATTAAATATTCATATCGAATTTATGAACGCTCCCCTATACGGCAGTTAATATGTAATAAATTTGCACGATAAGCGTATCAACCTCCCTTTGGGCAAACTTGCCAAAACTCGTTGTTCCCTTTGTGTGTTTTACCGCCATCTTGTTAGTCAAATCATATAAATATTTTTATATTCATTTCAAATATATTATATATTACTAGTACTATTTCATATGCAAGGAAAAAAACGATTCAAAAATGCAATATTTTTAATTTTCTTCAATTGTGTAAATATTACAAAACAATATATACGTAGTGCAAAATAGTGTCATCAATTTCAAATTGCATAATATAAAAATCAAAGTTTTGATTGTCATTTCAAGAAATTCGGAAAGTTTGTCTATAAACTTAGCAATGCAGCTGAGACGTTCTTTTCCCCTAGAAACACTATTCTTCTTTTTCCTCTTTCGGAACGCCGAAAAGGCGATTTTGTAATCACGAGGAAAGTAAGTACTTCTTCTACCGTGCACTATTTCAGATAACAGATATATGCCGAGATATAGATACGGAATGGTACTAAGAGAAAAGAGAAAAGAGAAAAGAGAGAGAGAGAGAGAGAGAGAGTATCTTACGGATTCAGGGACTAGACGCTTCAGGCGTTCAACCAATTAGCTAACTCTCTGGCTGCGTTCGCTGTCGAAACCGCTAACGAAGAACCAAAGAAACGGAGAAAAGTGCTCGAAGAAGCTCCTGTTCCCTTGCGAGGTAAGAGTACAGCGTTTGCCTCCGGCAGGCTTCCAAAAGTCACGGCTTCGCCTTGTCGCCCGATCACAACAGCTTACGACCTGGCCATGCCTCTAATTTACTTCTAGGTACGCTTTGTCTTTACCGTTTCTCGCACAGACGCAAGGGAATTACATCGCGAAACTTCCAGACAAAGACAAACGAAAACTCCACGCTCCCGGAATACCGATAATAATAAACAACGTCGATTTGGCATCGCGAAAGATACGTGAGGTTGGTATTTTGTAACGATTTTTTACCCATTCCTAATTATTATCGATTGCGCTACTTTATTTTACCCATTTCGTTAGAAAGTTCGCTCGCGAGTCCATCGTTGAAACGGATTATCAGAATATATCTTCTTTTTTTGGTTTCAGTGTTCAATTCTTTTGAAGCAGAACTCCCATTCTAAAGATGAGAGGAAGAGGGCGGTATCGAGACCGCTAAGTTTCTCAGCTCGACTACTATTTAGTGCACCTCGAAAGTGCCGAAGGCGTTACGAGGTAGTCCGGTTAGGAGGGGATTGAAGAAAAGAAAAAGTACAACAAAGAACGGAGAATGAAAAATACGTAATTCTTCATTTATATAGCGACAATCGGTGAGCAGATAACCGTATTTCGTATAAACAATTAAATTCTATAATTACGATTAATGCACGCATTCCGTTAAATTTACATACGTTTCTAACTCTCCGAAAATCAAGTTTTCGAGTAAACATTCAAACATTCTGGATGATGTATTTATCGAGATTTAATATCTGCCAGGTGGCTCGATATTTTATGCTAAAACACTTTACCTTATCTCGTTTGAATGCTTGTTTATCGAAACGTTGGAGCATTACTCGAGGGTGTAGCCAGTCTCGCGGAGATTTATTTTCATTGTTAAAGGGTTCGTGGACTTTTCGCGAAACTGAACGATACTCTCATACCCTTTTCTCTCTCTTTCTCTACCGTGCATCAGTAGCGTGACGTGACAGTGTAACTTTACATACACCGATATGAAATACATACACGTCATTCGTATGTATAAACCCTTCTAGTCGAATCTCGTGATCGTGATAAGATGTTCGCGCCAGAACTGGAAGCGTGGTTCGTTGCCATCCTCCGTCTGAGATAAGGTGCGACGCGAATACGAACGAGTATCTTTTGTAAATTTATGGGAAAGTACTCCCATGCGTTCGTCGTACGTAAGCTACGTCGATGTCAGTTTTCGAGAAAACTCGAACGAGTCACTTTGCTAAATATACTTCTTATTAACAGTTTCTTTTATATCATAGTTTTGAAAATTTGACTTCTGTCGTAGAAATGAAAATTGATGCAACCAATTGCACCAATTTCGTTCGTTTCGAAAATGTACTCTTCGAGTTTTTACTAAAAGTAGATGGCGAATAACCGACGTGTCAATATCGTGGGCGTTCTTTGAATCGCGATAGCGGCAACTTTACGAAGGAAATTGAACGTCAATGTAGGGTTATCAAGAGGTTATAAACTTTTGCACATGGTTTAGAATTTCGTCTTTTACTCGATTTTATTGCGTTGACGGTCAAGTCACCCGATCGTCATCGACACGTTCAGAAACTAACGCGGATTTCGCCGTCGTTTATTTTTGCGCCGTGCACAGTTGGATGCAAGGTGTAAAAAAGCCCTTTAGTCCCAACAGTCGAATTTGGTTTTAGTGTCTATGTTCGTATAGTCGTATACGAACGAGTTGGATATCGGTATCGAATAGGGTGTTCGTATCCTCGTACGCTACCCCAACTGTGCATATGTATATGCACGCCAATAGGAGATAGAATTTCGCTTCGCCACACGAAGGTACGTGCCGTGATGAGAAACGAATGCGCGAATTGGATCACTGGACCGATACGACTGTACTTTCAATGTATGTTATTTTTTTTTTCGTCGTGTACTGTTGCTTTCATCGTATCTGTCAACATTGTGTCAGTCAGACTCGTACATGTTGGTGCATCTATGTTCCTTAAATTCGCATTCCGTATTTGTTTCACAATGTTATTCTTTCCGGAATTGCATTCTTATAACTTAGTTTGATATTAATAATAACTTTTGAATTGCGTGCAAGTCCATCAAGCTAATTAGAAAGGGCATTTTCATACTCTAGTGACTACTGCGCGTTTCGGTGTAACCCAGTTAAATTATCCTTCGTTAGTTAGCCACATCCAGTCATAACCGGTCAACAATAGCTAATTTATAGCATAATAGGGGAGTTCGCTGTTGTTCAGCGAGTCATTTATTCATATTAACTACTATGTTTTACGTATATCGTTCTTCATAATACCTCTTTTATGATTGTATGGTAACATATTATTGTATGAATGTTTTTTTCACCCATACGAACAATTTTTCACAACGTGTGGTAGAGTACCGAACTCGGTCAATCATTGCATACGATTACAAAATGAGTAAATTCATCTAAAGTAGTAATAATTGTTTGTTCTTCCAATCGGGTAATAGTATGAATTTTTTCTTTTTGAAATTACGTAATGCATGTTCCTGGCTCGTGTAAACCGGCCCGTTGATCCATTCTGTTTTGCAGGATAAGCCGATTTGATGAATACGGTAGCTGTTTCGTTGTCACAGTTTTATTTGATAAGCTGATTCAACATACTCGTTGCAATCCATTATAGAAGAGGCTTATTTGTCGCATCGACAAATTCGCTCTTGTACTACCAGGAGATTCCATTAAAACAATAAAATAATAATCAGCCGTTGAATAAGTACGTATGAACAAAGAATTTCACGTGATTAGTATTTTTTGTTTTTTTGTTATCTCAGCTCGTATTTCTCTTTGTGAAAACGATTTCGGTAAACGGAAGGGGATAGGCGTTCCTTCGCGTCGAAAGTTACGCGTAAACGGGGTTGGTGAGAGCTGCACGGAGATTGGCTTTACAAGCTGTTCTAATGAGATAAGTTCGCCCATCCTGCCTTACTTTTAATATCTCTTCCTCGCCGGTGTGCCCGGACCTTAACGAGCGAAATATTGTCTGACGTCGCTTCGGGCAATTTCATTCGTCACCATTGATCGATAGGGATGCGGTCGCGATCGGTTTTCTCGAATGCACCTCCTTCCATTTTATGTATGAAAAGATTCAATTCGCTAATTCGATTCATTTTATTTTAATCCACTGTTTCTATAATAAAATACCAGCCTCAATGCATATTTCTGTTTTTTTGACAAATTTGTACTGTAATCGGTTCTAGTTGAGATTATTCTTAAGCCCTCTACGCTAAATCTTTTATAATTCCATTCGTGAGCTTATAAAATAGTAATTACATCATTTTTTTTAACTCCATTTTCCATTTTTTGATCATTTTGAATTTCTGATTTCCGTAAAAGTTAACTTCAGCCTCCGGATGATGCTGCAAATCATTTTTAATTGAAGAAACTTGTTCTCCAATATTTTAAAAAGTGTTCACTATTAAATGTATTTTAGAGTTGTTTCCAACGTTGTACGTTTTTCTATACTTTCCTGTAGGCGCTGCGTATTAACGTTTAAACTTTTATCAGCTTTTTGCATGCAATTATACCAATTCGAGTGTTTTACGCCACCATAAAAATTTTTTATTTTACTGTTAGAAGTTGTAATACATAGATGGAACAAAATACAAATTTAATGGGAGTGTAATTGAGGCAATAATATAAAAACTTGCATACTCCGTATTTGTATATATTCGTGTACATCTGTTAATGGTTAACGATGCAACGAGAAATAAACGTGAAGATAACGTAGCTCATTTACTTATACCCATCGAGATACGTAAATTTGGAGTTATAGTAATGTCAGTCGACGCTTTTCCGGACAAGCTGAATCTAGACGAGATATTCTTGTTATTTTGGCGCTGAAGCAAGTGTAGCACTACAGCACGCTTGCCTCCGAAGAGGAGGCCCTTCGTCCGAACTTCGAGGCCACTTGACGATTTGCCCACAAATTGGATTTGCAGTTGGTTAAAGTATAATTGGCATTCGTTTCTGATAACGAAGTAGCCATTCGAATCAGTTCATGTAAAGCAACAATTTTCAAAATTATTTTGTTTGCATATTATAATCATGTTGACTAGGTATGAGATTTTATTCTTCTGAATTACATCGATAGCTCATTCGTCCAAATTCGATTCGTTCCTTAAAATTACATCGATTTCTGATATCAATTTGGATTTCGTATTCCGTATTCCCAATTTCGAATGAATAAGAAATTTTGGTTGTGCGATCGAAGCATATTGCTGTCAAAAGTCATCTCACTGGGATCGAGGTTATGCGTCTGGCTGTTTCGCATTTAAAGTATACTTTCGATGGCCGTTTAATTATTGGCTTCGTACATAACACTCGAGTTATCACAGAGAGGACAATAACTTTTCGGTTTCGGGCAGGGAAGCATCATTTCCGGTGACTTCCTCGATGAAGAAAGCTGCCACTCAGAGCGAGCTCGGTCTGCTTGGGCTTATGGCTTACTCACAGCTTGCTTCGTGCCTCTCTACACCTGGTTGAATGTGTATAGGCATCAAATACCAACTACTTCTCATCTTTTCCATTCTATCTCGTCTCGTTCGACCCTTTCAACTCTGAATTTCTTATTTTTTCTAATAAAGCCTTTCATTCTTCGAAGTACCCTGGTTTCTGAAAATGGTATTCATTTTTTAATACTACACTCGAGTTCATCTAGTTATTATATTTTAATGAACTTCGAGATGTAGTAGTATTTAAATTAGATTGAATGAATTTTCGTGGTAGAAAATCTTGAAAATATGAAAACGCCGTGTACCTACATATCATAGAGGCAGAATGCAGTATTGGCGGTTGTGGCAAGGGTCGCGATTATCATATCGCGTACCGTATTGGGCAATCACCCAGGATGGCCGCGAGGGCCGTGATTTCGAGCAAACATTTGCGGTCGACCAAGTGGGTGTAGGGCGAGTCGATGCCTGGGATGAGCTTTGCGCGGCAAGAGTTCGGCTGGGCAATCCGCAGACAGAATACTAACTCACCTAATACAATCAATTATTTCCCACGGAACATTTTCTCCTTCTATTTTACTTCCAGGCTTTGCCGCGGCATCGCCTCGATTCTCCTTTTCTTCTTTCTTCTCTTATCTCTGCTTTCGTAAACTGAGCGAGCTTCGTTTCGCCGCTTTTACGTACGTGCGGATACCAAGTTGCTTACGAACACACATACATCCTTACATTTCTGCCACTTTTATTCTTTTTCTTTTTACCTTATCCAACGCGTTTATCCCAAACACTTTTCTACTCAGACACACGCAAAAAGAGACGAATGAAATAGTGGAAGGAAGATGAAGGAAAGAAAGGTAGCTTCGAGTGGTTCCTAGCGACGTCTCTTCTTTTCGCCAACTTTGATATTAGTTGGAGATTTGTGGCATGGTCGATGAGACCTGCTCACCGACGATGACGTAGTGGTGAGGCACAGTTCGCTGGCAGCTGCCGAACACAGCGATGCTCGGACTGTGGGTGGGTTCATTGTCTCAATGTAATTGTTCAACAAAAGCAAACTTGTTTCATTCACTGCTTCTCCTTCTCGTTTGTTCTGACTTTCTTCAACTTCTACGCGATTGCGTTTTCCAAATTGTTATTTTTATTATCAAACAAGAGGTAATTTGCATTTTTTTATCTTTGCTGATTTACATGTAAATTTCTCAAATTGAGGAGTTCACACAGTGTATGTCTTTGTTAATTTCTTCAGCTATAAGTTCTGCAAAAATTATAATATTTGTGATATCATTCTTGAAATTGTATATCTGTATGATTTCAAAAATGGCAAACTACAGTACATCCCAGTACTCTTATATAAGAACTTTTAACGTCTCTTGAAACGTTTGCTAACTTTATCATTTTGGACTCATTCGCGTTGTGTCCAAGCATTTGCCATCATTTTATGGTCGAAGCAGGTACAAACTTCCTAACTGCGTTTCGAAATCACACTAACTGCCAACATGGGTCTTACGTATTGGGATAAAAACGATAAATCATGAAGTTTTTCTGTGTTCTTCGCTCGATCTTTCTGACATCAAAAAATTTTACGTTGATTTTGGTACTCGAATTCGATGACTGCCTATGTAATTAGTTTTGCTCCCTTAATTTATCATGAAGCATATCTATACACACATATATTGCAGTAAGGTGTTCACCACGCAGGTTTGCCACAGCTGTTACTTCTTGTTACATCTGCGAAACTAGCTATGCGCGTTAAGTTCCACCATCGTGCCGTACGAGAAGAAAGAGCGAGGGAGAGGGAGGGAGAAATAAGACATAGTCGTAAGGAGAATAAGGCGAAGACAGGGGGAGAGTTGGACGAGCAAGCACGTGCGTCATTACGTTTGCACTACCGCGAGAGAACTGCTTAATCTCCCACCACTAAGCCTTCCTATCGCATATGCACACAAGTACAATATACGTGAATCAGATGAAAAGATTGAAGCACGAGTGATAATAATATTAATTGTTTCAACTTCATTCAATTACCGGAGTTTATTAAAATTCTATCATAGTGTAAACGCGAATATCATATATTTACACGTGTTTCATAAAATGAAAAATTTTTTATATCGAGAATGGCAAAAAGATGAAAAAAGGCGATAAAACTTTTACGTTTTATTCATTCTCGATTGTTCCAAGAGCTAGATAAAATGCAATTGCGAGAAAAGGTACTAAAAAGAAGAAAAAAAATAAGACGAGAAAGTAACAAAAACCTGAAAAGTAAAACTGCAAATCCTGAAGCTCTCTAGATTGGCCAGGAATCAATTAAGCCGCGAAGATGTAATCAGTATATCGGTCGTTGCATCGTTACGGGTGAGGGTAACTTGGCTTCGTTGAGTGGTAGGTAACGCCAGTATGTAGGTGCAGAAGATTCACACCCCAATCAACGAGGCGTACTAGTATTTACGAGCTGAGCCACGACTCCGCTCGTTTTTCTCGTAGAAATCTACTCGATCGCTGCAATTTTCAGGGACTGGATATTTCGGAGGAATCAGTACGGGTGTTCACGAGAATCGTATTTCACCTACTTGATGAGAAATATTCTCAATTGTTTATTATATTTGTGATTGTTGTCACACACAAGTCGAAGGAGGAGTCACTTTGTTGTTGGCGTTGATCAACGATCGTCAAGTTTTTTCACATTTAGCCACCCGGAAACCCCTTTTTAACACACCGATAGTAAACTGTTAGACTTTTAGAGAAATTACTGCGTGTCGTGTGTAAAGAAAAGCTGAGTCTGAAGAACCTCCGATGCTGGTTATCACCGAGTTGAGTCACGAATCTCCCCCTGGCGAAGGAATTTTTAAAGGACGAAACTACAAGTTTGCCGACTCAACGGAATCTCTGTAGACTGGATGAGATCTTGAAATCGTGAAATATATTGAATCGTTCTTTTACCATTCTCCTATCTTGCATAAAAGTATTTACACGAATTATTCACACTGTAAACAGCGGATATTATTTTATTCATTATTCTTTTAAATACGTTTAACTAATATCTCATATATCAGAGAACGAAATAGCCTTTGAGATCGTATCTCGATGAATTCATAATTTATCGTTAGATTGAAAAAGCTATATTAACTTATTTTTATATTTCTATATACATTTCCTCAACATTGTAGGATCGAATTTTCAAAAGCACAATTTCAATCTTTTTTCGTCGGCATTTCCATTGCATTCATCGATAGGTTGTGAAAAAAAAAGTGAGAATGTGGTCGACTGGTATGATTTTAGCACGTACGGATAGATTTCGGTCGAGGATGCTGACGGAGGCTAGTTCACTACTAGTTGGGTAGAGCGGTATGAGGCTAAATCCACGATCCAGAACTACAGATATAGGCTGCCCGTTACAGTAAACGTCCTACGTTGGACTACCCTCCCTCTACAGGAAAATGTAGCAACGGGACCGAAGTAAAGCTATGGTCGGTGGTAAACCCGTAGGTTGGCGGGACGCGCAAGGACAGGGGTTGAGTTGGACGTGATCTTTCATAGCTGCTTGATTGGCCCAACTAGAAAGAAAATATATTGTCCGTTGCGATGCTGGTGCTAGTTCTCACCGCAACGACAAAATATTTAAGAACGCTCCTAACTGGTAACAATAAAAGGAGACACGTTGATGAAATCAGGATTATAAGAAAGTTGTGGACTTATATACACTCACATGTTAGAACTTCATACTAAGGAGATATAAATATATATAGAAAAATTTCATATAATTACACAAATTGTATATTTCGAAGAAACAGAAATTTATCTATACACAATATTTCTTACCGTCGCGGCTATAGTAACTCAAGATGTTTGCAAAATCTTGTACAACATTTTGCCTAGGGTCACTACGTTCAAGACCGTCATTGTTGCGTTTTGAAGAGCGAGGACCTTAATGGTAAACAGAGGATTAGGGGTGTTAACTTGGTAGCCCGAGATAGGCCTAACAGTAAACCGCAGCAAGAGACGCGTTAAATCCCATCATCATCCCCTGACGCTCATCTTAAGCTTGCGAAAATCTTATGCTAATACAATATACCACGCACTTTCATCCCTTACTCGACTTAAGTAGCTGTTTTCATTAACCTTATGTAATCGTACTTATACTAAGCTTCGAGGTTTTCGCTGACTATTGTATGAAACATCTAATGTAGGTCTAAGATTCTCGGAAATTTTTCACGTCTTTGTCTTTAGGATAGTAATATATAGTTTTTCGCAAGACATATTATAACTCGCAACATACCGTAAGAATGGCGCTAAAATGAAAATTTTTCCGAGAATATAAACGAAGTCTCTCCAGACTGCACAAAATAGCAACAATATTTCACATTGTATTTTTACTTTTAAAATATGCTCTAAAAAGGAAAGGGAAACTCTCGAATTCACGTAGGGACGCCACGGGTCGTCGGGTAGCGCCCGGGACATTTTGTAAATTCAGGATGTAAACCGTCGCGCGAAATAAGTTTCATCGCATGCAAGTGGGATCGGTAGATGGTAGGAGAAGGGTAGACACATACATACCGTTCGATGTAAGCGTGATGGAAGGGCGCTAGGTGTAGCACGCAGAGAAGAGATGGTGTAGCTGTTGTCGGCTCGGGCGTTGGGTACTTTGGTATTCCAGTGACGAGGCCAGCTGCATTGCATCACGTATGGTGAACAGCGCTACAACATAGGCTGTGGGATTATATGTACCTGGATACAATACCGGTGCGAGAGGCGTTTAGATCCGTTCATCAAAGTGCGTCTGCTTGCGACAATTTGGTAGCTATCTGATAAACTATGTACAATATGTTCGATGCCAATTATTGGCAACACTTTTGATCCGTTGTGCTTCTTTTTATTCGGTCATTTTTTATTAACATTCCTCAATTAGAAACGTATTTTTTGTGAATTTTCGCGAAAAATCGCATGAGGGGATTTTGGAGAAATGAATCGTGTATCTACAACCACTGTGAGAGGTGGAGGAGAAACAGAAACCCGAGAGGGTCTTGTTGAATCTCGGAATTCCGTCGTGACTCGACCGGGTCGGTTTCCGTAAAGCTCGTGACTGTGATCAGACTTTTCTATACATAAATGTGGCAAGCTTCCAATGTCGGATGTCCACCATACTTAGAGCCCGACGCTACCTTTACACAGAGAGTCCTCCCTGTATATACGGTCGGTGTCCTGTCCAGTGAGTCGCGTGACAGCTAATATCCGACCAGGAAACTAACACCCCGGCGGTTCCCTACCGCCGCCTCCGCTTCGTTCTACACCCTCGCCCCCACTTCGTTTAGCTCCGTCACCGACATTGCGGATCGCCTAACTAGACCTATCACATATTGGTTTAAAACGTGCTAAAGACCATTATCGCTTTAGTAATTTCCTCGGCTTCTCTTTCGACGTCGAATCCTTCTCTTCGATAATAAACTACACCCTAACGAAATACAAAATTAAAATTCGATTTTGAGTCGACTTCAAATCGATTTTGCGCTTCGGCGTTTAACTTTCAATTGTCGGTTGTTCTCAACGTTGAAAATCGACAATATTATGGATTTCATTATATTTATGATAAGTAGGTAAAATCGATTTCTACATCAGTATTCGTGACTGCTAACCAGTGAAGATCGGCCACGAATGAAATCTGGCGAAGGTCGACGAAGTAATAACCGAATCCAATATTCGTTCCTTTCAAACGACCTTCCGTTGACAAAAAGTGAAATTTGCTTGAGAAGACAGGGCTGTCAGTCGCAGGCGTTCTCAAGAATACACACGTACGTGTGCGTTATACACATATTTTCATCTTTCGTACACTTCATATATATATATATATATATATATATATATATATATATATATATATGTATAGTGTATACCAATGTTCGGTAATATATGAAATGAACTTTTATATTTCGATATAAACTACTAGTTGCGACGCGCTATTTTGTATATATTGGAATATTTTTAAAAAACGATGCAGTGAGCTCCATCTCGCGCATTTCATTTATTTATTGATGTTTACTTTTTTATAAATATTCATGTTCGTATTAGCATGTTCAGATTAGATCATGCACACATTTTCAAACACAAAAGATTAATGACCACGATATGACGTTTATATCGCCAGATATTTATCGATTACTCTTCGTTTACACTGGTTTGATCGAATCGGTTAGTGAGCTGATTCATTAATCAATTTTCGCAAGCCGATTTCTCCTACTACATTACTATCAGCATCGATATGATATCTTCATACATGCTCTACTGTAAAGATGAACAATTCAGAGTTTGTAAACTCTAGATTCTTTAAGTATTTTGAATTTCCGGTCAAAAGCAAAAAGATATTTCGAAATTTATACATGATCTCGAATTTTTTCAAACAGATATTGTAACTATTTTTTTTAACGTTGGAAATATTTACATGCACGATCTCGGGGAAAAAGGATGAAAATAGAAATACCTGCAGGAAGTAGAAGTATTTTCGAGTTTCAAAATTCAAAAGCATGAAACGTATTGACACGTCAATAGCAACTGCGATGCTCACTGGTAGGATTAAAAAACGACCAAAGTGTTATTTGTTTTCGCTATCCCTTATTGCTCTCTTTGTTCGTCGAAAATATTCGGAAACCCGGTTTTTTTTGTAACTCGCTGTATGTTCGTTTCGCGTATCAATACGCAGCCGCTACAGCCGCCGGATGATTGTGTTCCATCTCACTATTTTCTAGCTTTGTTTTTGCATTTATTCGAAATGATGATCATTGATTTACCAACGCTACAAATTTCTGTTTTACCCTCGGACGAACTCTCGTAGCAACAAATTTCTTATAATCTTATCCTTCGCTCATCGTGTTTTATAAAAATCACTAGGAATACATAAATTTCGTTAAACTTGAAATAAACCGAACAAAATTCTGTGTCCCGCGAGAGGCGCATTTGGAATAGACGGGATACGCGTTTGTATGTACCTATGTCGCGTAGCGGTTTACACTGGCGTTAATTCCGATTTCATCGCGTCGTTCCTGCAACCGTTTACATTCCATTTTCAAGCCGGCAGACGAGGTAGGAAAACTCTCGTTAATCATACGCGCGAAATATTTCTCAAATATAAATCCGTAATTACGTACCCAGAGGATGCGCACCACCCTCCTCGGCTGCCGCTACACCGCGACGGATCGAGCTAGCTCGAAAAAGGGCTAGAGGGGATAGAGGTGAGACCGTGGGGTCGCGCGGAAAAGAAATTTAAACTTCGAGAACCGGTGTGCGCGGACTCGGTAAGAAGATTTTGCCGAGACAAAAGGGATGGGTAAAGAGTCGTGGGAGGGAAGCCGGTCGTTGGAAAATGAATTGCCATTCAACGAGATCGGGACGACGCAATTACATTGCGATTGTTTCCTCGTTTGAATAGTCGTTCATCGATTGTATTGAATCTTAATTGGCTCTCAAGGTCTTCAAATGTATAAAGTGCGTTTGTTCGCCGCTTGGTTTTGTTTGCGCGTGAAAGATTTGTCTGGTTACCGAAGATAGCAGTTATATATATTCTCTACGTTCTATGTTGAATTACTACGAAGAGCGCGTTCATTGTTTAATTTATAGACAGACCCCGTCCATGGTTTCGATAGGTACGGTACTAGGAATGTCTACTTAACTATTCGTTGGAAGTTCCCTATCAATACGCAAAGTTCAATTTGAAAAAGAATGTAAAAAAGTTACTCGTTTAGCTTTCTTTATCGTTAAAAATCAAAGTTATAGGTGTCAGAATTCAGCTTATTTCAATGAATTTCCTTACATTTCGAGACTCTTTGTACTTTCGAAAAATTTCGATCGTTTAATTCTTACGTAAGGACTAAAGTTCGGTTAAAGTGGTAAAGTAACAAAGATCGTAGTTTGGAGACGATAGGACGAGTTAATTGAGCCGCAGTGAAATTCCTACGGACGATAAGCAGGATGTCAATCTAGCCTCCAGGTAGGACCGAATTGAGGTTGGCTAATATCTGAAGTATTAGCGAGAAAGGTGGCATCCGGGATTTTCGGGACGACGTCGAAGTCGCGTGGGGTGGAATATGGCGCGTCGAAAGATATTCGACTACGTGAGGTTAGTCGAACGGCTAGGTGGTTTACCTTCCCTTCGCGTCGGGTTATCTGCAGAGACAAGCTCACGCGTGGTGTTCGCCGAATCTTCGAACTTGCACCGATCTAATGAATCTTTTTTATTTTTATATTCTTCTCCTCGACGTAAAATCAGAATAACGAAAAGGGGGAGCGAAATGGGAGAACAGTCGTATTTCCAAACGAAATAAAATAGTCCGATCACGATTATTCACCTGAAGACCTCGTCGGTAAGCTGGTCCCGTGTGGCAATAGAACCGTTGAGTTAACATAGCACGCGGGGTGTGTTCATTGGAGAAAGTCAAACAGCGACGCATCCAGCAGACGAAGGTTGAAATTAGCGACGTTTGTCGGCGTTGGCATTTCCGCGATCTCCTCTGTCTGACCCGAGTGTATCGCGTTCGAGACTTTACTAGCAGGCTCGGCACGTATAAGAAGAGGTGGAGAATCCGAGGATAGCGCGGAGAACCGACTGAGTACATAAAACAAGCACTTATGAATATCGACAAAAAGACAACGCAGCCGGAAAAATGTAATTCGGAGGGAAGGAAAAAAAAGTAGAAGAATTGGTACACCAGGCGTGGAAGAGGACAAAAGCGAACAGACGCGCGATAGAACGAGACGAGAAGATGTGCGATGATTGAGGTGAACGTGGTAGAAAAATGAAAAATGATAGAGAGAGGTAGAGGGAGAGCGAGAAAGGGGCGAGAAGGCATAGGGTAAGAGCGGAGTGTTACGAAGATAGGGGGGAAAAGGATAGAGGAGAGCCGCGATGCCGGCTAAGAAAAGTCGAAAATCTTAATTCGGGATAGCGCCGCCCCCGGCTCGGTATGGGCGGTGACTGCTACGCGCCGATTGGCCTGGTTCGCGGGGGGTGAGAGATCTCTTGAGGGGGTGGTGGAGATGCGCCGTACGCAGTCGGCACGCCGCGACGGCTGAAATCCCCTCAGGATGGGAATGCCAGTCGACGCCGGGCGTCCCGAGCGTACAGCCACCGGACGTACTTGCTGCACGGAATTGGTGACGGCCTTTCGCGATACGGAATCGATGTGCGCGCGCGCGATTGTGATTTACGATTATCGGAATAGTGACATAATTTCACCCTATATTAAGCTCGATCATCGGCAATCGGTCGATATGAATTTATACGTCGACGAATGACTCATAATTTGACATACGTGTCTCGATTAAACTACCTCGTTGCAAATATATAATCAGCCCCGATACACCAGTGGATATTTGTTATCGATATTTACTACCGATCATTGCCGATCGGTGATCGTCGATCTATATGATGCGTTGGACGAGAGTTATTTTTTATAAAATTTTGACATAACTGAATCTGGTTCGTTAACGATTCAGCTTAGTGAGTACGTACGTAAAAGGGAAAACTGAAATCCACGTCCAACCATCTCAATGGAGGAGCATCATTACGGTCGACTATTAAATCGCGTTAATCGGATATCGAATGTGGCGAGCGGCTTGATCAAAGCACAGCCTGAGCATACAAAAGACGATTCGTTGCGGTTCGATAGGATGAAGAATAGAAAGCACAGTTCAATAACGAGACCAATTTCACGCAACGAATATCCAGAATCCAAATCTACTGGCAGGAGCTCGAACGACAAGTCGTGTAAATGCGTACCTCTTCGTCATTCTGGTGACAATTTAGCCGACACAGATTTCGGAATGACAATTCCACGAGCAGGCAGGACATTAACCGGCGCCTTGCCGCGCTTGGCAGTCGTCTTCGTGCTCGCGTGTCTTGTTTTGTTGCAGGACGCGCGACCCACCTGCGCCGCCTTCACTACCGGTAAAGTTCATTTCCTTTTTTTCCCCCTCTTAGCCAACTTTTGCCGGCTCGAAGTGTCCAAGTGTAATGGACCAACTTTTCTTGAATCGAGTTACGTCACTACACTCAACGGTTTTAGATATTCCACGAGACAGAATTTGATAGTGCTAAACACTTACGAAAGTTATTCGGCTCTTGGTTACTTCGAGCTGTGAAATATTTATCTCCAATGAACGATTTTTCGATTTCGAGGAACGCATACGTTTTTCGCGTGCGTATTTTCATTTTTAATTTTCCCGAAAATTGTCTTCTCCATTATTCAATTAAAATTCAACATAAAATAATGTAATTATTATGAACTATACTATGAAATATCTAATATACTGAGTGAGACCACAAAGTACATTTTGATGAGCGTACTAATAATAGAGCCAATATAAGCGTTAAAATTACGCTTCAATGGCAAAACTGGCCTGGGAATGAGGTATGTCCTGTGACGGTGCTTTCACATGCATAATTTATAAGTGCGGTGTCACGATGAAACCACTGGCGATAAATATTTTTTGAGCCTGAAAGAATGTAAAAGTGCATGCAAATGAATTTGCTGTAACATTGTAGGAGTGACTTACACGGTGCTCGGTACTGTAACGATATCATTTTCATCCTCTTTTTATTCTTACATATATAATTTCAACATTCGGGTAAAACGTTAAATTGTGTCGTTATTAGTTTCTCACTGTTTGATTAAAAAGTCGAAACTCGAATGAACTTTATCCGCATAATATGTTCAATATAATTCTTCCCTTCCGAACATCTTTTTCGTACAATTTAAATGATAATTTTTTACTTCTACGGTGCGATAGGAATTTCGTATATAGCTGAGTGAAGTTTGTGACAGCATAGATATTACTGATTCCGAATATGTTTTCACGTGCCAAGATGCACGTGATGCGGAGAATGTCGGAAAGGTGGTTTTCGGATTCACATCGCACGCCACCTGTCACTTTTAATAATCGAATTTTGAGGATTGTTGTTTGTTCTGCTTCCATACTTCTCAGTCGTTATATGCGAATTTCATTGTAAAGAAATTAGGCAAACAGTCCTCGAGCGTAAAATCGATATCGCGCTATTCGGAAATTGTTCGCAATTAAAAAGTTTTCATAAATAAATAGCGAGTTCTGAATTCGCGATCGATCGAACGTTTCTATTCAACTTTTCAGTATAATGCTCATTAAATTTGTTCAGAACACGTATGTTCGACCTATTTATGCGTAAAAGGAAGACCAAACAGAAATACACATTAATCGAAAGATAGTGTAATCGAACAAAAACACTTGTACTTTATTCTGGATCGATAAGTCGAAAAATTGCATGAGCATCGATAACCTATGAGATACAGTAGAGATGTAAAACGTCGCGTCGCGTCAGCGTATGTCGACTTTAGCGAATCCAATTGGGGCGCAGATTGCCAGGCTCGATCTCCGGATGGAGAGGCTATTACCATCCCGACGGGCCGACGAATGCGAATTTTATACGTTGGTCATTCAATTCGCGTGTTACTGCCCTTGAGTGCAATCTCTTACGTACTCGTGTTCGCGCTCGCGCGTTCGCGAGGGGTGCCTCTCCCGGTTAGATAGACGGACAGATAGCTCGATAGCCCGATAGAAGATAGACAGATAGCCTCGTCGGGGTGGTCGCGGGGGTGGTCGCGGGGGTGGAACGCGGAGGAAGTCTCGTTGTCTCGCTATCAGATCATACGAAACGAGGAATAAAACCGTTTTAGTTGGTTTCCGCCGATCGCCTTATCGACGTACGAAACGCGATATCTGCCCTTACCCGTCTTATCTAATTTCAATGAATTATTAAAGGAGTTTGATAACAACCGTCTCGCGAATTGCTCTTACGAGTATTACGAGAGACCCAAACTC
>NCVS01001018.1:95261-106660 GCA_003055095.1 Goniozus legneri | reverse complement strand
TTATTCCTACTCCACCAAGCAGGCGCCTTACGCCATTCTATATATACACACACCCCCCGACGTCGTGGCTCGTCCTCTGCGTTTTCCCCTTCCACGACGGCATTCTCCACGGAATTATCTCGTAGCCTAAGGGCTGCCATCTGTTTCGGCAGGGGAACCAACCCCTAATTAGGTACAGCGACAGTTGTAAGCGCGCTAAATCTAATATCTAATGTCCTCGCGATGCGGCGCATTACGTAGCCCTGGCCAATACGTGCCGAAAATTGTGAATGATTTCCTTGCATTTTGGCCACTTGTGTTCCGACACCCTCCTACTGTGACACACCCCCTTATGCATCCGGGCGTCGTAAAGCGTGGATAATCGCGAATGTTGGGGGTCTCGTTCGTAAAAAGAGTATATATCCGTCCAGTAATGGAATTTCGTTGACGTTGACTCGAGGGGTAGACGAGGGTGTCTTTCGGAATTTTTATTACTAAGCCTGAGCAAAGGAAATTTCTTTGTTCGTTAGTTGAAACTTTTAACGATTGTGGGCGCGAGTAAAGACCGCATATACCTTACTCGACTAGTGGATCTTGGAACAATCTCGATAAGTTTGAAACGAGTTTGTAATATTCGGTATTGTTGGAGAGTCAAAGAATACAATTCTCGCGAGTACCAATTTCGCGGAGTATGAAGACTTCACTCGTCATCTCGTAATGCGCGGGAAGCGTAGTCGCAGTCCCTGCGTTTATTGGGAGTAAAAATAATACGGAGTAAATAACAGGAGATTCCACGCCGAAGTTGCTCTCTTTGTCGCTATAACCGAGCCGCGAGCGAGGTCTCGAGGCGCCAGGGCATGTCAATTCCCGCAAAGTCGGATGAGTCGAAGGCTCTTCGCATTGTAACTCGGTGACTCATACGTCGCTATATAAGAGCCCGATATGCACACGCGCGAGCGCGACTTTCACGACTATTGTATACGGCTAGGGTGCCCTTTTAATTTTCACGGTGGTTTAATATTTTTTTTTTAACGAGCATCTGCAGCAGACATTTCTTTAGACACGGTTATACAACGAGCGTGGCTAAATACACCATTCGTTGCATCTAGAACCCGCGTAATGTAAATGCTTATGCCAATAAACGGTCAATTGTTGGCTAATGTACGTCGAATTCATTGCACTAACAATGAAACTGAAGGTCATTTTCATTGCTTGGAGAACCTTTTTGAGATTTTCAAATGTTTTTGTGGACTCTGTGTGTTTTGTTCGAATGTTATGACTGACGTAGACGGAAAATATATTTCCGTGCCCGATGCTTACTTTATAAATATACTCTTACCGTACCCTCCTTCTAGGATAGTTAATTATAGGTTCGTCGCGCTCGATTAATGTTTGACTAGGTGCTAAGTACAATATTTTGATCTTCCCCAGCATCTTGTTATTCGAGCCATACATTATCGTCGGGAAACGCACAATGGTATTGTTGCGTGTACGCGTGTGTGTATCGTGATTGTACCCCTCTGAAAGCGGGGAGAGTCGCCTCGGCGCAGTGAGCGTCCTATATAGCCGTACATATACATATATATAATATATCTATAGTATATATACGTATATATCAAGAGACAGAGTAGAGATCTCGTGACGCGCACCCTCGGGATTCTCGCTTCATGCATTTTATATTTCGACGGACTTTGATTCCTAGACAGGCCTTCGCGACCCTCGGGAGTAATCCTTAATCTTTGATCGGAAATTATCTTTGATCATGGCTCCAGTCATTGGGCGCTCTTTTTCCTCGTCTTCTTATTCTGCCCACTCCCAAGGGCCAGATACCCGTTTATCCGCGCGGACTGACTACAATCGAAACAGAATGAAGCCTACGAGAAAGGGAAGAGGATGAACTTCCTTATTTACGTATCGAAAAGATCCAGATTACGTAAATTTAAAATTCCTATTGAAGTAGCAATTTATAAAATTTGTTAAAAAATTGAAAATTACATTTCCATTATTCATAATCAGAAAAATTGTAATAATAGTGATTAATTATTCGAGGCTATGGTCCAAGTTTAGTATCGGTTGAACTTTTTTGTACTTGTTAACGTTTGTCTTTTAACAACAGGTGAAATTCATGAACTGAATTTCACAATGTCGGTACGAGCCGTTTCTATACGTGATTGCTTTATTATTGACCTACCCTTCCACTTTTGTTCACACACACACATACACCCTTCTACTCATCGCAGTTAGACTTCTATGAAAATTGCCTCGTTACTTCGCTACTTCCCGGGCGAACTTGTATCGATAGTGTAGACCTTTCGAGTACTCGATATCTCGGTCCTTAAACCGTTTCGCGAAGATTTGGCCGTACGGATGGTAGAAAGCTGCACGAGCGAGAGAAGGAAAGAGATAGGGTACAGAGAAACGCGTGCGAAAAAGCGATATAGAGAAAGTGAGAAAACGAAAGCGAACAAAGCAGGGGGTAGAGGGAAAAAAGGTAAAAACGAAAAGTGAGTAAGGAATAGTGGCGAGGAAAACGAGAGAGGGAAAACTCATGCCCGCGCCTTCGAAGAAGAAATCCTCGCGCGAGCGATCTCGACTTGGCTTACCAAGTTGGCGAAATACTCGAGGCTTTCCCCCTCCTTAGATTCGCCTCTATTCCTCCTCCACCGGCTCCTCTCTTTCTCGATTCCAACACTGTCTACTCGTTTTCGGCTTCGCACCACGATACCTACTTCTAACCTCGTATCTCCCTTTCATCGCTTTTTTCTCACCACCCTAGCCCCTGTCGTCGAAACCCGATTGCGTAGGTATAGTGCAGAAGAATAGAAAGCCACGTCTGCCGCTCGTCCTCTTCGGAATCTCGAATATCGTCGATAGGAAAATGAGGCTATTACTGTCCGTGTAACTCTCGAAAGCTGGTACTTTACGAGAATCACTTCATGAGTTTCACTTGAGTTATCACTGAGGTGGATGAATAATTCAGAATAATTGGCAAATAGCAGACTTTGAAACGAATATATGTGTACAACTGTTATTAACAGTAATCGAGTGTAGGTTGCTCTTGAATCGCTTGTTTTGAGGATATGTAGCATAACAACAAAAAAGTATATTAATTGCGCTCTATGTTGCGAGGTTATTAAATTCTTATGGAAATGCGGACACAGGGCCCAACTCATAAAGTTAGCTATTGTGTTATAAAATCTAAATAATTTCGAGTTCTCGAGCGGCGAAGAAGCGCACCCCCGCCTCTTTCCGTCTCCTCTCGTTTCCGACGTCGTATATACCGCTACGTGAACCTACCAACACGAGTACTCGAGGGTAGGGGAAAGCCACGTCGGGTGGTGAGCAGGAGTTGTCGGAAGACGAAGAGTAGGTTAAGAATATAGTATGACACAATGCGGTGCACGCCGTCGTTCGGTACTAAACCACTGTACCAGAAATTAAAGAGGGCAATCAGATATTCAGATTATGTTTACCAAATCAGTTCTCCGCCAGTCCCCTCCCTCCCTGCCCTCCGTGCACTCTTTTTTTTCAGACGTCCTTTATTCTACACTTCTACCCTCTTCCCTGCTGAACTATAGTCAGTGACTATCCCCTCATCGCGGCGAAGTTAACCGGCGAATTCGCTCCTCTCTACTGCAACCGAGTTAACAATTCAGTTAAAAAGTTAGCCGAGGTCCTTTCCTCCCGGACGACCTTTTCGGCCGCTCGGCGTTCCTTTGCGCGCTCTCTCGGCTACGGAACTTGACTTGTTCGTTATCGAGGTAAAGGAAAGACGAGAGCGCGCGTCCGTGCTTCGAGAGTGAAAATCAGTAAATTCGACAATCGTTCCCCCGGGGATGACAAACAGCGCGGGAAAAGTTGCGAACGCTTCGTGTATTAACGTCACGATTGCCAAGTTAATACACCGGTTGAATTTTTTTTACCCCTCCTCGTCTCGTCCAATTTGTTGCCTCCTTATAGCCGCTCGAACCAGTTTAAACTGAGTTACCGGGGTTTGCGTGGACGGCAGCTAAATCTACTGTATCGATCGCTAATCAAAGATGCGATACTTATGTTGGATTGCGCCAAATTACGTTAACCGTCTCCAAAAACAACATCGTCGTTCGAAATTTTACGACAAACGAGCCATTTCCGTTAGCGATAAAAGAACCAGGTGCTTATTTTAACACGGTTTCCTCTTTGGAATTCATCCATAAGTGAAATGTCAAAACCAATTAACGGAGGGTATTGGTTTTTTCATCAAGTCGATATTTTGACGATAAATTCTTTGCCCTCGCACCTATCAATTCGAGTTTGACAGAAACCGACCTATTGGTTTATCTCGGGCGGAGAAAAATTATCTTTTGATTAATCTCTTGCCTTCGTCCGAAGGGATAAATAGATATAACGGCGCCTATCTCGGACACGGATGATATGGGCCGAAGAGAGGATACCATCTCTATTGTCGAATAGGGGAGGAACGATATTTTTCTCCCTCACGTCCCGAAGACTGACCAGCGAAACAAGTGTGTTTCGTAGTTTACCAAAATTGCGACTCGGAACGAGGGAGAAAGTGGATTCTACCAGACGGCGGCAGTTTAGAACTCGAATTGAGTCAAAAAGTTTATGCGTCGGTCCTTGCTCGATCGACCGGACTGTAATAAAAACATCGTAGAAATAGGGTCTAAATTTTTTCCCTCTCGAAATTGAGAAACGATTTATCTCCAACGGTCGAAGCGTGTCGTCGTTTGAATATTACATCGAAATTTAATTATTTTCCTTTTTCACGATGTCGGGCGTAGGTCCTACGAGAATCCGGTGCGAATCGATTAAATCTCTACCGAGAAATATTCCGCTATAGTGGGTCATGTGAAATAAGCAATCCGATAGTGCGTCGACCTCGGCGAGTGTTTTATTAACGCATTCGATTTCCACGCGATCCCCACGCGACGGGCAGTCATTTTTAGCTGAACTGACTTCGACGCGTCTCGTGCCAAGTTTATTCGGAACGGGGATTTTTTTTTCGATAGTCCCCGCGGACCGGATGACTTATAAATATGATAATACACGAAGGAGTCGGGGATATTCGGTGCGACAGCAGCCGCGAAATAACCCCTTTTTCGATATTTTTCACCTATCCCATCGTGGCGCGAGTTCACTCCTCTCGAAATCCTCGGCCAATCATCGAGCTGCCGAAGGACTCGCCCTTGCTCCCGGGGATGGGGAAACGGGCCGAAGTACCGCTCGACGACGTCTCACGTCGCATCGTGGTATCGGAAATCCGCAAATGCGAATTAAAGTCTCGAGGCAGAGAGGTAGCGCGCGCCTCTCTTGCGTTCCGGCCATACGGCGTTGGCGTTCTTGCTAGCGCAAATCGAGGAGGTAAGAAATGCGTATAAATTGGATTGCATACGAAATCGCGGAATACATGTGAACGAGCTAGTACGGCTTTATATTGGGAAAATCGGGCTCCGTGAGTTCTCGCACGATCGTATAGATATATCCCGACTACACCCTATCCCATTGGGCATGAGTTTAATGGCCGAGGCGCGCAATGGAAAAATGAATTCCAATTGTCGTGTCGCCTCATGCGTATTTTTAATGCAAAATTTGTTTTCATAGAGAATAACGAAAAAGTCGATAATTTGTCATATTCGACGGGCGATACGTCGCTAATGCGAGATATCGCCGGAAATGATGCAGCGCTTCGTGAAATGCGTACGTCGAAATTTCATTCTACCGATCTATATAACAGGACGGAATAATAATCGTGTACGGTATGTATGTATATACGGTCAATTAATCGTTAATTTACGGAACAGCGGAGGCGCGAATTCCAAAAATTCGACCGTTCCGTGAGCGGCCGTAACGGGGCCCGCTCGATTCGCCGTTACGGAGGTTTGAACTATGCCACGGCAAGTCGACGATGCGGAGAATTTCCGAAATCTCGACGGAGTGCAACCGCGAACGAGAGATTTCCCGGCAGGGGTTAATCCAGTTCGACTAAGCCAAGTGTAGCCGGAAACAAGCCGCGGATTCTGCATTATCGTACATTTTGCTCGGTGCTAAATCCCATCAGCTCATCGTATATATAGTTTATTACATTATTATGATCGTTGCTTGTATTTGGTTTTTGAGCGAACCAACGAGAAAAGTAAGAAAACTCGAATAATATTAATTTCCACACGACGCATTAATGATCCCACCAGGGAGGTATTTAACGAGAATTCTAGTTTTGGTAAATAATTTCTGAAACGTAGGCAAATAATCGGTATAAGAGTCTGTTTGTCAGTCTATTTTCGTCTTTGTCGAGTGTTGTCACGGTCGCCAATATCACCTTCCACTTGGTGCGTTATGCTCGCCCTCGGGAGAGGGTCAGAGCCTAGTACCTACCTTAGTGTAGACAGGCGGTAGTCGCAATCCTTTGAACGCGCTCCGTTGACTCACGGCAAATGTAAACAGCCACCGCCCATTAGAATAATTAGTCGGAACCGACCGCGATCGCGTCGTGCGTATAAAACGTCTCTCTCAGGCAATTTTTTCCCATTATTTCGCGCTTTTCATTTCTATAATTAATTCGCACTGCGCGAGTACACACAAATGTGTGAATCTATCGCGTATACGTTATACATTTTACGTCACTGAAAAACGGGGTCACTGCTTTTTGTGCGCGATAATTAACCACGTGCGAAAAATGGCAGGGTAATAATAGACCCCTATTAGGATTTCACGTATCGGCTTCGCTTTCGTATTTCGCAATTACCGTGGGCTAAATATTTTCGTCCTTTTCTTTATTAAATATGAATACGTAATGAAGGATCGGCGATGGGAGACCGACAAGCTCGTGTTCCTTGCTCCACCATCGTAGGAGGCTAATCCTTCCTTTGCAGTACATTTCAATTTCATTAGCGCTGAAGGGCTTACATTCGGGGAATCCCCGAACCCTTCCCCACTCTTTCCCTCCGCCGTCGTTTCGACCGTAATATTCTCCTTGGTCGTGTAACCAAGTTCTGCGCCCTCTATATTTATTCACCCACGTAATTCACAACCGGAAGGTGCTCACCGACCGGAAACGCATACACGGATGTGGCCATTGTTATTCGGTAGCCCGAGCAGGCCGTCCGCCAGTTCGGGGGTCCCTGTCCTACCTCTCTCTCCCTCTCTCACCCCCCGCACCCTTCCTCTCTTTCTCTCTCGCCGTCCACCAATCACATCCCTGCTGTACCTCTCGCGTGGTCACTTGTTTTTCGAAAACACCGAGCCCCCGCACGTATACCGCGAATAAGGCACTCCGATTTCAATTTGCACCCGCGTTGTAACGTGCGCTTTTGCAAACTCGTTCCCAGACCGTTTGTTCAATGTTTTTCTCTGTGGTCGGAAAAAAAGAAACTCTCGCCCTTTTTCCCCATCTATTTTCTTGTTTTTTTTTAAATGAAATGGCTCGAACAAAAAGTACAAAACAAATCTAGGCGTTGACGTTTCTATTTTAACAGTAGGAGAAATTAACCAACTGCGGGGAGAATAGAAATGCGTTTGAAATGAGGTGAGCACAGAGTCAATTATCCAATGTTTCGAGACCTCTTATTCACCGGCCCTTTGCTTTATAAAGAGATTTCGCGGCTTAACAATGCTCAGTACTTTATTCGGCATTCCGCTAAACCGCACTTACGAGGCGCTTTTCGTAAACGTCCCGGGTAACGGAGAGTAGCGAACGCTGCTCGTCGCGTGGGTAAAGAGAGTACGCGAGCGAGGGAGAGAGAACGATCATTCGTCACGTAACCCCACCACTCGTATAGCCGCTGCCTGTAATTTAAACGCGGCAGTGTGTCTATATAGCAGTCCATTATTTGACCAGCTTCATAACATCGTCCGCTTTTATCCGTGGCGCGATTCAGAAACGCCATCGATTTAAGTCTGGCGCTTCGTTCAAAATTAAGCGGCCGGTGCAATTACGGTGTCGCGTAACTGATGAGCCGTTACTTTTAGCTCAGGGTATCCACTCGCGCTTCGTCTGTGCTTTTCTTTTTCCCCCGCCAACTCTGTATTTTTCTCCCCGCGTTCGTGTATTTGATTTCAATTCGAGCGACATTCGGGAGACAGATTAATTTAAATGGTGCGTGTATATATAATATACTACACACACATACGTTATATAGGTATCCGCGAAATTCGAGGATCGTGTTTAATTAGCGTTAATCCTCGCTAAATCCTTATTCGTTTAAATTTTCAGCAACGGTGTGCCGATGTCTACACACGGTAGTCCGGCTTGCATGTAAAATACAACCGCATACTCGAATCGGAAGATTGTTAAATTCAAATATTCATGCACATTTCCATGAACGTAATTCGAAAAATGACATTCCTGAATACGCACGGCGCTACCGTATGTAGACGCTGCGCGCGTGCAACCGAATTTCGTAAAAAGGTTAATTTTGAAAATTGCTGCGGTGTTATCGGTGTATTAATGGACCATCAATATTTCCAAGTGCGGCGAACCGAGGTCTTGCACATACAAAGAGCGCGAAACACGCAATCGTGTCATATCATGTTAATAATTTCACGTTTATTCGTCGCTATTCCATTTTTCTCCTCTCATCGCAAAAAATCCTTCTACATAAAAGTTGTACAACATTATAAAAAATTCTCGTATGTACAAAATACGCTATATTTATAATCGCGTCATATGCCAAAAATTCCCCGCTTATTCTTCTCTTCATTTCTCCATTTTCTTTTCGTGGAAAATTCGAAGACAGAGAGTACGCTTACAAAGCGACTGTATATAGATCACGGCCCGGTCCCGGTGATTTCGTTGGATTTTGTAATTGAAACGCTTCTCGAGGCAGCAGTGACAAAAAGTAGGAGGAGGAGTAGAAGAAGAAGCGCCACGAGAGAGCTATGGTGGGGTTGTTCGTTTCGCGAGAGGCGCCTTTATTCCCGTGCACGCGAGCGCCCCGCTAACTTAACGGAATGTCCAGCTATTTCGGTGCTTATTTCCCTCCTCCCTCCCTCTATCTCAGTCTCTTGTCTTTCGCAGAAGTCTTTCTCCGGCACAGAAACGCTCTCGCTCACCGAGACACGCACACGTGGCGAACACAGCTTCGCTTCCATTTCGATCCCTCAGGAATCTCCGTCGTCTTGCTCCCGCTCCGTTTCGCGTTTCCCTCCTTTCTCTCTCACTGTCTCGTCTCTCTCTATCTCTCTCCCTCCCACTCCTCCCTACAGCTGTACATTCAGCTCTATCTCGCTCCAGCCCTCTTTTTCGCCGGCATACCCACGATAAACTTCACCGCAACGACGGGTCTCTCGAACAAAGACGGATAATTCGTTGGCACCGAGTCACGCGGTGCACTAATGAACATCGCCCGACGATTTTAGATACTGGATGCTAACAAGCGTGAAGCGCGAGACAGAGCGACGCTCCACGAGAGTCGAGCGCTTCTCATTTTTTCATTCCTCTCCCCCCGATTATTGTTTATTTCGCTCTTTTCCATTCTCTTTCCTTCGTAGATCGTTCTTTCGCTTGCTTCATGCGCGTACCATTGTTGTTTCATTTTTTTCCTAAACTCGACTCATCCCGTTGTTCGTTGCGACAGTTATCAACACCCGAACGGACTTCGCTAATCAGCTCGGCAATAAAACGATTGCGAAATAAGAATCGAAATAGAACACGTAATTTTATTGCGATATTCGTTCATTTTCTTCTTTCCTTCGTATTTATTTTTTGTCCTCAATTCATTGTAGATTTGACAGTTCGGTCGAATTCATTAGGCAACCAAACAAGTTCGGGATTAAAGTATCGCGGCGCCTGTGTTAGCGCTTTCCGCTACGCGGAATCAAGACTAATTATTTTTTTCAATTGTACGAAATCTCCCTTTTCGTGCTGAATAAAATGAATAGAGAAAAAATTTCCCGCAACTCTATTTTCAAAACGATCATAAAAAGCGCCACTTGATTATTGATGGAAGGATATAAAAAGGCGTATACATCGTGCTAGCGTTTTTAACGACCGCGCCTTTAACGAATCGCGCACTCGAACGAATCCCTCCCGTTCTCGTTCTCTCTACTTCTCTTTCTCTCGTGCTCTCTCCATCCCGCGCTCCTATCCTTCGGAAGCTGCTTACGAAAATAGTGGCGACCGAATTCACCGAAATAACTCCGCATCCGTACTTGATTTATAATTGAAAGGGCGCAAAAGTACTTTATGCATGCACAAGCGATCGCGAAATCCTATTTTGCAATGTTAAGTGTAAACCAAAACCACTGCGAGGGAATGGCGAATGTGCCCGGTGAGCGCTGTCCGGTGGGGGTTTTAAAATTAACCCTCTATAATTAAACAGGGCGGAAAGAGGGCACCGGTAAATTAAAACAATAAATACTGCCGTGATAGTCGTGAAATACAGCTGGGGGAAAAAAATCTACAGCCGTGGAAATTCGTAGGGAACACATGTACACCTGTCTTCGGTATGTACGCCGTAATCCGATGCTCTCTAGCTGCAGCACGGCTTCCTTTTTCGAACCGTCTCTCGTCGCCCGATTACTTGCATTGTGTATCAGCACTTCCGTAACGCCCCGGACGAGCTCCCAGCCCCATCCTCCACTGATACGTCATAAATTACGCAACCGGCAAATATTAACGTATGCGTCGTTGTAAATTCGAGTGACCGTGTAACAAGTTTGCGATGTCCATAAATTCAACTGAATTTATACACGCTCCAGCCGCGTGTTTGCGTTCATCGCTACGCGCCGTCACGGTACGCGGAGCAAGATTGGTTAAGGTAACGTCATCATATCGCACGCCCAGTATATTCAATTTCGATATACGTTTGGACCACTTTATTAAATTATGATTTCCGATCGTAATATCGACTGGAGAAATCCATACCTCCCGGTTACATTCACCCGAAATTCGAAATGACGAATTTTCGTCTATCCCGGTAATAATCGGTGGTTTGTCAGGATTCGCGAGCAACTAACGCACGCGTATTTAATGCTGTATCTCTATGACAAAATTCCTTGTATCCGTTGAAAGCCGACGCGAGTGTGCGGATGTGTGCGTTTTCGTATGTGTGTGAATGCACCTTTAGCACTCAGAAACGCTAAGCTCATTTTCATCGTTTGTTCGGATGCACAATGGTCCCGTAAGCTCGGATGGGCCATTTGGAACTATCAGTAGGGTTGGGACTCATTTACATTGCAACTAGTTAAAGCGCGTGCACACGTACGGCCAAACGCTCGTCGACGGATTCAATGCGCGCGCGATACCAGTGCGCCACGCTGAATCGCTTTTATCGACTGTACGAAGAAATCCCCTAGATCGAGAGAGCAAACGCGCGAGCATTGGAATTGCGTCTCTCAATTTCACCGGCAATACGCGTGTCCGATTCTCGCCCGTCCCGACTGAAAGAAAATCAAAAATCGCATACCCGAAAGGTATACGTCGG
>NCVS01001018.1:53692-95214 GCA_003055095.1 Goniozus legneri | reverse complement strand
ACAAATGTCGAACTATTTTTCGAGATCGTCTAATAAAATTCCTTAATGGGTCATTAAAATTTCAACCTCATAATTTGAACATATGAAATATTCACGTTCGTTTAATTTTATCGCGATCAACCCACCCTACCGTTGGAATGCAATCGCGTCTCGGCGACAATATCACGCGTGCTTGTTTCTCTAATTAATGTTCGCGGACGGGGTAAAATCGCGTCGTTCTCAGCGGGCTCGTTAAGCGAATTTTAACACGCCCGTCTGATTGTCCTTTATGCTTTACACGAAAGCTCGTTCGCGTTGTATACCGATCCAGCAGAGAGAAAAATTGACGTTGTTGACGAAGAACGTCAGTTATAAACAGAACCTTTTTTATTTCAGAGATAAAATTGTTAAAGTTTTCAATGATTCGTCTTATTTTTCATTATAAAAACGACTTTCATTGTCTGTGATAAAAGTGAAATTAAGATAACATTAGTGCTCGAAAAGTCATAGAAAAAGAGCCTCGGAGTTAATCTCTCGAGTGTAGCCAAACTTTGGTGTGTCACAAGCCATAAATTCTATTCGTGTTCTCCCTCTTAAATCGCATTCGTCTGCTGAAAAATCCGTATGGCGATTCGATCGGATCGCTTTGATACAAATTAATCGTTCGCCGAGACCCTGTCGACCGTCGCGACAGGATTTTGTCGCCAGGACCATTAATCTTAATGAACGACCAGCGCTTCGAGCATTAAGGTACCCACGTTATTGGTACAGCTCGAGGATTTATTCTCCGTTACGCAAATGTTTTCGCTTAATTTTTTTAATAATGGAACGATAAGCACATTCATTATTTTAGAAGATGAGACTTTTATTAAGAAGAAAAAAAAAATCAGTAGAGAAATTAAATTGCAAATACCCACGTAATAAAATTCCTATAAGGAAAACAAATCGATGAGAAGCGGTATGAACCGTCTCACCGCGATCGCACCTTTCTCGAGGTAAATACAGGACGCGTAATACGTGGCAGCGCGCAAGCTTGCTAATAATTTCTCTCGTATTGGCCGATCGGATCGATGACCCATGCTGCAACCATGAGCAGCGTGTTATCTTCCCGCTAGGCTGCATTAATGCACCCCTAGTTATTGGACAAAATGGTCCTGGCCGTTTCCAGCGAAATAGTGAGTCACGTCGCCTTCTCGCCTCTCTTTATACACACACTGGTTATACATATACGTATATATAATATATGCACACTCACACACGAGGGGTATGTGTTAGGGCGCGGAACGATCCTCGATGGAACGCGCGGAGCGCGTCCTACGTGCGGAAAGCGTGAGAGTGCTTCTGGATATGGCTGAAGGGAGGGAGGGGGGGGGGGCGTAGGGTTTCGGCACTCTGCGTGCCGGTGCGTCCTCCGCAAGCGGCCACAACACGCTATGCTCGCCGCGCGGCAAAATGGATTCCGGGATATCATCAGCGATATGGGGTAATTATTAATTGTCGCCGGCCGTAATGGAAGCCCTCCCTTTCGGCTCTCTCGCGTTCTCTCTCTCTCTCGCGCGCGCGTGGCCCGGTCCACACTAACCTGCCCTACACACTCCGCGTACCTCGTCGTCGTCGTCGTCGTCGACTATGGTCGACCGAGCTGACCTAGTGTCGTCATGGAATGCGCGTTCGACCTAACCCTTCCGTGATATTGCGTCCCACCGAATATCGGCTTCAATCTTCCATAAAATTATCGACGCGTTCTTCGATGAAATAATTATCCGATTTTTATGTTCACGCTCTTAGAAAAATGGTAAGAATTTTTTTAGAGTGGGATGTATGAATAATTTACTCGTTTCGCAATATATTTAGCTTGGAAAATCGTTTTGAACTAGGTGTTAAATTTATTTCTAACTATTAGGCAAGTGAATAATGTACGTATCGTGTACGAATAATTCTGGTTCTACTGAATATCTCGCAGCTGTAATGGGGGAATATTTATGAACAAAGTTAGTTAATAATTCGAAGTACTCATCCCGAACCTCTTCTGCGTTAAATAAGAATCACACCGCGTTTCGATATGAGTATTTATACTCGTGTAGTATAAAAAATTGAAGCAGATGAGGTGTTCAAATCAGCGCCGTGATTCGTACGGTAGCAAAGGGTAAATTTGCTCTCCAATTACGGAGCTCTCTTGCATTCGCAGCGAGCGACAAAACGAGCCGTCGTTGCCGTCGATGGAAGAGGGTAGCTGACGCGGAAACGTCATCGCGCGTTAAGGACGAGTGACTCCGCGTCGCGAGGGTCGCGCGGATTCATTACGCGCGCGTGTCAGCCGTTGGTCCCACTCACGCACGTGCACCTCGCGTTAAATGCAGAGTGTCGCGCGCGATTCGTCACACTCCCCGCGTATCGAGCGACGATACGTACCATTTAGGAATCTCGAGTCTGTGAATTGCAGTAAGCCGTTAAATACCGGAACCGTAGTCCAAGAATACACATTCAAAACTTTCGACGCGATATTCGCGCGCGTAGCCGTGCAACTCCGCGCGACGGTGGGGCGTTAAGGGGAACCGGAAAGTTGTGAATTTTTTAATAACGCTACGCCGTTTGCATTAAAAATTTGCCGGCTCACCCTACACCGCCATTTCTGGTGCCGAACTTACGTATGCATATGGGTCACCGCATGAAAGTTTGCCGAGTGCTGTAGGCACGCCTGGTCATATACCGTTTCTACACGTGCTCGCGCGACCAAAAGAGAGGACAAGGAGGAAGGGAGGAAAAAAAAGCCCGCCCGGTTTATTCGAATACGTGTGGAGCGCTGCGCCGCCTTGACGATGACCGGTATTTTCATAATGATATTTTTTCAGCGAGATGCGTTCTTGGAAAAATTTATCTCCGCGTCGCTCGCTTAATAATTAATACAACATTCGCCCGCCGGTGGGAGTGTTTTTTCAAAAACAAGAGCGAGTACGGCAAATTTCTCTATGTTTCTAGTTTTACAGAATAATTAAATTACACGCCGAGCTTGCGCGACTTGAGTTCGGGGGAAAACATTTTGCGGAAATTTCTCGGCGCGCATACAATTCCATGTGTTCTTCACGATGATGGTAAAAATACACGTTTCCCGCGTGTACGTGCGAAGTGTCGAAAACGGGTGGGAAACGACCCGATAAAGTTGGCAGCGATAAAACGACGAATTCCGGATAGCTGTGAGCGAGAGACGCCTAACGGAGATAGAAAAAAAACGGATGAACGTTTCACACTAAGCTTTCCCCACGTGTCCTTATATGACCTCGTGATCTATATGCGCGGCCAAACGTTCGCGCTCACTCGAGAACGATCGTACTGTTCTACATGGTCTACACTATGTTGTAAGATAATTATTTGTCTCTCTATTCTACTATTTGTAGACATTCGATATGCACGAATCCGTATATATAGTACATTACTGCAATATATGATATTCAATAACCAATCCGCATTTCGAATTTCATCCCGGACGAGTGAATATTCTGGATATCGTATAATATTTCGAGAAAATATTTTCATAAATGGATAGATACCGTATAGTAAACCCCCGCGAGCAAAGTCGGTGAAAAAATAAACCAGTAGGGTAGAATAACATATATGGTAGGAGCACACGAGGACGTTAAAACGTAATTCCCGTCTGTGACAGTGAAATCTCGTTAATCGAACATATTCGACCGTATATAACACAGTCTGCCGTCGAATTTCGCGGAAATAACATTTTATTGTACTTTGATTTAACCAGATTACAATTCCTACGTACACATACGCGGCTGACGAGCTTACGAACGTCGAGCCGTGAGCTCGTGTCCTCGATTGCGCCGGTTCTCGAAATATCGCGAGCGAGAGAGCCTCCTCGCGGCACGGTTTGACATTCTACGAGAGAGGAAAATAGGGAAACTCGATGCACCCAATAACCGCTTAGCATATGATTTACAGTGTAACCGTGTTTTAGTGGCCTATTAAGTCGCAGAATTAGCGGCCGGAGTCATATTTTAGCGGGGCGTTAACGGCATCGGGGCGCGAGTACGCGAGCCTCTCTACGAGAGATGCGCTCTCTCGTACACGTATAAAGGGGTGTATCGCGAGCGCGCACATACACGAACATATACAATAGCGCGTACGACGCGTTAAAACCCCGACGGCGGTAAATGGTAGATTAAAAGTGACCCCTTCTCCCTCGTGCTTCGCACCGTCCCGCAGGAGTCGCGCCCGCGCGCTTTATCGTCGCGAATCAAGTAAAAGCCAGTCTATTTCTCTCTCGCTCTCGCGCTCTCTCACACTCCCTCTCGATTATACACCGGACCTCGACTCCCGGGACGAGAGTCCGTGGAAAATTGCCTACACGCTCGTGCTTCCGTCCCTCGGGGAAACGGGCGGGACTCTCACCTTCGCGTCCCGGGGGCCCCGTCGATCGTTCGACGATCGTCTCGAAATTATTCGACGATACGCCGCGTCGAGATTTCAACCCCATCCTCGTCCTAGCTCATCGGTAATTGCACGTGGTCTATACATATATGTATCGATCGATAATTGCCGACCGCCGCACCGAATTCCATCCCTGAATTTCCCTCACGTCGATTTTATCCGCGTGCGGTTTTCGGGGCTTCCACGTTTCGACGCTCTGGGTGATTCGATCTTTTCTCTCGCTCTCTCTATCGCTCTCTGCATTACCCAGCCTTTATTACTTTCTTTTTCCGAGAAAAATCGATGCGTTAGGAATTTAACGCGGTAGGTGTTGAGCGAAGCGAGAAAGCGAGACCGGCAGGCATATACTCGTTGTCGGGTATTACAGGAAAGAACCAGTCAGCATTAGCGACATCTCTCTCGTCTTTCCATTCCTCCGGGGCCATTACTCCGAGACAATGTGCCGCATTAACGATTCAAATCGAATTTAACAGCCTAGGAAGCCAGCAATGCACTATCGTCGTCCTTCCTCGCTCGCGCAAACAATCGCACTTATCGCGTCTTATACAACGCTCGCACGCTGTGTGTACGCGATCCTCGCACGGATGGAGATTCCATCGTGTGTTACGAAATACTCACACACACACGGACGCACGCGCGCGCCCGCGCGAACACGTTCGCGCGATACCACGGAGAATTTGATTGCTTTACGGGTTACCCGTGATTAGGTAATCTGCCTGTCTCATCCGTCGATCCTCTGCCCGCCTCTCACCGCTCCCGATCTCTCGCTATTCGACCCCTTCCCATCGCATTCTCTCGTCCTCCCGCTGGACCTCAATCTCTCTCTCTCTCTCTCTCTCACTCTCTCACTCTCTCTCTCTCTCTCTACCTCCCTCGCGCATTCGCCGCAGCTGCGTAATAGCGTGTACAGTGGCTGTTGCCCGTGGATTTCGGCCACCCCAACCTCGGCCGATCGAGGATTTACCTTGTTGATTCTTGTCTCGGCCGCATTATGACCTGCGAAATGTCGGCCCGATAAGCAATCTCGGTTCGACACGCCGATCGAACCGGCACTACGACTATTACACGACCCGTTCGACGATACAATTCCACGGATAAATTTGTACTGTTATTTCTTATTTCGATGCGACTCTTTTTTTAGCTCGTTTATCAGGTTTTGCTCTCGCGTTATAACCTCGTTGCTTCGAATCATATTTGGGGATGATTAATTTACCGAGGAAAAGGGGAAAAAATCACGACTACGTGGAATTTCCGTAGCGATATTAGTACAAGGGGTGACGCGCATATACCCGTCCTCGCTTATAAATCATTTTATCATTGTTCCCACGTGGAAATCTGAGGGCTAGGAAATAAAACGTAAGTATATAGCTCCCGCGTTCTCATTTAGGAATTTTCGTCCCTCCGTCGGACGACCGAGGCCGATAAGCTCCGTCGTGACAGGTGTAATATCCGAGTCGTCTCTTCCAATATCAATTAACTGGGATATAATATCTCGTGAAAAAAATTCTGCTTTTCGCGGCCTCGTACGAATAACCCATGGGAAAATTGAATGTTTTATCGTTTTCCAGGAGAGATAGCAAACAAGAGTGAAATATTTATAAAATCTCCCAAACAACTTCTATCTCTCCCTCTCTCTCTCTCTCTCTCTCTCTCTCTCTCTACCTTTCTATCTTTCCACTCTTCAAAGAAAAAACCTTTTATCGAATCATTTTAATCGAAGTTATCGACTTTTTTTCTCATTCAGAGCGCGCAAACATATATGTATATTCGTTTGGGATTGTCGATTGCGAATCGAATTGAATTTGACTGTCAAAACTTGTTCCTTGCCAAAACAGTCATAGTTCTAGCGACCCGTTATATGAAAAAGCTCCGACAACCATAACGCATTATCGAAGTTGCGCGGATTCGCGGAGTGGTCAGAGGTACGCGCTCAGCGGTGCCTCGTGTATTACAAATTTCCGTAGATGTATAGAAACCGGGTATACCCCATTCGCGAACTTATTTCCACTCCGCTTACCGCTGCGTGTTTCTAGTTTAATGTACCGTGGATCGGTGCTTCGATGCACTTGCATTGTAGCGCGGCTCCTGTATCGTCCTTTTTTTTTCGTTTCATTTTTTTTACCCCGTCGCCACCCAGCCGATCACCGGATACGAAAAACCCGGTGACTCGAAAATTTTCAAGTCGCGAACCGTCTTGAAATATTATTCGAAATTCAAACCCGAAGGGATTCGACTCGAGGTACTATTTTGATTTTCTTTCTCGATAATTTCATTAACGATAAAATTGATTCGATATTTAAAATTGAACGAGGGTAATTTCTCCGATTTATATTGATGCCGACTTGATTATTCAGAATATCGATAAAGTTATCATTCAAACCCGCTAATAAAATCAAACGAAAAGCGAAATTTAAACGGCGAAGAGGAAAAAATAGATTGCAGACCGTTTCGTGAATATTTGGAAATTTTAGTCTAGTAATTTTCCAATTTATCAAATTACGGCTGTGCTGCGCCTTATCGAAATATCGCTGAAAGGTTTTGCGCCGGGCTAATCCCATTAGCAGCGAGTCGGATAGATCGTGTACGCGCGTTAACTGATCGTCGTGAGCTCGCTCATGTGCGGAGGCGACCTCGTGAATCGCTTTTATAAACGCCTGATTGGGTGAACACGTACGATATCGCGATAGGAACGCGCAAAATCACAAGCAACTGGTATCGATATATCACGCTCGTGTCAGCCTCGGTGTTTTTACCCACCCGTAGATTTTCGCACCCGAGACTGTCCGACTTTATATGTGTACGAGTATTCCAAAAGCTTATATAATATAATCTATACGTGTATATCTAACATATAGATCATATAGCCGGATACGGCATTACCACCTGCCAGAAGACCGCAATGCATACTGAGTAGCCATCCCCATTTCTCTATTACACGGTCACCCGACCCAGTCTGCTCGGGCGCGGGTTACATGTACATATAGAATATCAGATTTCCGAGTAATAACGAATCTATCACTGGCCCCCATCTCGCGAAAAGAAAACGTCCTTAAGAAAACGTAACGCGTCTCCTGTGGCGGCCTACGTGCCCCGTTTTCTCGCGTCGCTCGGAAATTTGACGCACGATCATCCCTCCCAGTCTTATCTCTCGCACTCCCGCACTATCGTCTGAGAATTACAAATTTTATCCGACGCGAGATTTTTATTCGTCGTTTATCGTGAATTCGAGAGAATCTTGGTCGTCGAGGCGATATCGACCATTCTTACTTTTTCACTCAATGCGTCTGGCTATAGCGACAATTTATCACTGAATATTGCGAATGAAAGATAATATTCTAGCAACAAATTTCATCCAACGTCGTACGGTAGTTAATTGTAATGTAAGTCCGGAATAACGCTCGTGGTCTGAAGTGTCGCGCACGGGGAAGTTGAAAAAGTACAAAACTTCGTAATGAAGTATTAAAAACTACCGTTCATCGACTCCTGGGAAATCACGGCGTGTACACGCGTAATACATTTTCATCTCAAACGCGAAAGTAACATAATTTTGCATAGCGGTGTTTGCGATGCGTTGAGCCAATTCAGAAATGGTAATGAGTGCCATGATGTTCTACACGGTCTACCGTTTCATTTTTTTGTAACAATTGTAAACGGTCAAATTAAAATGTTTTACTACTTTTCACGCGTTCTCGCGGCATCCGTTTTTTAAATTTCCCTCGAAAAAATGTCAAATAACTGTTGTAAGCTACGCAGAATAAAAAAGGAAAAAAAATATACAGCAATCGTGACACATAATAATCAGAACTCGGAGAACAACGGTAGAAAGGGAGGTCGTTAAAAACAAAATAATATTATACGCGCGTGTGACGAATTCTCTCTCGCTCGGTAGTCAACGGTCGCTGCGCTGTATTCGGGGCGCGTATATGCAACACACTCGTACGAGAGTCGTGGAATGGTCGCCGCGGATTACCGAAAAAGTGCGAAACTCGTTGCCGGCCGTAAAGAAGCGTCACGAGCTGGGATGAAGTGGACGGTCGCACTGGAGCGGGGTGGGGGTTGAAAAGGGAAGGGCGAGCGAGTTCGGTTTGACGACTCTGCGGCGAGCGGATCGGAAGAGAGAGAGAGAGACGGCGCGCGGCCGGCGACTCTTAAAAATGTCGCCGAAGGCGTAACGTCGTTTATAACTCGCGGACCGTGGAACAGAATTTAATAAAAACCGGCGGGCATCTTTACGCGCTCGTAACGAGCGTCGCTCGTAAACCGACGTGAATGCCGAACTCCTTTATGCCGCGCAAAGCTCATCTCGCGATTTCGCTCGGCGCGAGCGCGCGACGCCGACGAGACACATATCGGGACGCTGGCCGCACGCGCGCCCTACACACGCCGGCGTGTAACGACGCGCCCGCATAAATATGTATGCGTAAGTGCTCCGGTATGAGCGCGCAACGGCGTCTACCGATTCGTTCAAACGAGCGCATTCTTCGGTTCCGCTCTACGCACCCGCTGATTCGAAAATAGTTTCGAACCGAGAGTGCGGGCCGTTTCATTACTCGACGGAATTGTTAATTCTCAACTCTTCCGAACGACTTGCACTTGAGAAAGAATGTAAAAAAAAAAATATCCCCGAGCGGTTTTTAACCGGCGTCGTGAAGCGACAAGATTCCTCTTTTATTATTTTTATTCTTTTTTATCGTCCTGAGACAAGCCGGGGATCTCCGATTATGGAGCGCGCCACGTTTCGCACCCCCGTGCCCTCGTAAATTTTCGACGTTCGAATATCAAGCGGCCGACGCGCAAATCTACGTATACGGCAAGGGGGGATGTGACGATAACGGAATATAAAGGGATACTAATATTATTTGCATTTTACGAGAGTTCCGGCACGTTCGCGTTTTTCCACCACCCCGCCACTCCTTCCCGCCACTCGAGAGCGCCGGTTAATCCCTCTATAAACGCGAACGGAGGCGAAAATTTTGGGTTTTCATTGCCACTGGGAAAACCCGCGAGGGCGACTTTGCCCGTTTATGACGTTTTCCCGTCGCTTATCTTGTTTTCATCCATTTAGATGACGTACACCTCGGGCGTGTACATACAGAGGTACAAAAATGTTTGCTCTCACTTTGACAAAGCGTTTCGCGTATCGATTTGGCTAAATACGTTTCTCCTTTGATTCTAACGGACAATAGAAAACATCGAGTGCAGTTGTTATCGCGCTCTCTTCCGTTCGCAGTGTTCGATAACGCGGAAAATAAGAGGCTCGCCGGCTTATTCATCGGATGCGATGATTAAAGGAAAACTTTATCTCCCAGCCGTATTACCCGGAGCCGCACACATCCACACATGCGCGTATAGGAATACGTCCACGTCGGTGCCGGCACGCTGTTTGCCGAGCTTCTTACAAATTAGCTGTGAATATTCATGCGCGGTTGGACGCGGTTAAAATCGCACTGTGAGCTCACTCTCCCCGTCCCTCCACCCTCTCACCCTCCGCTCTCTACTATCTTCGTGGAAAACCTTTCGCGGCGCTCATTTTCGCGACGTCGGTGTGTACGGCGCTCACGCTGGTGGAACGAGAAGGCTGACCAGGGTCGTTGGTAACTACTCCCGACAGTCCCGGCGTAGAAGGGCCGTCGACACTTACTCCCTCTCGCCATAGCGCGCCCTTATACCTTCCACCGAGTGGTCGCGTTGCTTTCTAAAACTCGTTTACATCGCTGAGATTACCTTTGTCGAAACCTCTGCCTTTTTCGAAAAACCCTTCGCCTATTTAGCGATCGTCCTTTCCGTTCTTTTTTTTTCGGTTTTTATTTTACATTTTTCACCTCTCGCTCCCTCCACTTTTCTTCCTTTTACGGTACAGGATGTTAGCGCAAATTGAGATTCACGATTATTCTGTTGTCCTTTTTTTCTTTGGCTCTTTTGTGCGTTTTTGTCTCTCTTCGCGTTCGTTTTCTATAGCGATAATATATATGTATACACAACTAATTTGAAATCATTGAAATTTATTCGCACCGCTCCTGCTAATGTATAGAGTGTATATTTATTTTTTTGTTTTATATCTCCGGCTGAAATAACCGAACCGAACCGCGGCCATTGTTCCCACTTGCTTTATATATTTCTATATTAATCTCGCTCGGCTTAATTTACCGCCGCGCGTGTATCTATATTTGTATGAGCGCAAACAATTTGCCCGCGGTGAGAGAGGAATAGGAAAGGGTAGGCAGATTACGGAACACCTTCCGCGAATCTCGAGACTGGCCGTTCCCCCGTGCGCGAGTGCACGCGCATTCGCGCGGGCGTAACGTGTTTATTTGCATCAATATCGTACGAAAATTGCGAACCGTGGCGAGAAAGAAAAAAACATGACCGCAAATTACGGCTAGCGAGTTAGAAGAAATTCCCTCTTCGGCGTTATCGCGAATTGCCCGGTTCTTTTTTTGCTATTACTTGGCCGCTTATCGGATGCATGGGAAACGAGGGAATGAGGAAAAAGCAAGGAAAGAAAAAAAGAGACGCGTTGTCTGTTCACACGCGAGTGGCGCTTTTTGCGCCAAGCTGTTTTCTCGGAAGCGCATTGACTTTTACGCTCGCGGTGAGGATCCCCTCTCGTGCGAAACGCGAAAAGACGCCTGTAAAAGAAAAATAAAAACGGGGAGGGGGTGAATTGGCGCGAACCGTTCATCGATTTCGTAACTGTCCCTTCTGTCGCACCGCTGCGAAATGATATAGCTGCCGCGGTGAATTTATAACCGTTTATCCGCGTTACCCAATTACGGCATCGCTACCGCCTCTCTTGTGTCGTCAATCGCCGCGTGATACGAATGAACCTCGAAGAGATAAGCGAATCACCATAATTCGTCGCTCCCGGCGAAATACCTCGAAATAGGCGTATCGGTATCGGCAATCGATACTCGGCCTGAAAAATTCGCCAATTTGCTACAGAAAATTACACAATAACCCGAAATTAGGATAATTCGCTGTTGAAACTCTACATACAAACATGTTTCCAGTACGCAATGTGAATTTCACTCTGATAACTTTCGGACTGCGCAAGAGGGGAGAGAGCGCGTCGTTTAGTTTACGGTAGACCGCGTTTTGGTAACGCGATTAAAACTCGCGTCTCGCCATCGCGTTTACGCGTTGTATCGTGCTCTTCTAAATTTTTGCAAAAACAGAAACAATCTTGACCGAGAGAGAGAGAGAGAGAGAGAGAGAGAGAGAGAGAGAGAGAGAGAGAGAGCTGCGCGCGCGAGCGCGGTCGGGCCATTCGCGAGCTTCTACCTCGACTCGATTTTGTAATACTCAATTTGGAATGATTTCCGGCGGATAATTGCAAAATCGATATAGCGGCAACTACCATCGGCAGACTCGACGCGGAATTCATCGATGAAAAAGTTGGATAATTTTCCGCCGATCGACTGTGCAATTTGGCGCGATGGAAGTTATATCTCGGTTCGGCTTTCGTTCTTCTTAATCCGCGGCGTATTCTTCTGGGTAGTTTCGCGCGGTTGGAAAAGTTGCGTTTTATCGGTAGGAGAGACAGTGGGAGCTGAGAATCGCCGGGTAAGACGAAGTCGACGACGACGACGACGACGACATGATCGCGAGAACCGGGCCAACGACCGTAGTAAAACATTACTTACGGGGGGACGTGGCTTCACGCACAGCGCTCCGTAGACGGCGTTCTTTCCTCCTCTCCTCCCTCTTCCCTCCCTCTCTCTCTCTCTCTCACTCGCTCTCTCGGGGGTGCGCGAGCGAAGAAATCGGGCCGGTGGAGAGAAAAGAGGAGAGGGAGGGAAAGAGAGAGAGAGAGAACGGCGCGGAAAGACGGGAATTTACGTCAATTTGCAAAAACTCCCGTACCGCGAGGGCCGTAATACTAGCTTATTATCCTCGTAAAGCTGCCACGTCGCGCGTCCTGGAAGCACTACCTCCGCCAGCCCTCCTCCTTCGTCCGCTACGCAGATTGCGCCTTGCGCGCTCCACGTTACGCCGATATTAGCGCGACTGGAATCGCGCTAGGCTATACGGGTGCCACTTTCGACGCGTTTCAACGCCTCCTACGTTTCTCGGTACCGTGTACGTGCGAGCGAAAAAATCATTCGAGTGGCGTCGAGTGGCCAGTAGTCACGCCGGCGACCGGAAACCGATAGTAATTGCGAAAGAAACGCGATAACGAAACATCTACTGACCGACTTTACTTTTCTATTTTTTCCCCCTCGTTAAGCTAATACGCATGGAACGACGAATTAATGAATTCTCGATCGGCGCATTTTGGAACTCGTAGATTGCGTCGTGCGTATATACGACGGAAGGATTTAATTTGCATCTTCATCTGATTTTCTCGTTCTCGCATCTCGCGTCGCTCGTGCGCGTGCCGACAATCAGAGAAATTTTCAGTCTCGCGAGGAATAATGGATTTTTCGTTTCATAATATCGTTTTACGTTGCCCCACGCATCCGAGCTTCTCTCTCTTCCTCCCGTGCTCTCGCGAGTGAGAGGTCTCTTTACCGTGCACAACGCGCCGCAAAACAATAATACGATTAGCAAACAATCACCGGGAACCGCACTCGCAAGCTCGACGATAGTAATTTCGTCGCGGCTGATGAAAGTTGGATGGGGTCGTTATACGCTCGGCTCGTTCGGGCCCCGTATTTTCCGTGGCCCGCTCGCTCTCGCACCCGTAAATCATGCGCCGTTGGAGAATCGTCGTGACGTTAAAAAAATGTCTACGGGGTGGAGAGAGAGAGAGAGAGAGAGAGAGAGAGAGAGAGAGAGAGAGAAAGAGAGTGGGTATTGGAATATCGCAGGTTTAATTGCACATATCGCAACGGATACCGTTCCCCTCTCCCGCCTCTATTCCCAGCGAGCAACGCGCTCCTCTGGCTACAACAATTCTGATAATTCGCTTTAAAAGGCAAACTTGCGTGAATAATGTATATTGTTGAGTTATCTCGTCGGCGAGATCTTGTCAGGGTTTAATGAGCCGTGAATAACGAGGGCAAATACGCGAACGTTCGAGAGGGTATCGTCGACGACGAAATCCCGAACGTCTCCCTCGCTGTAACACTTCCCGTTCCAGCGATGACTATGTTTTTTTAATGACGATGAAAGGTACCCGCGCATCGAAAACAACACGGTCATCGGTAGCGATAAATAACGTTAATAGTAATCGCGTCGCGGAAAAATCAATTTCGTTAATTCAGAACGTTGATGGCGATTGTGTGTACAAAATAATATACGTACGAGAGCTAAAATAATATAACAGAGTGTGGGATCGCGAGTTTATTCGCCGTATACGCCCACGCCGTGTGATGTGATGCACCTGTCCACCGGGGAGGTTAAAATTATTTATTTTCCTTCCGTTATATCCGCGCATAAATACTAGCAACGTATTGAATCTGACGCAGTCAATCCGTGACTTTCGAAGTCCGTGGTGTGTTCGCACGGACGACGCGAGTTTGACAGTATCGATTTTACGTCCTTGTTTATCCCCCTCCGCCTCTCCATCCCTGTACCATCGCGTATATGTACAGGTGAAATTTTACGTGGCGCGATATTATATTTGCCGAACGCGCGAATACAAACACGCGCGCCGAATGAGCTGCCACGGGAATCGATCTCCGCGCGTGTCCCGTTTTGGAATATAATTCTCACCGAAATAGAGATTTTGTGAGAGCCACGTAATTGATAACATTTGGCTCGAGACAGAATGTGAAAGGCCCGTCAATTTTCTGTCTCCAAACTAGTATGACGATATTTCACTTGTTTTTTCTCCCGATTCGCTCTTCGCTGACGAGGCATTACGCTCGTTAATATTTCACGTGGCTAATTAATCACTTATTATACGTATCTTTCGTACAATTCTACTCTGGACAACGTCCCTGTGTTGAACACGCTGATATCACGTTTCACAATTAATAGATACAATAGGTGGAGTGAGACAGTCTTGGCAAATTTTCGATTCTACAAACTGGTTCTGTAAAAAAGAGGACGAATCGCGAGTGTAGTCGGTACCATAACCATTATCGTCGTTTTTCATTTCGGGTATTGTTTCGAACGCACAATTCGGTAGCCTATTATGGCTGTTATTCTTTCAGCTCCAGCAGCTTTGCACATCTCGATGTTGCCGTTGCCCCAACTCCCACCCACCTTCCGCCCTTCGGCTCGGTAGGACAGACAGTCGTATCCGACATTGTGCCCCGATACGTTATTGCGTTTTCGCTGTCCCGCAACAAGCCAGGCAATATACTGGCCGATAACGCGAGCGAGCATTTTCGTTTCTACACCGCCGCCAATCCTCTCGCCAAAGTGTAAACCTGTCCTCGAAGTCTATTCGTGGCATTTATTTACACGCTCCTTCCATCTCGTCGGGCTTTAATCGCATCGACGTTTCTTTTATTTTTCCGTTCGTTGCAATTCGCATTTGTTTTTTCGTTGATTCCTTTTTTTTTAAGTTTGTTCATCGCGTTTTTCTCCTCTTTTTATGTTTCGCTGCGCGAAACGAAAACCGGACGTGTAAGCCGCTACCCAGAATTTACCTGGCGAAATTTATTTACACAACTCTCCCATCTCGCGAATTTCATTGCGTCACTCGAAAAGCTCGATCTTCTATATGTAGGTATTCCCGTACTTCTCATTCATTTTGTTTTCTATTTTGGATATTTTTTCGTTTACACTGCCACGGACAACGAGAGGTAGATTGCGAAATCGTTTACTCGCGCGAAACAATTTGATTCGGAAAAAAATATCAATGGTAACAGAAAATGAAGAAAAGTTACTTTTAAATAAAGACAAAAGTTTGTATGAATATTCTCTAGCACAAATTTTATGGGTGTCAATTAAAAACATTTTACAAAGTGCATAATAATTACTAGTATAATATAAATCTTACACATATCATGTTACGAGAAATTTTACAGGAAGAGATGAAAAAATTTTATTTCAAACGTTAATAAAAATGAATTTGAACGACCGCGGAACGTTCACCTATTCGTAGTGAAACATACATACATGATATAGGTACGCGCGATGCACTCAATCGGTTAGGGATTTCATGTATAGAGGTACACGAAAGAGAGAGAGAGAGAGAGGAAGCTAGAGAGCTAACGCTTGGATTCGCGGTCGACGATTTATCGGCCGACGAGAACTTGGGAGACAAATCGGGCAAATTGTCGCGAATGCTCCAGTGCGCCCGCATCGGTATGACTGGGATGGGTATTAGGGGAAAAGAGACAGAGAGAGAGAGAGAGAGAGAGAGAGAGAGAGAGGATGGTAGGAGGGGGGAAGGGGGAAGGGGTAAGTTCGAAAGAGGCGCGGAACGACGAGACAAAAGCTATTGCCGGCGACACGTGGCTGATAATTGGCTGAAAGGTAAGAATCGATGTCATCGTGGCGAACCGGTCGGCCGGGTGAAAGGGTGAAAAGAGAAGGGGTTAGAGAGATGGGGGTTGGCGGGGGAGAGCTTTTAACGCGCGGCGAACGATCGCATTGTGTCGCACGTTGCGTTTCATCCTCGTCCGGCTTCTGTGGCAATTCTATAGAGTTCCGCGCGCTCGTCTCTCTGTGTCGAGCTATCCTCCTCCGCCCTCCAGCTCCCACCCCCTTATCCTCCTCTCCCCGCTGGTGTCCTCCTCCCCTTCTCCGTATTCGTTCCCAGTCGCATGAGCCGCTTCGAACGCAACGTATCGATGTGTATATAAGCGTTCGCGTCCATCGCGGGGAAGTGCACGCGGACAAGAGCCGAGCGGGGTAGGTATAGGAACGGTATAGCCAGCGCTGGGATGAGGTTACGGGTGTTTGTGAGCGCGGCGTCGCGGGACGAACGAGATTTACGAGCTATGCGAGAGCTCGAACGGGCGCAGTATCGCGGTAATGCGTGCGCGTATAGTACTGGTTATGTGTGTCCTGTACTATGTATAATACCGCCTCTTTTTTTTTCATAAATAGTTAACCGATGAAACTGTTTAATATCCGAAATAACGCATCCCGAGCGCGAAACGAGTACAGACGATACAGGAGCGCGTTGCGTTAGTCACGTTTGTTCTTCGTGTTTGCAACCCTTTTACGTCCGTGAGCGATCGCTTCGCTCTCTTTTTCCGTTCTCCCGGCCACCAGCAGGCACGGCGAGCGTCGCGAACCATCAAGGGTGAATGAAATTTCTTCCGCGGCAGGCTGACAGTTTAGTTGAATGGCCCAAAACCCCGACGGCTATGTCATGCACGTCCGAACGCTCACATTTGTTACGTAATATTTCATACCATCTCGCACGCTCGTGCGCTCTCTCGTTCTCGCGTATTTCACATTTATGTTTTGCTCCCTTTTTAATTTTATTACACATACGGTACTCTGCGCGATTCCTCGCTTGTTTTTCGCCGACCTTTTTTTTCTCTCTTCTTGTACAATGCGGAGTCACGAGGGTGGGGAAAGGTCGCATCTCGAAACTTTTTTCTGGTAGCGAATACGCGCGCGCGCATTGGTGCGAGTCTCCGATGTCGCAGGCAAAGCCCGTACGAACAAAACCGCGAGATTTATTGTAATAAACCGCACGCGGAGAGGAATTTCGGGGAGAATTTTCGGTGCGATTTGTTCTTGGAATTTTAGTCGTTCAACATTCGGTTATAATTCCTTTTTTTATCTGTATCTACCACGGATGTTTTCGAGCGGACGATTAGATCGGTTAAATAAAATAGTCGAAACTTGGTCGCTGTAAAAAGAAAAGGTGGAGGAACTCGGAATATCCGACTCGAGAAATAGCTATAAGAAACTCACATACCTCATTCGCTAGTAAGAAAAACGTTTTCAGCTGTGAACATTGAGCTTGAGAAGCACGAGGAAAGCGGTTGTATCGTCGTAAAAGAGGGTTGAGGAGGCGAAATAGGGAAATTCCAGGGTATTAAAAAGTCGAGTGGCAAATAAAGCGAAGGGTGGCATTCGCAAAACCGACCGTGAACGACGATGACGCGAAGGGGCGCAGTGAACGTATACTATAACGCTCCAGGGTCGTACAGGTGGCGCCCCGTTTTTCTTTCAACCCCTCTACCGTCCGGATTTCCTTTTTTATCGCCACCGACTCTAACAGCGTAAATTTACAAGCGCTGAAAATCCACTCAACATGAATTTTCGAAACTGCGAGCCAATATCGAGTTGTTGGATTTTATTCGAGATAACATATAATTACCCATTTCAAGTATTCAGGAGAATTAATAACAATTTCGCTAACGACCAGCTACATCTCGCCGAGATCCCGCAAAATGCACGTTTAATGAATCGAGACAGGAGTCGCAGAAACAATTAGCACCAAGGAGATGAATTCTCATCGAGTTCTACTTGGTACGATCTTTTCATTGAGGGTATAATAGTATTTTAGAGATAGAAGCGTAATGTAATTTCGTCGGTGAGGGGGAGAGGGCAGAGGGGATAACTGCGGTATTGGCGATTGGCAAGATGGAGAGAGAGAGAGAGAAGATGCGATGCACGCGGGAGGGGGAAGACGTCTGTCGCTCGAGGTATGAGAAGCGCTCGAGCAAGAGGGAGAAGACGAAGACGGAAGCAAAGCGGTAGTGCGGGAGAGAAAAGGAGACATCGTGGCCACCTCCAATCAGCTACTATTGCCGGCGAATCGATTTTCGTAATGAATTGTGGCTCGGCGACTCCCACCCGTCGAACCAATATTGCTTCTTGGGGTTTACAAGTTCCTTCCGCCCTTTGCCACGACCCCTGAAGCCACGATCATCCCGAGCTTTCGATTAAACCTCGCGATACTTGTTTGTATTGACGTTTTTCTTTTACTCTCTCTCTCTCTCTCTCTCTCTCTTGGTTTTTATTTTTCGTTTTGTCTTCCGAAAGAATGTCCGCGTTGTTGAAACTCTTCGCGAGACACACTTACGTGCTTTCTCGACAAAACCGAGCTATTTGTTTTGTAGCCCCACGGTGCTCTCTTCCTCTCATAATTGCGACTGAAATGAAAACAGTGATGAATGCAGTATGTGTCTACGCGGGCTATAGATGCGGTAGAAACTGTAATGAAATAATAAAGTACGCCAGCTATGTCATTGTTCCTTCCCTCTCTAACTTTCTTTCTGTCTTTCCCAGTCTCCCTAATGCCGCACCGAAAATGCTACATTTAGTTTTATTACGACTAACGAAATTCAGTGCACCTTCCTCGACTCTCCTCTACCTACCCCTTGTGCTCACTCGACAGTCGATAAACTCTCGCCGAGAGTTACTTCACTAGCCATGCGTCAAACGACTACACCCTCTCGTTGAAGGAATTTTTGAAATATGCGGAACACGCTGGCATCGGAAAGGTTATAGCCTGTCCCGCACAAGAAGACGAAGCTCGCTTGCTCCTTTTTTTCATTCTCGTCTTTTTTCACACATTTTCTGTTAATTCCTTTCTCACCCTTCTCACCCAGTTTCAGATTGAGGTGCCAATTTTTCCCGTGAAAAATATTTCGCTCGACGAACGCACGACTCGCTGCTCTTTTTCCCCGGTGTGTGACGTGAAACTAATAACACATTAAAAGATCTTTTTGTTTAACTTTCAAAAAGGGGTTTTTTCGGTGATCGAATGAAAAATTCGTTTACGTTCGGTGGGAATAGCCTTTAATCGAGAAGCTTAGTTAGTATATCCTATTGTTATGAATTTTATTTTTTTCAATTTGGCCACGGCCTATAACTACTCGTTCGCACGTGCTGCCGACGTCCGAATCAGCAACGCGTACGGCGCTTTTAATATTCGATACAGTTCTAGCTCGGAAAATTTCCTATATAACGAGAATCGGTTCGGCTTGTAGATTGATATATATGCTGGGTTTCTCGATTTTCTCTGCACGCTCTTTTTTTATCCATTCCTCTATTTCTGCCGGAACAAATCGTTCGCTCCGAACGCGAATATAAACTCGAATTGATCACTAACGACTTCGCTCTTTCGGCTGTTTTCGTCGAGCAATTAAAAGCAACAAAAAAAAGCACAAGCGCAGACGGACCGTTTCACACCGCAACAGATTATCGAAGAAATATCGCGTTTCGCGAACAGCGCGCTGGCGTGTTCGAAAAAGAGAGTCCGCGTCGGATAAATGGAAAGCTCGTACGGCATACGTGGCCTCGATACACAGCAGTGCCGTTGCCCGCACGTACCTGTTGTTGGCACGGCAGATTGTCACGCGGCCTCTATCAACGAGGAGAGCGTGGCAACATTCAGACGAACACAGCCTCTCTACAGTTGAATGTATACATATATATGTAGCTGGTACAGACGAGAATAGCGAAGCCCAGGTTGAAAAGAGGAGCTCGCCTATGGTGGGGGTTGAGCGACCGGTAGTTCGAAGGGAAAGGGGCTCGGTGTGTGTGTCTGTGTGTGACCACTAGATTAGTTTTGTTCGAGGCAATTTGAATTTAGATTAGTTGTTGCAAATTGGCGTAGCCGATCGCCACCGAGCGAGCGAGCGCGAGCGCGGTTATAACGCGTCCCTCCACAACGGTCAATGTTGTGTTACTCCTCGACGTCGCCAGAGCCGACGTCACAAAGAACCTCTCATTCGCGTCACTTCATCGCCGATTATAGAGAGTCTTTTGGATTACAGAAAACCAATTTCGTGAAATAATTCCGAATTTTATTCCTACTCGGGATTTTTTCACCACCTTGCATTCGTGGTTCTTTCTCCCGGCGAACCGGATTTTTTTTCGTCCCAAAAAAGAATAGAGAAAATTCCATTCGCTCCCATTCCGTTTTTGGACATTTCTGATCCGAGTGATTTCGTAACGTTCCTTGGTCTTTTATTAACTGCCAATTTCTCATTCGATTTTTCATTCTACAGAAAATTATTCAACTCGGATTATCATCCATGCTTTTAGAGGCTGAAAGCGAAGTTCGGCAAATTTATAAGAGAGGATGATTTTTCGGGAAGAGAATGGAATCATAACGGTGAAACACTGTTCCGTCTATTAAAATATACACCTCCACTGGCTACGTCGCCCGGGTTTATTGCGTCGAGCTTGTCGAATATAACACAAGCTCGTACGTTTGATACGTTTCGCCGATAACGAATCTATTGTGCGCTTTGCACGCGATAATTGACGCGCGTCATTGACGTCAATTATAAAACCGTATCGAAATTTGATTTATCGCGTTTCATTAACGAGATATTTCGCTTCGCGGTCTCCATTACCCGAACAAATGATTTCTACAATCAATCGCGCCCGTCTATAGCTCGCAATTATGAGCTCGATATTCGTACATACGGTGAATAAACACGAGCGTTATGATCGAACGAAAACAAGACGATATAATGGCTCGCTCGTAAAATTGATAAAAAAAAGGGGCGAAAAAATATGAATGCATTGGGCAGTCCGTGTCGGTTGCGCGTGGAATCGGCAAGGAGGGAATTTTCTGTAGCAAAAATGCCTCTTGGTCGCGCGTTTCGGTATTTTTCCGGTCTTCGTGTACCAACGTTAAAGCAGTTTGCGCTTGGTCGAGAGTCTCAACACGCAATAGAGAGCCCCGCGGGACTCTCGTCGTCGTCGTATTCCCTGTTTATCCGCGTGGGTGTGTATCTACGTAGCGAGAATAGCGACCGCTTGAAGATTCTGGTCCGTCACGCGTCCGCCCTCCTCAAAGCGGCTCGCGTATACGCATCGTGGAAATTAAATTTCCACTGTCAAAGTAATTCCTCACACGTATTCGGCGTGTCCACCTTCGTTGAGTAACCGTTGTCTTTCGCGAAACGGTCAGAGAGGAGAGACACTTGATGGCGTTACGGGTGTGTCGTAAACGCGCGAGAATATAGTATACAGGTCAGGATACCAGACACGTCTGGATCCTCTTTACCCGCTTCGCACTTTCACTTGTACGTTTCTCTTCGTCCTTCTCTTTTCTCTTGTTCCCTCCATATCGACTTTGGCGTTTCATCGGCGCCGATATTCTCTCGTTCACTTTTTCATGACCTTGCCAAAAGAATGAAATCGGAAAAATGATCGCGCAGCTCTCTCCAAAGCTGAAAAGTTTCGAAAGTCCCGTCCATTAACGGATTATATGTAGATCCGCCACTCTTCACTCTGTTTTTCAACCTTTACGAAGAGTGCTTACTTTGCATTACAACACGTAGGGATTAAAAAATCTATATGTGGAATACATTCATACGGGCATGCCCACGGCAGGATGTATATTACACAAGGTAATAATCCGGAATAAATATCGTTATTAAATCCATATGTATTACTCGCTATTTTTTTACGTTGATATAAATGAGAATTATTCGTCGGTCGTGATAAAAATGAATTAAAAAATTCATATGCGAATGCGTTAAGACGAATAACTATCATGCCCGTAATTGTTTTTCAGTCAAAAATTTTCGCCGGGCGTCGAGTGACTCTTCGCGTCGAGCTCGAACGGTGAACGGTGTCGAGGGGGGGATGGAACTCTTTTTTTCATATGCTGCGTGGTTGGAATTTATGCCACGAGGATCCCAAGGCAATAGAGCAGAGTGGCGTGGAGCGCGCACACAACACACGACCCTATGTCACCCTCTCTCTTTCTCTCTCACCCCCGTTTCTTCTCACACCCTCCCATTGCCACAATCGAGGGTGTGGCGGATGCTGGAGTCGCAGCGCGCCGGACGGACAGAAATGAATAGAGCCGGTCCTGGATACTTTACAAATATGTGACCAGAAAACACAACCGTGAACGTGTTGTCCCCGTATTCGCGTCCCATCTCTCTCGCTCCCTTTCGTGCCACCCCTACGCGCCCTTTCTCCTCCTTTTATCCGCCCCATTCCACCTTTCCCCGTTTGTTCTCGTCTCGTTACTTCATTCTCCTTCTCTCCTGCCACCCTCAACTCCGCCATCGGTTGTCACTGTCGACTGTCGTCTATTTCTTCGTCCTGTCCCTCTTTTCTTTGTTTTCGTTCTTTGACTTTTACCCGGAGCTTTTTCGCTCCCGATTCACTAATCAAATGTTATTTTCGACAGTAAAATACTTACAAATTTTTCTAAGCGTTTTTTATCGATCCCTTTTCCTTTGCTTTAGGGTAGATATATTTTTGTTCATCTAGTATCCCGGTATTCTCTCGACTGTCCTCGTGCTTCATCGGTTACCTTTTTTTCTCCCTCGATTTCAATTTCTTCGACTCCGGCAATACCCCCTCGCGTTCCCGCACGACTGCCTCGTTTTCTCATTCTACGTCGTTCGCGCCCGAGAGGAGACCGAGGAATCGACGCACCTCTTCTACAGCTATTTCTTTCTCTCTCTCTCTCTCTCTTCCCTCTCCTTTCTCCTTCTCACTCGCCTCTACTTTTTTCACCCTCTTCAACTTCTAGCTCGTTTTTCCGAGAGAACCGCCGTGATGACAGATTCGGCCGAAATCAAATTTCTGTCGTTTCTCGCAGACGCGATTCAATCCCCGTAGCATTATGACCACACATTTCAATAAAAGTTCTTGATAGAGTGAATTCCTGTGAATTAGGTTCTCTCGATCGTTTCGATTACTTATTCTTATGAATTTCCAACGAACAGTGAGAAACATAACGCCCGTATGTTCCGATTCCTATGTAAATAACGCACTTGTGATATAAATGAGATGCGGCAACATCGGAGAGTCGAAGGAAAAGTCGTCATCTGGTCGTTTCTCTCCCCACGCTATCCGTCCTCATGCGTATGTAGATTTTAAGTAACGAAGTCAATAACGTGTTATAGCGGGCGAGGAAGTAGGTGGATCTCGAGACCGTAAATCGGGACTCGCGCGTTTGTTTCGCTCTGTTAGCGAAAGAAATGCCCGGCATATACGGAGTTGCGGATCCGAAGGGGGGACGAGGAGAGGGAACGATAACCCGTTTAAAGTCCAGGACAGTAACTCGGTTACTTCCGAATGCGAGAGGATCGGGCGTTCGGCTCTCGCACCTATATGTATATATAAAACGCGTGAAAATTGTGCCGACTCTGCGTCGAGTACTCGCCGGAGGGTGAATTTCGCGCGTGCTGTGCGCGACGACAGCGTACTCGGGGTCGTGGAGAATAATACATATACCTCTCTTCCCTCTTCCACTGCGTCGTTGTCGTCCCCATCCCAACCTAACTATAAACTCCTCGCAGGAAATTAAAATCGATTAAATACCGTTACGCGTGCACGACAGTTGCCACATCTCACGAGTGACAGTCTTCCATCTCGCTCGCTCCCATGCTCGCTCGCTCGACTCCTCGTTTTTCCAAAAAGATCCGACTCACCTAGATTCGAGCCGAAGCGAGAGAATTTCGCAAAAAAAATTATCCTACGTCATTTTCGACATTAAACTTCTAAACGTAGGAGGGTTTCGATTCGGAGATAACAGTAACGCTCTTTGATTTCTTTTCTTATTCGCTACCAGAATTTTCATCACGACGGTACGAATCTTTGAAAATCGTAATAAAATATTTCGCGGAAAGCTCTTTCTCTGGATACGTATACTTTTTCTTCGTCGTGCTGCAGTTCGAGAGTCAGTCGGGTAGCAGCGTACGTAAAATGCATTCGCGAAAATTTCGTTTACGCCAGTTTTCGGCTGCTGTATATCCATCGTCGTGTTTAAAGAACGAAAAAAAGAGCGAGTAGTAGCGCAGAGTAATGCTCGCATTTGACACAAAAGACCGGATAAGAGAGTGAGTGAACAAAGGGATGAAAGCGTTGTTAAGGTTACGAAAAGAATAAGGTATAGTGCGCGATGGCCTCGTCATAACGCAAGCAAAGAGAGAAATAAGAGGGTGAGCGAGCCAGCGAGAGAGAGAAAGAACGCGGGCGTAAAGTAGACGAAAGACGACGGACAGTACGTAAATCTGATAGTTCCACGTCGTATCTTCTATTCTCTTTCCCTCGCGATATCCCACCGGTAGAATAAATCTATCATACAGTGTGGAATTTTACGCGTTGCCCTTACCCTCTCTGTCGGTTTATACGCCGAGAATTGATCCCGCGCGCTGCGCCGACGAATAATGCATATTTAATGCAATCTCCGTCAACGGGCGATTCGCGACCAAAAATTGACTGCAATTGCGTTAAGTTACCTCGCGTAAAAATTCCTATCCTTGCGCTACCCCAAAAGTTATTCGTACGGATTGCCAAAAATCGAGACGAAATCTATACAGAGTTGGGTAAAATAAAAATTTATCGTCCCTCCCCGCAATAAGTGACGTAATCGTAGCGACAATTGGGCACCGCCAGTTAATATTTTCCTTTTATCTGGAATTGGTCGAAATCGTCGCTCCTCGGGACTCCGTCCAATTATACTTTCACCGCGGAGCGGGAAAAACAGATCGGGAGGGAGGGCGAGGAAGGGGGTATGGTCAGCGTTCGGTATCCCCGGTTAGTACCTCACGAAGTTAGAGCGCGAGAGTTCATTTAGATAAGATCCCAGCCATTCGGCCATAAGACCTCTTTGGTAGATGGCACTGGCCGATTCTTTCACCGCCAAAACAAAGTCTCGTATTTCTTCCGCTTGCGCGCTGGGCGTTTTAGCCGTCTCCCCCGCGCTGTCCATCGTTTCACGAAGAAGTGGCGCGGAGGGGAACGAAAGAGAAAACATTGGCGATCCCCGAACGCGTAATATTGCGCGAGCTATATAAGGAAAGGGCTCGAGTTTTATCTAAGAGAGAAATAAATGGCACCCCTGAGCAAAAAAAGGGGGAGAGTCGATGCTTCTCGATGCGAATGAATGTTTTGTTCTATGTTGTAGCGAGTTGTTTATTCACGACGAATAAACACAGTTGACAATCTAACGAATCTTTGTTGAACGAACACAACCAGCAATCGAAGGAAAACTTTATTGACTCGAATTCGGGTGAAATGGGAGAGTGGGAGTGAAGCGAGCAAAGCGAGGCATTCTCTCGGCATCATTCGCCTAGAGCGTTGCTCGAAATCGTATGATATTTTACTCTAGTTTTATACCTTTTCCTCTCATTTCTATCCGAATACAATATTACGCGAGCGAGTGAGGAGAGCGAGACAGAAAAGAGAGAGAGAAAGAAAATACCAGCTTTATCTAAAAGGAAAATAAATGGTTTCCAGACGAGAAATAAAGAAGCTGGATCCGTTTAATCGGTCGATGAAGCTGCGATTACGTTCGGTTGAAGTGAAGATCTTTTTTTTTTTTAATCCACTTCTTCCGCGACAATTGCTATCGAGCTCTTGAAATCTTGTTAAAATACATTACCTCTTGTTTGCGAATAGATCTAAAACTCGTTTTTCACCCCCTCATTGTTTCATTATTCGCATTGTTCGGATCGATCTCTCAGCTTTTTTCCGGCATTATTATGTTATCGCGTTTGCTAAATCTGTTTTCAAATTCCGTGTTCGGTTAAACCACCCGTGCCATATCGTTGCAAAATTTTTTCTCAAGTCAGTGGTATCAAAGCTCTAATTAAGTACATTATTTCCAGCCGATTAAACGGATTCGGGTGCTCCAATTCATTTCTTTTTTTTTTCATTCGGCACGTCTTATCGAAACAATTCACCCGATAGGAATTAAATCGAGCAATTAATAATACTGTGGAATGAAGAGTTGCGATGGTGTGTGTGCACGCGCGGAAATAATTTCAACTCTGGACGTGGAAAATTACATCGCGAAGCTCGTTTACCACCACGGTTGTTAACGTGTTGGAATGCGGAGATTTTCCACGATCGACTCTCGAAGGGGGTAGCTGCGCGTTCTCGTCGAGCCGCGGTGACTTTTCGTTTTATCCTGCGTTCATCCCACTCTTCTGGAAAATCCTAGGCTACCCATTGCGTTCGCTCTCACGTCCGTACGCGGAGCTATTTTTCTACTGTTCGCAACTTTTCCTCGGACTCCCTTTCTCTCTTTTACCCGAGCCACGAACTATCGCGAATAAAGCGAGGGTGTGAGGTCGGCGTAAAAGACGGGGTGGAGTTAAGGGGAGGGTGAGTCTGATTGTAAAAAGCTATACGCCGTGAGATGCAAGGGGTGCAAGTCGGTTCTCTCATTTGAATACTTAGATTGGTGGAAGGGTCGCGAGACTCGGTGTACTTCGGTGGAAGTAGGAGGTACGATAGAGGAGAGGGACGCGAGAGGGCAAAGAAGAGCGTAAGAAGGAGAGGGAGAGTGTAGTGTCGGTCGAGAAAGAAGGGAGGAAGCGAACCTGGGGCCGCTTAATCGCGTTTTCCGAGAAATTTATGAGATCCAAGCCGATAAGGTAGGAAATAAGAGCAAGTCTGCGAGATGTCGGGAAAGAGAGAGAGAGAGAGAGAGAGAGAGAGAGAGAGAGAGAGAGCGAGAGCGCGAGCGAGCGAGAAAAGATAAAAAAGAAAGTGGTGGTAAAAAGGAACAGACGGCGGAAAGGGAACGTGAGAAAGAGACAGGGAGAGTGTAAGGAAAAAAGGAGAAAGAGAAACGAGCGTGCGAGAGGGCTTCGCGAGCTACAACTCCTAGAGCCGGACAACGTAAGAGCTAAAATGCTTGTAATTTTCAAAGAGGTTAAACCCCCGAAGTCCTGGTCTCGTATCGTACCGATTCTTCGTTAAAAGGATTGGTTAACCGTTGCCGGCGTAACCGGCAACACCGAATTAATTCTATTATTTGTCCCGGTTATCGCTGAAAATCAGGTTTCGCGTTAAGTCCGTGTATCGTGGCTTTTTACCAAATTAACAAATATCTCTTGCGAGTGGTTGTTTCATCAGCTCTCTCATATGTTTGATTAAATTTAATTCAAACAATAATTTTTCAATATCTATTGATTGTATTAATCAGTATAACGTTTTTTATAAATGCAAACAATGAAGTGTTTAAAAGATTGCTGAGGGCGTATTTGTTTCATTTTAAATAATATGTCATAAAGTACATTGCGAATAATAACAATTCTCTCTCTCACTGAAATCGATGATGAATTTCGTCAATTGACTATCGTGGAAAACGTTCAAGGGTGGGAAAATGCTGTACGACGAGGGTATAAAGAATCTCGACGTAAGGAAATCGTGATTCTAAAGCAAACGACTATACGTTTATACATTTAGCCTAACGAAATATTCACTCGCGGTTACGAATGAGATAGGGGGATGTTACATGGGCCATCTTTTAGAGTTTACCGAGGGGCTGCGGGACTTTTTGTTCCGCTACAAGAAGGAAGGGGGAATAAATCGCACTCTGGTGACCCCATAATCGTATTTGAAATTACGTCGTCGCCTCAAGGTCAGATTAACCTTGCGCGCTGCAGCCACTCGTCGTTCTTCTTTTTAAGCTAGAAGCATGACCGCCATTTGCGCTTTATCGCGCAATTTCTTTTCACCTATATGGGTCCGCGAACGACGGGGAGTGACTCTCGACTGTAGCGCGCCGTTGTTGTCAGCGCCAGAAATACCGAGTATTGCGATCGAGCTTTTCATTGTATCCTGTATAAATCCGAGGTATAAAATACCGAGAGTGGTTCTTCTCGAGCTACGAGTGCCCTATTAAGAACACTCGTTTTAATTGGAACGAGCCTAGTGATAATTCATCCAACGTTTCATTCGATTAAACGGATCGAGAAAAGAAACATTAACATCTGATATAATGCAAAGCATCGATTATCGAAAATTAATTGAGCCGACGATCGTTTTCCAATTACATCCCCACTTGACGCATTTATAATTTCTGTGGCGGCGTACGAGGAGTTTATCTAGCCACACAGACGTTGGCTTCTTATTTTTCTACCATCAGTCTACCACCATGGCGCAGAAGTGATATCGATGGATGGCTCTTTCTCTTTCGCTTTTATTTTTTCTCCCTCGGCTGTAGGGGAAAAATCGCGAGTCTGCGACGGTAAGAAGGGCTGATAAGAACGACTCATTGGTCCTTCGATAGACAGACTGCCGTCATTTGTCAGCAGCCAGGAGTCTTTGCGCCTCCCTGGAAAGTCATCGTCGTCGTCGTCCTCGTCTACCGTTCCCTGTCTCCGCTACCTCGAAACTCGACGCTCGCGGACGAACGATTCGATTGAACAGCGCATCGTATCAGCATTTTCGCGATTTATCCCCCAGTGCCGTATGAGCGCGCTCGGGTTATCTCTCAGTAAAATTCGTCCGATATAACTCCGCGAGTGTACCCCCGAGGAATGTAATATACTCGTCGATTTGTAACTCGATCGACTAATACGCACGTCGAATTACCGCGCAAATCCACGATCGCGCTCCGAGATTTATCGTAGCGAATAAATCGCCTTCAATGTACGCGATTTTCGATTTAAATTTAATACAACCATGAACCAGTTTTCCGCTCTCTTCTCTGCGCCGGTGATTTCGTAAATGGAATTGTGAAGATTCATTTCGAGTCTCTTCTCGTGCTGTTTCCCCGCCTACTTTTTCGTACGGAATCACGGTAGCCAAGGTCGGAGATACTCGATAGCGCACCGCTCGCGAATGCCGTCGAGCATCGGAAAAATCCCGCTGGGTACGGCGCGATAGAGAAGTCTGAGTCGCGTGAAATAAAAAAAAAAAAAGGAGAAAAAAGGAAAATCGAAAGGAAATGGAGAGAAAAAATAGAACCCCGACGAAATCCTACGTCGGAATCAAGATAAATCCAGTATTGGTGTGGGTGGGCGAGTGGGCCGTATTCTAGGCGCTTTTTTTCACGCGTAGCCACTTTCTCGCGTACATATTCGAAGAACGATCGAGGAGGGGAGGGGGGATTTTCATTCTATCTTGATGTACGTTTGGACTTTACGGTCTCGCGAAGGTGTATAGGGTTCATTCGCGCGATCGCGCTCTCGAATAACGAAAACTCTCCTTTATACAGCTCTCGCGATAGCGACCGAGCGAAAACGCCTATGCATTTCCGATGAACGTTTTCCCGAGCCTTCTCCTCGACCTTTTGACGGGGAGCCGAAAATCCTTGATCAATCTCGGCCGTTCTGCGGGCGTAGCGGTGGGGAATATTTTTCCGACAATAACAACACACTCGAGTTTCTTCGAGAGCTCGTACTTCTCTTTATATACACCAGCGTGGAGCGAGAGAGAGAGAGAGAGAGAGAGAGAGAGAGAGTGGAAGAAGCCCGTACTCGAGATAAGAGAGTGTCTTTCCGGGATTTACTCGATAGCCCGCGGCACGCGCGTCGAGCCACTCTCGCCCTCGCGCGCTCCCCGAACTGGCTCAACCATTATATAATTTTCACAAGACAGGGCCATTATTCACGCCGTAAATAGCGAATCGTCTCCTCCCGCTGTTATCCCGCGCAAACGCTAAGAATGACCCGGTCAGCGAATTTTTCCCGGAGCATCTCGTCGAGCATCAGCGAGATTCTCATCTCCATCGCCGTCGTCGTCGTCGTCGTCGTCGTCTCCGTCGTCCCTCGTATAGCCGGGCCGTGGCCTCGCATTATCGCAGGTTTATGCATGCCGACGGAATAAGAATTCGAGTGCCCATCCTTTCCCATCTTTTGTGAAAAAATGAACGACGTTTTGAGCTTCGTGGCGAATATTTTCTTTTGCTCCGAAATTCATTCAATCTCTCCTTTTTTTGTTCTGCTTTCGCAACTTCCGCGGAAAATCCAGCATGCGTGCAACGCGCGCGTACGCTCTTCGTGGAATTGCGGAGTTATCCTGGCTCGATGGCAAATGTACGGGTCGTATAATTACGTAATATTTTATCCACGCGACCTCACTCGCAACGGATTTACGACCACTCGAATAAATTAATAGCCCCGCGTTTTTACCCCATATAATGAGAGGGCGCGCGTTCGGCACGTCGTTTCGAGCGACGTAGGTATCTCTCGTCGAGAGTTACGGATTCTCGCTTTTGAAAACTGCGTTAACGCGTCGATCTCGCGGTTTTAGCCGTGTCGGCTAAAACGGGCGATAATTATGTCGCGACATTCTCGGAAGCCTCTCGACGCTGGTAATGGCGAGAGCGAGCTCGATCGGTGACCCGGAATATAAATATTAATTAAAAACGACTCCTCTGCCCCCACTCGACGAAACGGGATCGCGATTTCGATTTAATCACGGATGGGATCTCGAGACACAGCCTCGCATATGTCTTTACATTTGACGCTCTTAATTAAAAAAAAGAAAGAAGAAAAACGCTCGGCGTGGATAGGATTCAGCGGTCGTAGACTCGTTTCGTCATTGATGAGATAATCTCGCGCTAGGATAGCGGGAATCAAAAAGATTCTTTCCTTTTTGATCGAGGAGACTTATTCAGTGCACGGTGTCGCGTATCTTCGAGGCACTTACTATTCGTCTTATTTCGAGCTGGGAACATGGCTCGTTAATTTCGACGGCTCTTGCCATGCTGATACTCAAATACCGCGTGCGAGTATTGAATATCGTCGGTAGTCCGTATTCTAACCCGAGAGGAGAGCGCGCGCGCGAATGAGAGATGAAGTTACCTTAGCTGTAATTAACACCGTACCGCATAATAACGACAACGTTATTCTTGTTCGATAATCACATTAGGTTTTAATTACGGGCCAAGGAAATACCAATACAAGTTCTTCGTTCGGTTATGCGAGAAGATTCGAATATTTTTAAAACACAATCGGACATGAGTGCTCGAAAAACTTTATCGACGAGATTGAATTTATATGTATGTATACCACTTGTTAGCAATTGAACGCCCGTCAACGAATGCATCGGATTCCCGTTAAAAGATACAGACTCCTCGCTCTCTCCTCAAACGGTACTCAAAATATATCGGACGACCTCGTTTCTTCTCCGATACTCCGGACTATGCTCGTTTGTATTCGATGAAGAATTAATTCGCGTATTTCATTTACGAGCCGCGAGCGTGTAGGTATAGGTCGTTGAGGGATGGAGGAGAAATATAAAATCGAGCGAGTGGCACTCTGGTCGATGTTCTCCGACTCTCTCGCCGGTGCGGGCGTACCCCAGTGTACACGGGAAGACATACGGAATACGCAGATGCGCGATTGGGTGAGGAAAACTGAGCGCAGCGAAAGGCAAAATTGGCAAGAGTGGGTGGCGAAAGGGTGCGAGAGAGTCGCGTGTTTCGTAACGCGAGACTCTCCTTTCGGTCTAAAGGAGGAAGCCGATGGCAGTCGCCCAAAGGGAATTTTCTAGCAGGATGTAGTAGTTGAGTGAGTAAGAGAGAGGAGTGTATGACGTTAAGCTTGCCAAGAGAGCGGGGGGCGGGGGGAGAGTCACTTCGATTCGCCTTTAAGAGCGGTCGCCTAGGCGAAACGAGCTGAGCGATCCTGGCGAGCCGCCGCCGATTGACTCGGAAACGCGCTGCCTCGAGGATACAGAGAGAGACAGAGAGAGAGAGAGAGAGAGAGAGAGAGAGAGAGAGAGAGAGAGAGAGAGAAAGAGAGAAAAAAAGGAAGGGAGAGCGAAAGTCGAAGGGTGTATAGAGAGAAAAGGAGAAATGCACTAGTTGCTCCTCCGTGCCACACGGTACATCGAATTTGCCTCGTAAGGTATACTGGCTTCGCCGCACACGCGAAATCCAATTCCACGCGAGCACGCACTCGCATGATTTCGCCTACTACATCCTCCTGCTCCTTTCAGCGAGTCTTCTCGCCGAGTTTCCGCGAATGTGAATTTCCAGTTGGGAACTCACTCGGGCCACCCTTTCTATCTCACCCTCTCTCTCTCTCTCTCTCTCTCTCTCTCTATCGTTAAAGAGCGTAATGCAATACGCGCGACTTTGAACGAGTTTCGTTCCGTCTTATTAGCACGCGCTATGTACCGCATTATGAATTCCCCCCATCGCGACTTTCCGGCGTATCTTTGTATTTCGTAATGCTCTCGTTATCGTAAAAAATGACGTGTCGAAACTCGGGATGTGGCCCGTGTGTATTCGCTCCCGGCGGCGAGATCGACGATCGTGGTGAATTCGAGAACGAACGGGGGTACACAACGGAGCTTTCCGCGGATCGCGAAGGAACTCTCTCGCGAGGAATTCGATCATGGTGTACAGGCCGGGTTACGCCCATCGGTTGCTTTTCGTATAGTAGACGACACGGGAGCCCGCGCTCTCTCTACCTCGCCGAGTGGAACTTGAAAAATTGCATTTTGTATTCAATAACTAAGCTGTCACGACGACTGGTGGGCCTCTATAATTCAAAGCGGGCGTACGCTCGCGATCGATCGACATCCGGAGGGGGATGTATTCTCGTACGGGTACGAACGATGCACGGTTCCGCTACGGCTGTGTCCCGGCCACTTGCGCGTACGGGAAATGCATCCATCCCGCTCGCTCCTCTTACCGATTCCTCTGTCATCTCATACTCGTCTCTCGTCGCGGATCGACGCAACGAGACGGTAGACGCTGATCGAGTTTATCAAAACTTCACCCATCCACCCTGCCGATGGATTTTATCAGACCCCGCGCGTACGCCTCGCACGCCTCTCGTTGCGTTAACTCGATACCTACCAATAAATTTTCGAAACATCGTCAATTTCTTTTCATTTCTCTCTCTCCCGAGCTACGAGCTCGACGACAAAACCGTACATGCGAAATTTATCGATTATTAATTCAACGCAGGATCCTAGCGATGTGGGTGCTCAATGCGCGATTTTCTACTTTCAGTCACTACGGTCCCGGATCCCGAATTCCTTGATGAAATAGGAAACATTACGGTGCCCGCAGGACGTAACGTGAAATTGGCGTGCAGCGTGAAGGACTTGGGATCTTTCAAGGTGAGTAATATAAGACGTATAAACTTTACCGCTGCTTCCGAATTGAATTTTTCATCGCGCGAAACGACACCGGACCCGATAGCGCCCGACATCAACGAAATTAAAAATTCGCTCGGCGAGAAAAATATAATAAAACTAACTTTACTTTTCATCTCGGTTGAAAAAAAAGTAGTCGTATATATTAATGATTTGAGACTCGCTGTATATTCAGAGTGAATTAGAAAATGAAAAATGCGTCGCGGTAATTCGGGCTTCGCTTGGCGAGGAAGAGCCCGATATAACAAATCCTGTACGTCGCCCGCGGTAACCATCAACAGGGTATTCGCAAAGTAAGTGGATACGCGACGACCGTGCTCTCGGAAAGTTCAGCGGACGCTGTAATGTACAGGACCGTGCGCTCGCACGCGGTGTCGCTAAATCACACAAGAAGCGAGTTGTTGCCGCTCTTTGATGAATGCGATTCATCAACCAAGGGCCTCATTAAATACGAAATGAAGAACGCAAGAAGGGTAGAAAGGGCGATAAGTGTCGAAGAAAAATATATTTTTCGTAATTTTGCGTGTAATCCGTTCCGATGGAGTCCCGGGATAATCATTCGACGTACGAAATAAATTAATTGCGGTGCCTAATGAGAAGGGGCACGCTGCACTCGTATAATTGCGTGTGTGATAAGCACATTATTATCGAAGCTCGTAACGATGAAGAACCAAGAGGTACATTTTTCGAGTCGATAAATCTGTTTCGCTCCGAAATTCGGGATTAATATTCACGTTTCGTTGAGAGTCATTACACGCGAGACGACGAGATTCGACGTTTCGCGATGCACGGAATAAATCGTAATTCGATTCGAGGTATAGAAATAGAGAGTTCCGACGATGATTGGGAGGTTCGAGGACCGGAAATCGAAAGATCGCGGCCACCTGAAATTTTACATCCACGAGTGGGTGGAGAGGTTGCAACGATGGATCGACGAGAGGGTGGAAATGGGTAAGATTGAATTGGCATTTTCTGGACCATCGCCAATTCGTACGTCGCGTCAACGCCGGTGCCCCGTCGTCGTACGGTCGTACCCGTCGTTTTTCGAATCTTAAATTGAAGAATCCCGTCGCCTTCTCGTCGGCGCGACGTCGTTCGATGCATTTACGACGTGCTACCCCCGCCCGCCGCCGCTCACCGACCGCGCACCACCGAAGAGTACACCGTGAATTTTTCCAACTTTTAATTCCGAATTTTTCTGTTGTTCTTCGTTTCTTTCCCGGATCACCTCGGGTAACGCTGCGTGAGGAAAGTTGAAAAAAATTTCTCCCCATTCTACAACGGACTCTAAAACCAGCCAAATATTTGTGTTTCGACCGCGTAAAATTTTCGTCGAACGGGCGAAAAAACGAGCGCGAGGAACGTAACAAACGGGAAACGCGATACGCGAAATAAGTTCGAATTACTCCGCGTCGTAATGTGGAAAGAATTGAACGAATAAGAATGGTTCGATTTGAGAAAGTAAAACAAAAAAGGTAGTATTATACGAGCGGTCTATCCGACGATGGGCAATAGACGCATTTGTGCGCGGAATCGTTTTACAGATACGAGTCCGCGTCGTCGTTGCGATGATCGTTACGTAAACTATATATCGTCATACGCGAGCCGAGGATATATAGGACGATATATCTGTATAGAACGGTAAGAGATCCGCAGTAGAAACGGACAATAGCTTTACGGGATAGAGAGGAGGGGTGTCGAGTGATTTTATATCGTGGCCTACCGTTGTTACCCGTATATACGTTGTGGTTTACCTTCCCCAACGGCGGATCCTTACGACCGGCCACTTCTTACAACCCCTCGTACTCTCCTACTCCCTCTCTCTCTCTCTCTCTCTCTCCCTCTTTCTCTCTCGCTTCCTCTGACCTCGAGACGAGGTTCGTGTCGTCGCTTCTCCCAACGGGAAGTGTCCCGTGTCGGAGTATCGTCACCGCTAAACACGCACTTAAAGCAACCGTTGAGGATCCCTTACCCGCTCGCTCGCTCGCTCGAGAGATCAACGTTATTACGATACGATCGCCCAACGGGATCAACGGCTCGTGCCACGCCGTTGGGGAGAGTAGGTAATTGCGAACGGCGTATAGCGTTCGCGACTCGCGCTCCAATATCCGCTCGCGTCCAGATCCTTTATATTATTACGACGGATCAAGCTACCGTGCGACATCTTGCCGGAACGTTGATGACTCGGTGCCTTCCCCGGGAAGTAAAATGACCAGAGTTAATTACACATTCACCGAAACTCCTCTCGGCCCCGATCCTGCAGAACGATTCGATTTAACCGTCGTGATTCACGGAGACACTTTTTTAACGTTTCCTCCTTTTTTTTTCAATTTTTCTTTTTGACCTTCCTCTATCTCTTTTTTCGTAAATTAACGTAATAAAGATGGAAGGAAAGTTTCTCAAAGAGTGTTCCGTACCGAGTGTGCGCGCCTCTTACATCTCTTTACTTTTCCGTGAAATACGATCTTAAGACAAAAGTAGCCGGTTCTCTCGCGCGGGTATATAGTATACCCGGGCCGTACTTCGGCGGCTTAACTCGATTGGCGTACGAGCGCTTTCGCGGAGGATACGGTGCGAAGGCCGGGTAAAAAAGTTAACACGAGAATGGAGCGACGAGCGGGAAAAGAGGGTGGGAGGGAAATAAAAACACGAGGCGAACTATTACGTAGCTGGTAGCCTCTTCGGTGGGAGAGCGTCGCCGCTAACGAGCCGCTCTCTTCGAGTTCCTCGCGACACTCTTCGCTCTCTCGAAGCTACTCGTTTTACGATGATTCGCGGGGTAATCAATTCGATATGCCGTATACACAATCGTTCGCGAAACGCGGCAAACGACGTATATAACATTCGCCCCCCTTTCCCCGTACACGAAGTAACGTAGCTCGTGGGTCTCGGTGTATCAAGCGCGGAATTACGATGCCGTTGGACGATTGTGCGAATGGAGTATGGGTATACGCAACCTGGACTCGAAGTGGAGACCCTTAAGAGGCAAGATATCTCGATTTACCGATATTATTCTTCGATACTGGCCGCGAGATCTTGGCGTTCCTTCGAGCTCGCCCGTTGGATTCTCAGCCACATTTCTCGATATATATCTATATATTTATATACATACGTATATAGAGGGGATGCTATACGTACGCCAAGACCGTAACGCGCCCCCGAGATTGGCTACGACGATCGGCATTGCGAGCGCGGAAATAGGACAAGAAAGAGATTCCTGATAAGAAAATGTATTTCGATCCCGTAGTAGGACGTGGGACGGGTCTCTCTTCCTTTTTTTTCCTTTACCCTTCTTCCTTCGCCATCTGCCTCGTCCCGCCTCGCCATACGTAGCCCACGATTCGCCACCAAGCCAGCAAGTGCCTCTAACCAAGGCCGGATTCTCCCGTGGATATCCGATGGATATTCGCTTTTATTTTATTTTCCCTCCGCTATCCCCGCAGCGCACTCCAGCTCGTGCGGAAACGATCCTTTACTCCTCACTTCGTTTCTTTATTTTTTCCTCTCTCGCTCGCCGCCTCCTCTTCTCGTCTCTTCTCTTTTTATTCTCGCCTCTTGACAGAATTCCTCCTTTTTCGCTCTCCTCCTCGATCGCGATACACCGCGCGTATTAAACTACCCTCCCTGCGGGATTATTCGTCAATTAATTAGCTCCGAGGCGATTTTTCAATTGATCCTTGGCTCACCGACTCGATCGTCACTGTGTGTACCTCTCTCCTCGACGCGAACTTCCAAGAGGTTCGTTATCCGCGACTCGCTCTCTCGCCCTCAGACGAGAATGGGTAATGAACTGGAGGGTAGTTTCGCGAAGCGAGGAGCTAGAGAGAGAGAGAGAGAGAGAGAGAGAGAGAGAGAGAGAGAGAGAGAGCGATGAGTGGCGGCGGGCCCGAGGCACGGCGCGGGAGGGGATTGTATTATTAAGATGTTTGTACGAAGTTGAACCGACGCGCTCCACTCTTGCTACTCGAATAGCGATGGGAATGACCGTGCGCTGTGTAAAATAATAAGCTCCTGTTTGCTCTCCTGATTATAATTGTTCGTTAATTTCGAGCGATGCCGTTTTAACGGAATTATCTGCCTTTGAAGTTGAATTGTTGAGAGGGAGTGGGACAAAAAAAAATCGGCCTTACCAGGTGAAATCATTGTTCGGGATAAACGCTGAATTTTCAAATGCTCCGTCAGCTACGTAAGATCGAGCCGATGTCCGGTTCGCGGTTCCGTTTCTCCCACCCTTCCCTCCCTTTACATCCCCTCGCCTAGACTCTTTATCCGGACGATTCACGCGATCGGTGATGCGGTGATAAGATGAGTGCCAGCAGTCCAGTCGAGTTGTCCGGCTGGCAGGAAATCTATCGTTACCACGATCGATCCATGGCTTCTCGCGTCGTGTGCGCTTGAACCTGTCGCCAATAGAGTACGGTTTGCGGACGTCTATATATGTTATACGAATGTATATATGTATACCTGTAACGCACACACTAACGTGCAGAGTACAGAGAGCGAGAGAGAGGAGAGAGAGAGAGAGAGGGTGGAGGGGGAGAGAGTCTACTACTCCGTAGCACCGACAGCAAAACCGCAAACACGCGGCTTGGCGAGGCCAAACCTCAAACCAAAGCCAACACTATGGGCTACGAGGGTAAGTAGAGCTTATGTAGTTTCGATGAAGGGAGCTCTGGAAACGCGAAAGGAACTGCTGCGCTATCTTGCGTCGAGTCTCCATCCCATCCCCACCACTTCTATCGACTCTCAAACTCTCTCCCTGTGCTGTTCGAGCTCGCGAAACGAGATCGAAAGTACTCGAAGACGCTCTTTCGCAAAACTGATTTTCACGTCCCGTCACTTCCGTGGAAAATACATTGAGACGTATCCAGTTCGATCTTTCGACTAACGAGACGCCCTGAGGGAAATATTATATCTCGGGAGGGATATAGTTTAACGAACGGGTCTTAATTGGCACGGCGTTGTTGCTCTGTTATACGTAACAATACTGCACCGAGACTGAGACTTCTGTCCAGCGTTGCAAATCGCGCTAATTCAGATTTCCATATTTTCCCACTAGACCAACAGTGGGATTCGATTGAGATTCGCATAAATATTGTGGGTTGTGTACGAACATCTGGTTGATCTAAGTCTCGTTGAACTTTATCGGTCCATTATCGACAAAAATAGTACTCGATATGCAGATAAACATGTTCGTATCTTAGACTGGGCGGAATATCCATTTTGGTAATTTCGGACGTTACTCGATGGGGATCACAAGCTTTTGAGAGGAACGTGCAATGATTGCGGTCGTGCTTGAGGGAGAGTTAAGTATTTACACTCCACCATCGCCTATCGGACTTTGACGAGCTTCCTCTCCCCATCTCTCTCTCTCTCTCTCTCTCTCTCTCTCTCTCTTTCTCTCTCTAACTCTCTCTTTTCACCCCTCTTCGCTTTCTCGCTGTTATTTGTCAATTCTTTTTTACGGAATATTCGTATTGCGTTTCACCATCGTTTGGTGTCCATACCATTACCATATTAACTCTCTTTGTTTCGCAGGACTTTTTTTATCGTTCCACGAAATCTATTCACGGTCGAAACTACAGTTATTTACCGAACGCGCTTTTGTTTCGCGTTCTCGCGCTAGTTTAAACCTACCACCCCCGAACCACCCCGCCGCACACTTCCGAGTTCCGACTGCTATGTGTAACGTTGTATCGACGTTTTATCGACGGGATAGCTTGTTTATTTACTTTTAAATCGAACAGCGATATTCAAAACGCAAAAGGTACGAGAGGAAAAAAAATCCAATCGGCGTTTATACATCCGGTTAAAACGAACGAGGATTTTCGTTTGCGCGACGGTCATAAGTTTGTGGACGTAGGTGTCCGATTGGAAGCGAAATCACGTTACTCCGCATCTCTTCCATTCCCAGAACTAGCCGCCCCTCCAACCGTTCGCGATCGATAGTAATGAGATTCGTTGAGCTCGCCGTGCTAAGATCGCGACGATGCCAAATTTTCCCCTCTTCCTCACTCCACCCGACGCCCGAGCGTGAAACATGCAAATTTCACCGACCGGAAGTGTGTATACGTGTACGTATGCATAACGCCGAGCGGGTGCGCGATGCCGTTTACGCGCTCCGATTCAACTTGCCGGACAATTGCACTCCGATCTCGAGTTTACCGAGAGAACCGTCCAAGTTTCCGTCGAGTTTTCGTTACAGAAAAAAAAGTGGGCGCGGGTCGGAGAATTCGAGTTCGATACTCAAACTTCCGAGACTCGAGATCATTTTTATGGGACAGTGAAAAAATTATATTACGCGATTTGATAATGTTTCAATACGGTGTACGAGTTGTACCGCAGAGATAAACTCAGGTGCGATTGAAATCACTTCTGGAAACGAATAACGACGTTATACTGATTCAATAACAACGAGAAGAAGCTTGCACTGTACACGCCGACGATATTTTTATCGATAACTTTTACACCACACTCGGCGCATAAACATATTAGTCCCACGAGCCATTGACCGGACCGTACGAGCGCTGTACTCGATATTTTTATGCATGCTCTCCCCCTCCTCCTCTCTCTCTCTCTCTCCCTCTCTTTTTCTTCCGTCCCTTGTGTCGTACAACTTTAATTTGTCATTATTATTTTTGTGACTCATAAAAATGTATTATCGCAATTTTAGAATCTATGAAAGTTTACGTTGCGTGTTAAAATTTATGTCGCGCATAACGAAACAATGACTCGGATTTCGCGGTCGAAATTTGGCGACTCATCGGTTTTCCTTATACCCGTGGCGAATTTTACGACTCTTTCGGAGATTAATTTCACTCGAGGGAGAATTGCAGGACTTTTCGAATAATCCAATGAGCTTCGATACTGTGGAATATCGGAGGTGCGAGGTGATTATCGGGTTCGGAGACTTTTTTCGGTAGACCGTGAATAAGAGAGTCGAAAAAGAACGAAAAGTGGAAGAGAGAAAGGGGTGGAAGATCCTTTCGAAAAGGAGAAAAAAAAATTTGAGCGAACGGAGTGACGGTGTCCTTGCATTCGATGGCTGGTGGTTGGCTGTTAGAGAGGCTGGGCGGCCTCCGCTCATGCGAGATTTTCACACTGAGAGAGAATAATAAAAAGAGCGTGCTCTACGGGGGGTGGTGTTCGCGCGAACTCGCTATGTATACTCTCTTTCTCTCTCCCTCCCTCTTCCTCTCTCCCAATCTCTCGCTCTCTCGCGCTCTCGGGCACACACGCGGTGCCAAAGTGCCGAAGAGTGTTTCGCCGTGTTCGAACTAATCGATGCGTTAATCTCCCGACCTTTTATCCCCATACCCCCTCTCCCCTCCCCTCAATCCTTTTTCCCTCGATTCGACTCCTCTCTCTTCAACCCCTTCGTCTACCAATTGCTATGCGGCCATCCACCAGCTAAACTCCGGCTTTCCTCTCTCTCCTCTTCTCTCTTTTTCTCACGCCCTCGCGAATTTACCCAGGCTCGGCAGAATATTTTCTCGTCGGCTAAAAGTCGAAGAACGACCGATAAAATACAACCGAAAATTTTTCACCGACTTTCCGGCACCGGGGGCTGAAATAATGTTCGTTAATTAATAACCACCATTATCCCCGAGCTATTTCTTCCGATTGTCGCACAGTTGCCTCTCTCTCTCTCTCTCATATCATATATATCATATCTCTCTCTCCCTGTTCCTCTTCGTGTGTCGTAGTTTGTACATCTTCGCCCGCGTATGTATCTAGATTATCGATTTTCTCTCCTATTGCGCTTTTTCGACGAGTACTATAATTTCACGCGGCTGATTATTGAGAGTGCAATGAAAATATGCACGGTGAAAGTTTAATTCACCAGAGGCGTATGCACGACGCGTACCTGGACGAATTCCGATTTAACGCGCGCATAAACGTATTAAAAAGTAGTTGTATAACGTAATTCGACAGTGATAAACTCTTCGATGTGGGAGATTTATCGGGTCGAAATTGGATTTTCGTTGCCGGGCTTCGTGTTTGCGCAACGCGCGCTGTACGAATATGCAGGGGCGGACGATCGTTATAAGAGCGAAGAAGAGAAAGAGCGGGGGCGTAACGTTTTATAGCGCGCTCTCATTTCGCGTACCGCGAAAAAAGAGGGGTGTACAGGTGCCAAAATGTCGCGTGTAGGGCAATAAAAATCTCAGCGAGCGCGTACGGACGTTATGCCTACGTTCTAATGGCCACGGTAATCCGGAGTTGACGATATAGCATTTCACTCGACGGCGTAAAATTTACAGTTCCTGTATTCATTGTCGCGCGCTCGCGAGATAGAGAGAAAGAGAGGGAGGGTTGGAAGAGAAAGTGGCCGCGAATACAGGTGGGTATTATTTGTATATGTATAACGCGATGAATTTTACGCTCGCCGCACAACGAATTTTACGCGCATTGAACAAAACGCGAATTTCGTAACGATCGCTTTTGACGCGAGC
>NCVS01001018.1:38450-53631 GCA_003055095.1 Goniozus legneri | reverse complement strand
CTCGTACGCCTATGATAATCATAAAGCAATAATCGCTCGCGTAACGCCATTTTATTCCGTTCTCATTCGACGCGATTCGCCGTCCGAACATTTTCACTCGGAAACATAAATAAATCCATGGCGTCGTTATACACGCGTTACAACTCGGCATTACGACCCTGGATAATGTTGATTGCGAGAATAGCCTCCGCCTCGCGCAGACGGTATTCGCTCGTTACAATTCGTCTTCTCGGAATTATTTACAGTTGACGTTTTTTCAACGATTATCGTGAAATTATCGAGCGCGTTCCAGTTTCTCGTATAAAGAGGGGGATGGAGGGTCGAATGCGCGCGAGGACATTTTTCTTAGAGCGACTTGGCGGGTTTTTCCGTGAATTTTCTCGCCGTGACTCGACGGTATCAACGGTAGGTGCGTGTTCCGGAAGAGATGGCGCTCATTTTCCCGGCCGTTGATTCCGGATGGCCTTCCCGAATTCTAGTCGCTATCCTCTCCCTCCCTCCGGCCTCCCTCGCGTCATTCGTCCCTCCCGACGTTCGTCGTTATCTCGGCTAAGGACACGTATAGACAGAACGGCAACTCCCTTGCATGCCCCTTTCCGTTTTCGCTTTAACGCAATCCCCTTTCCTATCTGCGATCAGCCAAAATTGTCGAGCGTACAGTCGTGAAATTTTAGTGTCGCGGATCTCCGAATCGTTCCAAAACCTATCCCCCGTTTCCCACTTTTCTGTCGCTACACTCCTTTCTTTCCGCGTGGCAAACGATGCATGAAAATATGTAGATGACTCCGTGTACGGGAAACTAGTCCGCGATATAAATGCGATAAAACCTATAAATGTGTATCACGGTACGGTTTCATAACGCTCGGAATTGTAGTGTCAAAGGGAGAATGGATTTTTCTGATTATTTAACGAAACGATCGCAGGAGTGTAATGCATTTGAAATTTTTTTCGCGGTCGATTCACGCGAGATTGCAATTGGAAGTGAGGAAGGAGTGGAAAAAGTTGAACGGGTTACGGAGTTTAACGTTTTATACGCCCACGAAATAGCACCGAGAGTCTCACGATGCTACTCACTTTCCACGGGTCTTTCTCCTTTTTTTTCCTCCGCTCCGCTCCACTCTTCTATTTTCCTACCACGACGAAGATTACCCGAGCAATAAGGGTGCGCCTTCAGTCTTTCTGGTATTGTCTCTCGAGTCTACGGGTAGACGCGCGGGAGAAAGTGAGAAAGAGCAACCACCCCCTCCGCTCGCTCACCCCTTCCCTCCCCCTGCGTCGTCTACCACCGAGGTTGCTCGGTAGCTCGATGCCCGTATTCCCTCAATCTCTTCCGCGGATTAGCATTACGATGAAGCGCTTTAAGCAAAAGGATTCTTATTTTTGCGAGCTCCTCTGAACGAATTATACGAAGGATAATAGACTGCGTTCGTCGTCTTGCACTCTTCGTGAATTGTATATCGAAGGGATTTTATTTGCAATGATAAACATTGTTCCACTTCTCGAAGTATTATACGGTTCCTCGAATTTCGCACACCATTTTCATCGATTCGAACCCGATCGATTTCCGGCGAATAATTTTCCGCGCTCGGGGTTATCGAATTCACCTGTGTATATCTACCGGGAAAGGCAATTTATTTAACAAGCATAAATTAAGTTGCATCGTTTTAGAAACGTATGATGGTACGTTATAAGCATCGTTTAACACGAAAATTCAAATTCGATTTGCGATCGCTAATTATGTATTAAAGGTTGAACTATTTTTGCTGTATCTACAAGATGCATGATTCTAGTTACTACATCGAGCGAGTTCTCTCTCTTTTTTCCCGCTCCGATTAAAATCGCGCCGAAGGACAAAAAAGAGAGCCATTTAAAGTTTGTTATGTACGGCCGAAAAAGGAACGAAACCACCCGAGCAGAAAGAGAAGATCAAATCTCGAGCAGCGATGTTCATCTTAATTTTTTTTTGAAAATCCTTAGGACGAAATTAAAGGTCGCTTGTATGCAAAGTACCGTTAGACAGGATGGCAGAGCTTAGAGGAAATGAAATAATTTAAAGAAACGAGAGTTACCAGGTTAAAGCGAGTTTCCCTTATAGGACATTATAATCTAGACTAATTAAAAAGGATGATCCTCTCGTGAAATTTGTTTAAAGCTTGCCCATTTTTAATCGTGTTTGCACACGTTAATATAACTTCCCTTTGTGAGGAAATTTAATTTCTCGAATTTTATTAATAACCCAAGTTGCTATAACCGTGAAACGCCTTGGTTGATACTCGACCTCTTACATTAAATTGAAGCACAAAAAATCACAATCGTTTTCTTGGAACGGTTTTCTTGGGATGCTCTACCCAGACATTAATAAGCCATTACAATAATGTTAAAATAATATGAATTATCGAAGAACATTTATCGACTCGTATTCCCCTTCGTTGTCGTTGGTATGAGGGAAAATAAAAAATCATTCGAGGTAGCTTTTCTAACGCGTGATGAATTCCACCTCATTGAAACTGCGTTTTTAGGTGTGTTTGTTTTAAAGATTTTCTCACCGGAATAAAAAACAATTCGCATGCGGTGAACTTCGTAAAGCATTTACGATACACGGAAGACTCGAGGCGAACGAGCGAAAAAGATAGAATGAGAGAAGGAGAAAGGAAAAAAGAGATTTGAGAATATTGTTTTGTCGAATCGGGAATATAGCGCGCGCCGTGAGAGCGAAGTTTTACGTTTACCATAAAGTCTTTCCTCGCGACGATAAACCGACGCTTCGCGAAACTCTCGTCGAATACGCTCCTCCCGCTATATCTCACTTTAATATTTGCGTATACGTACTCTGTACGATTCCGTGGCTGTAAATATGTAGGTAGGTACGAACATTGTTCGGTTTGGAGAGTCGCGTGAGCTTCTCGAATGGATCCAACCCGTCGTGGGGTCGATCGGTATAGGCTCGCGCGCAGAGGCGGGAGAAGTCATCGTGAAACGCACTGGGGGTTCAAGAGAGAAAGAGCGTAGGGGTAAAAACGTAGAGGCGAAAAAGCCAGGGAACGAGAAAGACGCGAGGGAGAGGGAGAACACGAAGTAGGAAGCCGAGAGACTCGAAAGGCAAATCAGCGGCTCCATGGATGATCACGGTAGATGGGATGAAATATTAAGCACAGCGGCGCGGACGGGCGCATTACGGGAACGGAGGGATGGGAAAGCTGGTGGGAAGTTTTATTAAAACTCAACGTTGAAGGATGATGGATATCTTTAGACTGACGGAGGGAGAAACTCCTTGGGCCGGACAGGTGGAGTCGGCAACGACGATGAATCGGCCGTGACGGATCGGCGACCCAGTAACGAAAGATCGGAAGCTTAAGCGACAAATTTTACCTCCGAGAAGAAAAAAGTTGAAGTCGAGAACACAATTCGTAATATAATTACGAGTAAAATTATCGAAAAGAGAACAGCAAGGAGCGACGTAGAAAAACGATTGGAACGAGCGGTTAGAGCAGATGGTGTTGAAGAAAACGGAAGCTGACAAATCCTCCGAAGACGGAGGGAGAAAGGGAGGGTTGGCGAGAAGGGTAGTAGTGAATTAAAGCGGTTCCGTCCTTCCTAACGAAGTCAACACACCGAGTCGACAGATGAGACTGGCTTGCCGAGCAGGGGCTGTCGTAACAAGCGTAATCTTATATAAGACGAGGAACGGGTGGAGAAAGGTGAGAGAAGCTACCGAGAGGAAACCGAGGGTCAATTGTAGGCACCGGTTAGGACGAACGAGTTCGGAAAATACGGAGGGTTAGAAGAAAGATCGGGACTGCGCGAGGCTCAAACCTCGGACCGTTCGAAGGGTCGATCTCTCTCATCCCCGAGCGTCCACGATAGAACTTTGCTTACCATTAAAATGATAAAATAATGTTTGCGATGGTAAGTGCCACTAAAGGCCATTGCTTAACCGTCCACTTCCTCGCTACGTCGGGTTATATTCTCTCTCGTCTCATCGGCGAACGCACCATCCTGGATTATCTTCTCTCGCCTTTCTCGTCAACGATACCTCTCCTCTCGACTTTTCCATCCCCGTTAGCTCCGTTTTTCGCCCGAGGGGAGATCGTCGGCCCCTCGACTCGGTACCATCTTATCGAGATACTCGATTCACGCTCCACCTCCCCGCTATGCGTAGCGAGTCGCTCCCGCTAATTTACGAACGCCTCACTCGACGCGCGACTACGTATAATCGATTTACAGAGCCTCCTGATATCCGGACGTCAGCCGGAAGGGAGGTATTTCTCTATGCCAGAATTTTCAAGCTAAAGTTCTATTCCGGCGAGACGCGTAATTACGGAGCGTTTTATAGCAATTATCGTGGATTCTGGCTGCATATTTATTGTAAGCCCTGATCATAACCGCTCCGATACTGCCGTCTAATTAATTATACACGAATTATCATCCTTCTTTTTCGCGAGTCATGGGGAGCTTTCCAAATCCCATGATACTTCGCCAAGACGGATTAGAATCCGAGGCGGGAGCGAGGCAGCAAAAAAGTATCCTTCGTAAATTGTTTCTCGCTACCGTTTTCACGTTGCATTTTTTCTCTTCGTGTACGTGTGTATATATCTGTATACTCACGCGATTCTCGAATGAAACGGGTCCCTCGATCAATTCTCCCGAGTCGACGCTACAACGTTAACCGATTAAAGTCGGACCCCAACTTTCGTACCCGGCGAGAGGAGCGCCATTCCGTATAGCGTGAACTCTCTCGCGTCTGCCCTTTTCAAATCCTATCGTCGCTCCTCCCTGTCTTACGATCGCAAGACGCGTCTGCCGAGATAGGAATATGAGCGAGAGCGAGATAGAGCGAGTGGGAGGGAGATGGAGAGAGACGCGGGGACACTTTAATGCCCCGATTAGCTGGAACACATCGAAACACTTTTCGGCACTTTGCCTGCGAACGAGGGTATCCCGCTCTCGACGCTTCTCGTTTTTCTTTCTCTCCTTTTTTGTTCGTCGTTTTCGGATCGTATCCCGGCTTATCCTAGCCCAGTGTTTGCGTATCGAATTGGCCTCGGATCGAATCCAGGGTATACGGAGTAATGCGCGCATATTGGGTGTATGTGTGTGTCGATTTCGGAACGGCCGGCAATTATCTGGCGCGCTCGGCGTTAAGCCGCGATTGTCCCCACGGGACGACGACGGGTGGAGCACTCCCGTTAGGAACGAGGGGGGCGAGGCCGAAAAACGCGGATAATTGAACCAATAGTTCGCGATGCAAGAGAGAGAGAGAGAGAGAGCATCGGGGAAAAACAGTACACGACTCGCGTAGGATGTTCCGAAGATAAATTAGTGATTAAGTACCGATTGCCCTTGGAGAGTATCGAATTAATTTTTTATCCCGTTCGCGATCAATCCGATCAGTTTTTTTTTTATCTCTTCTTCGTTCCCTCGTTCTCTTGTTCTCATTTCCATCCTGTGAGAACACGAAATCGGACGAATGGCACGCAATAGGAGCGTGCAAAGCTCGCGAGCGGATGGAAGAAGCTAACGAAGAGGCGGAGACGTAATGGGCAAGGGAGGCGGGTATACGAAGCCGAGGAAAATACGAGACGAAGAGATTTCTCGGGGAGTATAGAAAGCGAGAGGAGAACGCGAGCGAGCAACTATTGCTGCGAATTTGCGTCGACGCCGGATACTGAGATGGCGTGCGGAGTATTTCGAGGCGTGGAACAAAAAGAGAGAGCGGGATAGTGACGCGAGTTTTAGAAAGAGACGACACGCGACGGAGCTGGGCGAGATGCGAGACCTAACGCGCGCGTAAGAGGGAGAGAGAGAGAGAGAGAGAGAATTGAGAGAAGGGGTGGGTTTGGAGAGTGATAAGGAGAGAGAGCAGATACGGGGCTCATTAAACCGGGAATGCTGATTGCGTTAGCCCTGGGCAAGTCATTCCACCCCTCTCGGTCGCTAAACGACCATGCATTTCCGACGGGGTGGGTGCGAGCGGGGTGGAAGGGAACGGAGTGAAAGCAACGCGAGAACTCACCCCCACGCGCCCATTCGCCAGACCCGTGTGCGTCCCCGCGCCGTCCGTGTGTACGCGTACATCCGCGCACGCCGGGCTCTATCGAAAAGCACGCCGTTTTCTCTAACGTAATTAGGTCAAATTTTTCAATTAGGATTTTCCTCTCGCTACCTATCCGCGTAATTTCATGCGCGTTTTTTCCCCTTCGATTTCACTTCGGAAATGTATGAATGAATCGTTTAACTCGACGATCGGGCGTCACGTAGTACGAGAAAAAATTATTCGAGCCAGATTCATAGCCGCGCATGCAAGGGTGAATTTCAACAACAAGAGCACCTTTTATCGGCTTACCCGGGCTTTCATCGTTGTTGCGTTGTAAGGGAAGCTAATGGAAGCTCGCCAATGGATATTTCATCTCGCTTCTAAACTGTTATTACGATGAAATTTACTGGTACTCGTAATGAGTATTAAAACACGCGAGATATACAATGATGGTGTTGAGCAAAAAAATGAAAAATAAGATATATGGGGGAAAACTGAATGGAAAAGCTTCTCTGTTATACCGGCTGCGCGGCTATATCGACCGCAAGATATCCGAGTTCGATCCATCGTTTTGCTCGGTCATTAAAAACCTTTCAACCAGCGAATTGCGCCTCATTCCACGCGTCGACGCGCTCGCACGCTTCTGTTCATGGAAAAATATTTCGACGATCGCACGCGCGCGAGAGCTGGCCTCCGTCATTGCTCGTGGAACGAAAAAAAAGCGCACTGCGAAAAAAGGAAACCGTCCGAAAGCCTGTGCGCTATATACAGTCTTTTTTTTCGTTACACGCATCGCTGAATATCGTCAACCATATTGCACGGCTATATATCGAGAAACTCGAGAACATTTTTCCTATCAGCGATGGAGAATTAATCGAGATCTAGACGAAAATTCTTCATAAACTCCCAGCGATTAATAAGAGATCGAATTGCACGACCAAATCTCGATCTTATATCTTCTCCGGGATCAGCCGTTCGTTATTTTTATTTCTCCCTCGCGTTTTCTCATTACTACGTGACCGCTCGATGACCGAGCTTCGTTACAATTGCTTCTAATGAAATCGGCCGGAGGGTAAAAACAGCTCGGCTCAAAGATAAACACACGGGAGTCGTGTTTCGCGAATATTTCCGTGCAAGCCCGCCAGAGAAGTACGCCTGCGGGGTGAATCGACCAGAGGAAGCACACATAACGCGCCAGCGCGCGCGCTTCGCAGTTACGGGGCGTTTATTTTTACGGAAATTTTCACCCTCCAGACTGTTTTCGCGCGCGAACGCGACAAGCCCGGCGAACGCGTGCCCCTGTATTTTCTTTCACCTCTCACCCCTTCCTCCCTCCCTTACCCCCTTCTTTTTCTCTCTCGCTTTCTGTGTACTATTCTATTTTTCACTTTTTTTTACGAGAAATCCCGTAGGTAATACCGCGACCATGTATTTGCCTGTGAAATTACTGTAGCGACGAGCGCTCGCGCTCCATGTGAGCGCTCACGACTGGCCAGGAAAACAGGTTTTCGCAATCCGACACGTATTCGCCCTCAGGCCGTGATTTACCCCTCTCTGTACTCCCCTTCGACCCGCCTCGGTGGACCGCACACCGACCCACGTCATTGCGTGATGGTGAAAAAAAGGAACGTATATTTTTTTCCTTTCTTTTTTCATTTTATTACCTTTTTTATATGTTGTGTCTTTTTCCTGTTCGTTCGCATTCCCGAATATCACGGCGCGCTGATATGGATTTTGTCGTTCGCTATATCGTTTCGAAAATTGAATCGCGCGTGCTCGTATAAGCGCGCCTCCAGATCTAACCCTTTCAATTCGGATTTGCGAATCTCTCGTCGAGTCCCGACAAAAAATCATTTTAATTTCGATCGTTACATCTCGTCGAGTGTAATCTCTATCCGATCGTGGTCTTATCGATGATCTAGTACATTTTTGCGAGGGAATTTATCGGCAAGAGGGAAAGATTTTTGGTAGCCTCGGTTATTTTTATTGGAACGTCTTTTGGCGAGCGAGTGGAAAAATTCTTAGAAACGAAGCGATGTGTAAACACGGAATCGGGAGTGATTTTCGGTATAACGGGTTCGGAATCAATCAGAGTTCTGTGATTGTGGTCGAGAGCACGAGGGATGAGGGTGGTGTTGATACAGACGACGTAGCAGTTTCTGGGCGAGGTTGATGAGCGACGGGCAGCGGGGAGACCGAGATTCGGTGGTTTCGGCGTCGACGACGACGACGACGATTGCTTCGACGGCGGGAGACAACGTCGTCTGTATAAACGTCGAGCGCTCCGAAGTTGGATGGACATAGGGGACTTGGAGTGTGTGCATTTTGCATCCCGGCGCAGCTCGGAAGCAACGAATTTTCGGAATGAAGGAGCGTTCGGTTGGAACGCGTTTTAAAGTTTTCGCGTTGACGATAGACGTGTGTCCGTTCTCGTACGTCCGTGTGGCTCGAGCGCCGGGGGAGAGTCCACTTTACGATCCAGATAATCCAGAGGCGAGAATTGCGTTGATCCAGCACGGCCAAACGGAAAAGGTTCTAATGCCAACAGAATTCGGTAGATTGGTGCTCGTCAAATAGCGGGAAAAAGCGTGACGTGCGGATACGGCCGGGAGGTAAAAGTAGGAGGAAAAACACGGAAAACAAACTACACGTGGAAGAGCGAAAGATGACGGATAGTCGGTGAAGGAGGATGGTAGTCGGCGAGAGAATAGATCGAAGCTGCTGTGGATCGAATGGGACTGAAATAAAGCCCGGGAGAGAGGGAGAGAGGGAGAGAAGGGGAAGGACAAACTGTAACGGGAGGGACGATAGTCGAGGGCAGAAACTCCCGATTTAGCTTTGGTACACGAATGACCGAGCCAGCGAGGCACTCCAAAGTAATCGAAATCCGCGTAAGAGAAAAGAGCGAAGGGGGGAGGGATAGTCAGTTTCGCCTCCCCGGAACTCTCGGGGAGTAGGAATGCGATAAATTACTGTGACCGAGCCGCCATCGATCCTAAATACGTACGCTTTTAGCTTTCACTTTGTTCTTTCCTACGTGCTTTATCTACCTCGGCCAGCTCCTTCCTACGAATCTCCCGCGTTCGTTTGCCCTCCTCTCCTACACATATATACCAATGACCCCGAGATACCCGGTATCCACCCGACTCGCTACCGAGAAATCTCTCCGGCTCGCGCTCCTCGAAAAATATATATTCGCCGATTTCAGGGATGGACGATGTATGACGACGGGATGAAACATCGTATTCCACGCTCCTACTCGATCCTCGGAACTCGATAATGCTCACCCCGCCTCCCCTTTCTCTTCTACTCTCTATCATTTCGTATCCTCCTTCCGTTTTCCTTATTTCATTTCTTCCCTCTTCGTTCTCCTTTTGGTGTCAAGCTTTACCGCACCGCCGTGCGCTCTTCCTCTCGCTCTCGCCATTTCCTTTCGTCACCTTACTCTCTCCTCTCCATCTCTTCTTTCTACCCCTCTCCTTCTCTTCTCTCATTTCATTTTTCATCCCTCCCGGCGACAAAAATCGGACGGCGAAAAGCTCTGCTCTAAACCCAAAGAGAATTTATCGAATCTCTTCGAGAGACCAAAAGTCTGCGGTATGGAAAATCGGTTATCTCTTCTCTCTCTAAAAAAGCTTCTCGCTTTAATCACAATAAACCACAGAAAAATAAAATTTCGTCGCTCACCTCTTCGTGAAATTTGCTGTAATTTTGTTACACGATACAACCGCCGCGTGAAATTAACGTTCTACGTTCGTTAATTGATCTTTGAAATGTGGATCGCATATCGCGTTTAACAGGATCGAAATCCCTTTTCTCGTTAACCGACGTAATCAAGTACAAAGTAATTTCAACCCGATGATAATATTTTGTTCTCATTGCACGCTCGTGTATATATCGAGCTTTGGTCGGAACGAGAAGCGATCGAGTGGATCGAAACACACATCGCGCTACGAGAGGAACGAAAATTACGAGAATACTATACGGTACTCTCGAGGACGAGTGTGTACTCCCACACGGAATCGATACGGCAACCGTTCGCTAGTTTTTTGCGTCTTTACAGTCAAGGAAAAACGTTATCGAACGAGGAGCGTCGATTTACTACCTCCGCGTGGGAAGAATAATTGTTTCGATCGGAATCATAGCAGAGAGAGCGATACGCAATCAGTGTGATCGCCGGAGCGAGATTTCCTAATGAAAAATATCCGTATAGCTTTTGAGCTCGAGTTCGGGACGGCGCGCGATAGAGTCGGTCCACACTCGCGTATGGACACGCGAAAGGAGTCCTGTGTAAAAGCCGGAAGTTCGCGAGCGGACGAAGGCACCCCGATGCCGTGGAACTCAGCCGAAATGGCCCGGCAGTGCTCTCGCGCGCGGACGCGGCCAAAACCTCTAAATATTCATATCGCGTATTCCCGTGCGCGCCCGTAGGATACGCCATATCCGCCGGAGGAGGGTCTCATGGATCGTCGAACGAATACGACCGAAACGCATAATGGCCATTAGACCGCGGCCTGCCGTTGGGTCTCATCGCTATTTATTTGTCGTTTAATCACCACGAGCGTGCGTGAGATAACCGCATCGCGATTAAAACATTACAACCTCGACGGGAGGCTCGGATAGTATAAACCTAATGGCCGAAATGCGAACGCTCATTTGGCACTGCGAGTAAAAATTTTTGCCGAAAAATTGCCTTATCGATCTTCCATATACGCCGCTCGCGCTGCAATTTTCTAAATTGAGATCATTTTTTTTTTTCGGGGCGAGGAGGGGGCGCGGGCGAACGAGATGAGCGTATACGATTCGTGAACATGATGTGTAAATTTAACGGCTCGGCCGTGCTCGCTAGTTCGTGCTTCGCACACGTGTCCCCCTTCCCACTCCTCGTCGAATTTTTGTACTCTCCTGATGGATATTGGAAAAGTTGTAGCGAGCGCGACATCCCGCTCGCCTCTTCGGACTACGACGAAGACGACCCTGACGCGCGCGCTCCGCCCATGTCGTAACCTCGTAACTTTCGTCATCGTATATATATGTAAGTGTGTGTGCATACATGTATACAGGATACATAGATATGCGCGAATGTGTGTATCGGACCGGGTTATACGTACAGTTTATATATCCGGCCGTCGTAGAGCGAGAGTCCCGGTAACTTCTGCGCGTATTAGTGCCATTCTGCCGCGAAAACAACAGCATCGACAAATCGCCTGATTTATATCTCTCCCTCTCCCCTTCCATATCTCTTTTTCTTTCTCTTTCTCTCTCGCACGCTCGCCCATCTCCTATCTCGGCGAAAATTCATCACTGGCGAATTTCTGCTACGTCCATTTAACGAAATTGGCTCTACCAAATGGATTCGCGGATAGAAAAACGACGCGCAGGACTGCTTTCGATCTCGATTCTGGAGGACGAACTGTATCTGACACTGTAATATGTAAATGGAGGTTGCTCCTGTCGATTAGTAAACAAAGTATCACGCGAAGACAGTCTAATTTTAATATTCGATAAGGACGAAAATCGTCTAATTTGGCGAAATTATCCAGTTCTCGTTATATCCTTAACGAATTATAGATGAACCTTAATATTAGATGTGAAACCATTCGGGTTTCAAAATCACGGTGGTCGCCCGATCATCGAACGCCAATCCTATCGCTGGACGCAGACGTATAGTATTCGTACATCCATATAGATACGTATGCACGTGTCACGCCGAAATTCATCATCATCTTTAATAATTCAATTGTACGTTCGATCGTTCGGGCCCGTTCGAGATAACAGTTTATTTATCGTCCGATCACTCGACGATATCTCTTCTCCCGCGTCCGTCTCGCTCGGCGCGTGCCATAAATTCCCCCACCCGTCTCACCGTCTGTGAGCCGGAGTGTGGGAGGGTTCTTTCAACTACCGTAATCTTTTCATAAATCTTACGCTCCGTGTTTGCATCCCGAGTCTCGCGCCGATGGAAATAAGCGACGGAGAAGTTTTGCCGGCGTGCGGACGGAGAAAGTGGGAAGAGGGGTGATGTTCGAGAGCCGCGCGCGCTCGATCGACGCGAAAAACAACGTTGCAGTGGAAGCGACTAGCAGTCGCTGATGTATCCCATCGATCGCGTAAATACATCGACTGGTGGATTCGCGAAGGAGTGGTATAGCCGGGGAGGCGTCAAGTTTCGTGTAGCCGTGCACACGTACGAAGACATCTCGCCCCCTCTCTCTCTCTCTCTTCTCGTACGCGTCGGGAGGGGAAGGGACACGGTTTGGGAGTGCCGTCGTGTTGGATATTGGTAAAGTTGTACGCGACATCCTGTACCGCAAACCGTCACACACCACACCCCCACACCACCACGACGAGTCGAGTAGTAACCTCGAATGCCCAACCCAGATGCCTCTGCCTAACCTACCCCCCGTGACTTTCTACCCATCCTACACCTTCGGCACCCTTTTCCTGTCCCCCCTCACTCTTCGTGCGCTCCTCTTCACCCCCTTCATCGAAGGTTTTGGTAATCCCGACGCGCCGGGACTCACCCCTCAACTTTTCTCCGAGAGGTTCGCCAAGTCTGACAAAAATAAAAGTATAAACCACCCCTAAGGTTTCGGGAAGACGGGAGGGGGTTGAAAGAAAACCCCGAGCCGACAGATCGACGCGAGGTGGATTATTCGTCGGATCGAGGAACGGTTGTCGATATCGATGTATGGTGATTTCCGATCCAAGATTTCGCTTTTAACCGAAGATAGAAAAGAGCGCGCCTCTGTTTTGTCTCCTCTTTTTCTTTCCATCCCTCTCGGTATTTTTTCTGTCTCGACGTCATCTTTATTCAGCAGGGTAACGAAGCCCCAAGACGAAGGTGCTCGCTAAACTTAACCGACAGGAACGAGCACTTGCGCTCAGGGGAGACGCGGATAGGTAAAAGGAGAGATTACACGATTCGAGTATGCTTCTCGATTGACGCCGTCGCAACAACTTCTTATTCTTAACTTTTCAACAGTTATAAAAAGAACTTTTGTGAAGCGATTCTCTGATAATCGTTCACATCAATTAGTCATTGCGTTCCGGTTTGGGTTTTCCTTACAAAGAATCACAACGCTATAATTGTAAATCGTAAATTGACGCGGTATAATAAGCACATCAGAGACAGTATTAAACGGCGCACCAAAGCGATAATCACATCGAACATCGCGCGCATTATTTTGCCGTTTGTCGCGTAGGCGGGGCAAGAGAGGCAAAGAGAGGCGGGAGAGAGAGAGAGGGGAGTAAACTATACTAAAACGGTCGTTAACTCAAAATCGCGATTGTCGTGCCGGGGCCAATAACGGCCCTATGAATTAGACTGCAACGAAATTACTAGATTGTATTACACGGGGACCGGGGGGCTATTACGTATCGCCGCGCCGCGAGCGCGATTCTCACCGCTGCTTACAATATCGCTTCCCCCCTCTCCCCTTCTCCCTTCTCATCCTCCGCGAGTAATTCCCTTTTCACTTTGCGGAAGTTTCGAACGCCCGTGCATACAGGGCACGTGGAATCGTCGCGTATAATACGCCAATTAACGCATTATCGAACACAAGAGCGACGTTTCGCGTTCGGCTTTGACCATATCGCGATATTTGCCGTGCGGCTAGAGCAAAAGGCGTAGAATTAAACTCATGATGAGCGATACTCGTATTGATATTAAACACGAGTACAAAAATAACTACCACCGTGGCTTCTGCAAACACGACTCAATGCCATGGACGCGTATACGCGGGCCAGTAATTTTTTAATTGCATTTCGAGCGGACATTTTTATGGTCGACTATTCTCGATGGTGCTCGCGCACACCCACTACCTGTCCTGAAACAGTAACCACCTCCCGACCCCGCTCCTATCTCGCACCGAGCAATACGAAATTAAATGAATCTGGGGTAGGTTCACGACCGAACGAAAACACGCGGTAAATACGAGATCTCGCATCCCTATAGGAATACCGTTCTACACGCTCTGTACACGAATACAACGCGCAGTGCGTGCATTTGCTCGTATATTCCGCGCTCGGTATTCACATTTTTCGTTATACGCTAAATTCTGACTGTTCCGTTCAGAAATCCGGATTATCCTTACGAATTATCGTCTAAAAGTTTTTTTTATTCTACTCTCAGAAAGTTTTTAATTAGTACGTATTATAAATTAAAATATACGTATATTTCACATTTCTTTAATTCAAAAAATTAGAAATTTAAGTTACAACTATGAAAGTTGTGATTTCTTATTTCGCTTCTCTTGAATTATTTTCATTGAGGTAAAATGGCAAACCCAAGAACCAGAAATATTTCCCTATTACACAATCGTTCGATCTCACGCGTAACGAATCTCGAATATTCGTAATATTCATTGAATCGAAGAATGCAATAAACATACCACCGCGCATTCATCGAAATTCTGTCGATCGACGAATTGAACGTCCAAGTATTTTATCCGCTCGCACTTTTGCGGTCGTTCGGCTCGCACGTAGTACGCTTTGTTTTACGCCCACGTGCGGATATATAGCGCCCGTATTCAACAGCGACCCACCGGGAATGGGCTTAATGCTCCGGGCTCCGTCCGAGGGATCAGCGCGTCAGAACTTTTATTAGTTCGACGACTATCGCCGTCGGCTCCTGGACGCGTCACGGGGGTTGCCCGAGGAACGCGCGACAGCCGAAGGTAGGAAATGAACGCGAGAGGAGACGATGTAAGGGACGAGGGATGGACGGGAGGAGAGCGAGAGAGAGAAAAAATAGAAGAGGGCAGCGGTGACGAAAGGCGAAGGTGCGAGGTGGCAAAAAATAGGAAAAAAGGAGAGTAGGGAGAGTAAGAGAAAGAGAGGAGCGTAAGAGACAATGGAACAGAGGAGGACGATGGGTCGAATTCCTAGTAGATCACTGTCACGTCGCGAGAAGCCAATATAAATACCTCAACGCCTCGCCCGGTTTGCTGCTCGAATTGCCACGGCGTTCGCTATCCTTCTCTCCTTCTCTCCCTCTCGTTCTCTCTCTCTCTCTCTCTCTCTCTCGGGCTTCCCCTCAGGCTCACACCGATGCCCGTTTGTTTTCTCCGCGCGCACCGTGAAGGACGCTCGCTCAGCCCCGAGAGCAGTTTCCTCTCCGACGCCCACGCGTTCAACCCTCCAGCC
>NCVS01001018.1:8490-38421 GCA_003055095.1 Goniozus legneri | reverse complement strand
TAACGGAATCATACGTGGAGAACCGACTGAATTATTCCGCCCGCTCACTTAGCTCGACGAGAGAGCATACAACTTCTCTACCGCTCGTGTGTGTCTGTGTATGTGTCGCGGTCAATTTTACTAGAAGCATCTTGCACCTCGTTTTTCATCTGTCACGTGTGGGTGAGGCCAGCCACACCGCACTGGCGAAATTGCCGTTCTCTTCTGCCAGGAGACTACGTCATTTTCACGCTGGCACGTGACGGCACGGCGGCTCGGAAATTTCCCGGAATTCTCCTTATTTTACGAAATATTTATATCCCGAGGATACGCGACACTTCAATCATCGTGTCACAAAGTGATTTTTCCTTCGGATGTATCGATCGTACGGATGCAGTCCATGCAGCTGATCGTTCCTCAGTGTCTTGAGGTCAGAGTTATGACATCGAGGAAAATTGGTGTTCACCGCAGGTGAAGGGACTGCACGGACTGCCCGAGCTTCCCGTCCTGTAAGACTTTACCGTCGGGATATCGCGAGACATACGGGCGAGCAACTCTGCTGGAATTAGGAAAACTTTGTCCTGCTATGTTGCGCTCCTTCTTTTTTCTCTTTTCTCTTTTTCTTTCTCTCGTCTTTTTACCGGGTGGAAATTCTTCGTCGAGAAATGCGGCATTATTTTCATTGTCGGGAAACGCGCTTTGATGAATTCGAAAAATAAGCGAACGAATCGACCAAGAAACCGATTATATGGAGTATTCGGGGTAGAGGTTTGGGAAATTTGACACGCGAACGAGCATAATCAAGTACGTTCGATTAACGTGGCTCATTTGCGTGGGCGCGTTTACATAGCCGCCAAAGAGGCCCGCTTGAGCCAGACCGATTAACGCGCTCCCCGGCGGGCGAATTAAATTTTCGATCGTCGCTTACAGCACCGGCCGTCTTTGTCGGTACACAGATTTTCATCGTCGCGAATGATATCATCTGAAAAGCCAGACAAGAAGAGAGGAGTCAGGCTAAGGCAGACGATTTTATTGGCCATCCAATATGCCATGCGAGGGTGCGATAGCGAAGGCGAGGAGAGGCGACCCGATGGGGGTTAATGAGCCACCTTTCTTTCCTCGCTGCCTCTTCCTCGCTCTTCGCGTTCGCCCTTTATCCTCCTCCTTCTTATCTATATCTCTCTTTCACGGTCGACCACAAACACGGAACGACCTCGAGTTACCCGTTCCTCCTCTCTTTCTCTTTCTCGTCTCTCTCGGCGCGTTCATCCTCCACGTTCGTCCCATCTCTTTCTTCCTCTCTCTCCCTCTCCTCTCTCCCAGCTAGTCTTTTCCTAGTCGGCACTCTGGACGCCTTCGATTCTACGCTTCAAGCCCGCCACCTTCACAATTACGTCGCACGTGCCTCGACTCGTGAAACGAACACCGCAACTATGCTTCAGCTCCCGCATCTTCTATCCTCGCCAACCCGTTACTTTTCTTTTCTCTTTACCGTGTGTTTATTCTCCGTTCCGTGTGGGGAGAGAGAGAGAGAGAGAGAGAGAGAGAGAGAGAGAGAGAGAGGAAGAAAGAGAGAATCGGCGGGGAGGAGCTCGAAATCGTATAATAATGTCGTTAGAAGATTTCCTGAAAATACCGATGGAAAAGTAGGAGAATTTATCGCAGCGCAAATTCGCGAATGATTTTGGAATATCCGTCCGATTGGCTTTCTCGTGGCCAATGAAAATGTATGACCTTTTTTTTTTCATTCTGTCTAGCTCTTCAATTCTTCAAACGGAAATATTCCGGTCTTCGCGCTCGGAATACTATTTGCGGGAAATTTGCGAATCGATTATCTCTTATCGCTGATCTTTCGAGTCGAGGAATTTTTTTTCCCCGCCCTCCTGCCTTCTCCCTTCATCTTTCTCTTTGTTCGCCGCGTTCCACGCGGGCTTCCTTTCTCGTCACTCAAGGCGCGCGGAGAGGCGGAGCTCCATTCTGCTCATACTTCAAGCCACCGGCGGGCAACATCACCACCCGTTACTACTGCGGGAACTCAACCCCGCAGTCGTCGTCGTGCCACGTTCTTCGCAGTGCCAGATGCCGCGGAACTAAACTAAACAACGGAGGTTTCGCATAACACGCGCCCCTTCGACTCGCCTCGTCTTTCTCTCTTTCTATCTCCCTCTCTCTCGCTCTTCCTCTCTCTGACCCACGGCATCCTTCTCTCTTCGCTCCCTCATTTCGGCTCTTTTCGCTACGATTGTTGTGCGTGCAACTCCAACTGGCGGGGTTTAGAGATGAGCGAGGCAACAGAGGCGGAAACCACCGATTCTTGGGATATTGAGTTCGTGCCTCCGGAAGAAACCTACTGATTGCACGCGGGTTATTGTTCCCGTTTCCTTCCGCGGATAACAGAGACGAAAGCGGAACGAGAAGCCGAAAATCGGCTGCGAAAGGGAAACTATTTGTTTATTCAAAGCTCGTCGAATATTTATTGGTAAATTCTCGATTAAATGAATATCAATTCCTGACGTTAATTGCCTCTCCGCTCAAAATCCGTTCCGCGAGCCTCGTTAATCGTGCATCCTACGTGGTGTTACTGATAGCGGAATCGATGATTCAGAGAAAACAGTTTCGTCTTTGACTTTGCCAACCTCGGATTAGTCTTTAGCGAAGCGAACTTGAGCGTTTGTGCGCGTGGTCGAGTTACACACTGTGACTCGATCTATCGGAATCCAACTGCTGGCCTTTGATGCGAACCATGAATCGGTATTAAGCCTAGAACGACAGAGAGAGGGGAGAGGTAGGACAGAGAGAGGTACACTTGAACAGCTATTTGATCGGGGTAAACTGCTACGTGATATACCCCTACACATATTGCATAAGTGCGTGAGTACTGTATAGCTAGGTATGAGCGACACTTGACCAATTTATTTACCTTTCTAGGGGGTCAACATGAAAATGATCAATCCGAAGTTTAGTTCGCAGACTTAAATATAGTTCGTCATTTTCGTGTATATATGCTGGGTCATAAAATATACAGGAGAAGTTTCGAGACGAAAAGGTCAATTGACGAATTAAGCAAACCGATAATTACAACATATAGAGATGATTAAACTAGCGACTGTCATCTGACTCAAATTCAAAGTCTATGAGGAAAGTTTTGCGTTGACATTGCGCGGTGCTTAATCACGATTCTCGCGTTGGCAGACGAAGTCAACAAAGATTCGTGCGTCTCTGCGTATGTCGGTCGTATTTGTACGTTCGTTTCCCACGATTTTTGCGCGCTCGCACGTCGCGCGTCGAACGTTCGACGCAAACTTATCGCGTAAGCCGGAGGTGACAGTTGATTCGAAATTCTTTTATCAAGTTCAAGCTACATGTAGTATAGCATATACATATAATCAGAAATGACACGTAGATGAAAGTTGCCACTCTCTCGGTCGGGCGAGCAAATTACATTTTATTCGGCCGTTAACTGTCACAGCGATGCGCGCCGCGAACGCGGTAATGAACGTCGCGCACTTAATATTATTACCCAAGCCGTATTAAAGGCACTGCATATTCATCGTATTATTCCGCCCGGTTTCGACGGAACTTTATTAGAATAACAGTTTGCGTGTTATGATATTACTCGATATTTTACGTCGTTTCGCGACTGGCTTTCCGTCTCTGTGTATTATTCTTTTTTTCCTTACCATCGCAGTTTGTTTTAGAGCTCGTTCGTAATTAACCTGTCAAAATAAAGAGGTTCGGTTTCGACTCGCTATCGAGCCCTTACCGCGGCGTTGTTACGTCAAGAATTGCGATTCACGACGTGCTACGTAGCGCGGCACGAGCCGGCGGGATATCGGGGATTAGAGCGAGAAGAACGGGAAACGGATTGGAGAGGAACGACGATGTTTTTCTCGATAAAAAAGAGGAAGAGAGGGACGGGGAGGGAGGATATCCGACAGAAAGCGAGGGAAAGAGCACTTAGCGAATGATTTTTAAATCGAATCAGTCGCAGTGCGAGTTACGCGCTGGTGTAAGTTCCGTGAACTGCGAATGGGGAGGGTCGAGCGAGAGAGGAACGAGGGTGGCGTGTTGACGAGCTCAGGACGCGAGGAGAAGACCCGAAACGGCCCTTTCGACGGCTCCGGGCCGCGATAAGGAAAGCTTCCGCTCGCCCTACCCCCGCGCGCAATTTCCACGCCGTTGCGATCTCCTGGATTTTCCTCGGGATCTAGCTAAGTCGTTACGGTTTATCTTTTATTCGTCGGGCGATATATTTTATTCAGCGACAAAAGGAGAAAAGATACAAAGATACACTCGCCCTCCATAAATAAGCAATCAACGCAATTCGCTGGTAATCAGTTTTACATATATCTGCCGGTAGTTTGAATAATTAGCCAATTTTCACTCGTTTCCGCTTATTTCGGCGCTATATTGTTAATTCGAGCGTCATAACGAGAAGTTATGGCAGAAGTATTCGTATATATTGAGAGGGAGGACAAGAGAGAGAGAGAGAGAGAGAGAGAGAGAGAGAGAAGCTTTTAGCTTCACGAGAGGCGTTGGGGTGGCGCGCGTAGCAGCGCGTACTTCCGGCTCGCCGAAGGAGAGCAAGAGGGAGAGAGAGGCGTCGTCTGCCAATTAAGCGGACGCTTATGCCCGCAGGTCTACGGCAGCTTGCGGTCTAAGTGGTTGTAATACGTTTAGCCAGAATGTTCTGTAACTTCCCGCTCGCGCGACCCGACGCGTTGATAGAGCGAGAGAGTAAGAAAACGGGTGGAGAGAGAGAGGGATGGAGAAGTCTCGCGCAGAGCGCGCAAGGGGACAAAACACCCTCCAAGACGGAAACAAGGGGCGAAGATCTCTTCGTGCTTGCACGCTCTCGCTCTCGAATAATCGTCCGCGTTAATCTGCAGCGACAGCGAGCTCGCGTCATCTGATAATCCATTCGCGAGCGCACAATCGGAGAAGAATTTCACTTGAATCGAACTCGCTCCACCGTTAATCTATATAATACCCGATTGGCCGCATCGTCGCGGTTCGCGCTCGAATCCTTCCTCGTCCTCTCCCCACGGAGCGTAAAATACGCGAACGCCGATCGAACGCAATTAAACGTAAAACGCCTTGGGGATAACGACCGGGTCAACAATTTCGGATGCAAACTCTCGGCAATATTCCCTCGGCTAAAGTGGTTGCGGGACGCGGTTATGTGCGCGTTCGCGGGCGCCTGCGCGCTATTCGTGAATCCCGGTGCGCTCTATGTCGCGTGCGCATCCCCGATATATATATTCATATGTATATGCGAGCGCGTGTACATATATATACGTGTACTATACTAGCCGACTCATAGGAAGTTGTAACACGAACGTCAGAGTGAAGTACGAGAGTCGGTTTGCTCTATTTGCCAGTATTCGACTTCGCGCGAAGTGGAGGACGCGTTTCCATCCGGTGTTTGCGTACGTCGGGTGGATGAAGGAGGAGAGAGAGAGAGAGAAAGAGAGAGGAAGTAGTCTAGGGACGGAAGGAGATGACTTGATCTTGACACGGCCATAGGTCTCGCAGGAGAGCAGACAGCGAGAAAGAGAGAGGGAGAGAGGAAGATTTTTGCGAAGAAGAAAGAAGAAAGAAGAAGGAAGCAGAAGCCGAGTGTACATCGCGGAGACACACGGCAGCGGCGCACACAGCGAAATCGTGCCAGACTGGACGGCGCTGCCGCGCTCGTCGCCCCCGTGTAGTAAACAAAGCTGTAACTCTCTTCACTCGCGCCCCCGTACTAGGAATCAATGCTTCGTTCCACGGCTCTCGCGAGAAAACTCTAGAGCACTTGCTGTTTTCTCTTCCGCCCATCCACCATTCTCTTCTCGCTCGTCCCCCGCCGATCTATAACCGGACTCGGCGCACTCCTCGCCTGCACTCGCCGCTAACCTCGCTAGGTGCGAACGGCAAATTACTGCGGAGGCGTTTCTCGCCTTTCAACCGACGCTCCTCTAAATTTCGTTATTCCATACCCTGCACCCGACCAAAAAACAATTACCCAGTGAAATATCGTTGGAGGATTTTTCAAACGGCGCGAAAAAAGTACGCGGAGATTTTTTCGGCTTGTTCCGCCCGCTCGTTATCGGAAGATCGAGTGGGACCGCGTTATTTACAGAATGGCCGGATTCGGACGGTTCTGTATCTCTCGGCGGTCATAACGATCTCCTTGGCGTGGAGGATGTGTACACGACTTGTATTCGAATTCAGAAGGGAACCTGTAGAGCACTTGGCAGCGCATCCAAAGGTCAATCGCTCGTTACGGATGTTTCAGCGAGATGAAATTGCCAGGCACGAGGAGCGGGAGACGCTGCATCCAGCTATAAGTATTAACGGGCTGCAGCGGAAACAACCGAACGAAGCGTCCATTGCGTTTGACGTACGAGTTGCATCGATCTAGGATCGTCCGTACAACCGAGCGTAAATTATTCTCTCGTCGATCCCGCGGATCGATGCTCGTAACAACGACGATATGATATTTGCTCGAGGAGGGGATACCGACGTCGCACCTCCGTTGTTGCGAGTATCGCGAGTCGAAAGACCGGGCCGGTTACGTCAGACAGCTCGAAGACACTACTCCGCGTCTTATTTCTCCGGAGACTCGCTCCGACGAGAAGAGCGAACGATGAGAATCGGAGCTATCGCTTCGCTCCTATCCCGCCGTATTCTTCACGCGCGAAAAAAACCTTGCCAACTCGTTTTCTCTCGCCGATATAAACTATTTTTCTTCGGGAACTACTCTTACTTTTCGAGAGGCGTTACTACTTCGTTTATTTCGCTATATGGTTCGTTTCTATTTTTCGAGGAGTTTATTTCTTCGCTACAGCTCGTGAATAGTTTGATCCGAGGAAAACACTCCAGAATGCGAAATGAGCGGAACGGTCTCTTAATCGAATATCGAGTGACATATTTACGCCGTGTTGGTATTGGTACGCAGTCTGTACCAATTTAACGTTTCCCTTTTACGTTTGTCTCTTATCTCGTCTTCGAAATGCCATGCATTTGTTATCAGACGATGCGAGCTCGGCATTGTAGCCAAGCGAAAAAGTCGGAAGTCGAATCGTACAGATCGAAAGCGGGTACTCGCGAAAAGGAGCAGCGTTCGCCTTATTTCTCGAGAGACTCTTCTTATATTAGGGCCAACCGTGTAGATCGGAGATATCGCCTTCATTTCGTCGTTTTCGCCTTTCTTTTTGTTATTTCTTACCTTCGCTGATAAATCGCCCTTATATCATCTTTTTCTTTCGTTCTTTCTCTTTCTCGTGCTCGTCTTTTTGGCATCCACTTTTACGTACCTATACAGTTCCATCGCGATAGCTTACCCCTTTTTTTTCCTAAACTTTTCGAATCCACTCATTAAAAACGAGATACCGAAAAAATGGCAAGTCTCGCCGAGCACGAATTTTCAATGATTTAACCATCGAGCGAAATTTTACTCCGCGAAATGTCTTCCCCCTCCCTCTTTCTTACCCTCACCCCACTTTCTTCTGTTTTTCGTACTCGCTTCTTCCACCGTCGGTCGTTCGCATGCTGAACGAAGTCGAGGTTAAAGATCGCCTTTTTCTTCCCATAACAAACCGCTTTTTGCTTCCTCCTAACTTCCTCGTGTCTATATATTATTCTCCTACATCCGTACCTTCCACCCACCACCCGGCATTCGCCTTCAGTCGCTTCCTACGCGGCAAGCAGGAAAACATAAATATTTCATAGCCGGTGAACGCTCGCGCAAGCTACTCGGCTCGTCGGATCTTCGAGACTCCCGAACTGGAATACTTTTTTCTCGTTTATCCATATGTATATTCAGACGTACAGCGTGCATACAATCAGTTGTACGGCAATAGCGAGGATCTCGATATACATATACGTCCGCGAATCGATGGCGCAGGCTCGAAAAGTGGACCTGTCGCTAGGGCGAGAATGAAAAACAAAAAAAAAAAATAAAAAATGCGAGACTCGTGAAAACGCGAATGCGAAATTGGTATGCTCGATTGCGCGCGCTGTGTTGTGCGTGTGCACGCGCCCGCGACAGCGATACTCGAAACTCTCAGCGAAACGAACGATCCATTCCGCCAATGAATATCCATAACCTTGGCGGGTTCGTAGATCACTCGGCGCTTGAAGGCACCGTAGATCATCCGTACGTCTCGTCTGTATGTACGAACTCGTACACACAGAGTGCTCGCACACGTACGCGTCGCGCGTGAATGAAACGTTGAGAGGTAAAACGCGCGATCGGTCGACCGACCGGACGATTAGATTTTCGATTTAACGGCTCGAATTCGCCACTTCCCAACCCTTCTGTTTTTTTTTTCATCCATCCCCTACCGCGCAACCCTTGACCTCTCGCGCGCCCAGCGGGCATCGGTCGAACAGGCCAAAAAGTTGCCACTGAAATATCAGGATTTATCGGGAAGCAAGCTCGGACGGCAGCGAGTAACGATGTTTTGATGAACGCTCGTGTATACGAGCGTCGATCTGATGATGTATGTAAATATCCAAAAAATAAACCATCCCCAACGAACGAAACAAATTTTCATAGGGCCAGAATTACGAATTGAAAAATATATCTTTTTTCGTTTGCAGCTTTTCCACGATCGAAAAAAAAAATACTAACGGAATATATGAAAATTCTTTCCGCCGCTTTCATCCCTAAAACCAATCGTAAAAAATATCTAACGGTATATGTATTGGTTTATTTTTTTTTTTATTCTCACGGAAAAATAATTGGAAGTAACGAAATACTACTGTAGCTTTGCGATGCGTTCTGTTTTACTGCATTTTTCTTGTTTTTTGTTACCTTTGCGCGAACTGCATGTACAGTTACGTACAGGTAGGGTGATATTATCTTTTTGATTCCAGGTGGCATGGATGCTGTTTGAAAAGAGCGCGATACTGACGGTCCAGAATCACGTTATTACAAGGAATCCCAGGATATCCGTGTCGCATGATAAGCACAGAACCTGGTTCCTACATATCAACGACGTGCAGGAGGACGACAAGGGAAAGTACATGTGCCAGATTAATACGGCCACCGCCAAAACGCAATATGGCTATTTGCATGTCGTAGGTAAGATACATTCGCGGATCGTGGACTCCACGCGACGCGACATTTACATATTTAGTATTACCATCGACCGTTCGTCTTTGCCGTCACTCGCCCCATTCTCTCCCGTACCATCTGCGGTGTTTCGTTTAATTTGTCACTTCGTACCGTCGCGGTAAATCAATATATGCGCGTATCGTCAATTTTCGTTATCTATGCAGCTAAAATCCTATTAAATTTTGCCTCTTTTTTTTCGAATCCCCCGGAGATTTTTTCGTCGGGCAGCGACGGGAGCCATTCGAATCAATATTGTTTGGCACGAGATCACGCTGAAGGCAGATGTACGCTATACTGTATCAGTATGCATAGAAACGAAAGCGACACGATAAAGCGAATAAAGTCGGACGCAAAACGGCCGCGAGCGGCACGGGGGACACGCGAACGAATAGTTGAACCGACGGAATAGTTCGTTACCTGACGTGCTTCCGAAAGACAGGGCAATAATAATTTAATCAGAGAAAAGATATCTATACCGCCGCGGTGAGTTACTGGCTAGTCCAACAGAGTCCGGAGAGAGTGCGAGCGAGGGTGAAAGGGAGAGGGAGAGAGAGAGAGAGTGAGAGAGAGAACCGTTCCGCCATCCGGCAGAACATATTAATATCTCGAGTTTTGACGTCTCGACGGGTTCGCTTCGGGGAGCGAGGAGAATCCGCGGAGTGAGGATGGGTATAGGAGTGGGAGGGGAATGAAGCGTGGAACAGCAAAGGATGGCACGATGCAGAGAGTCGGTGGAGTAATCAGAGGGCTAGATTAATTGTTTCCACGGGACTCTTGCCCTCCACGTTGCGCAAACACACGCAAGACTTCCGGCGTGTGGCTGTGTACGCGAGTGTATACAACCCGAGCCCACATACGCGAAACCCGACGAACGGCACTTGGCGATATAATACCGACGAGCTCGCGCCTGAGACACAATGCCAACCTGCCATAATTCAGACGCGAGACTGGGCCATCGTACACGTACTACTCGAGAGAGCAAGGGAGAGAGAGAGAGAGAGAGAGAGAGAGAGAACATTTACGCGCAGTATGTCAGCGAGTATGTATACGCGCTTTCTGCACCCACGATAACAGCGCGTGCGTGTTTACCGCCGCCGTTTCGCGAGTTTCGCGTTCGCCTCTTTACGAGTTACCGCGAGCAGCAATTACATGTGGATTATTCATCAGCTTCGATCGTCGGCGTCATTTCTTCCCTGTCCTCCGCTGTTTACCTCTCTCCCGTCGAGCGAGCGGCGAAATTTCGTTAATACGACTAGCGTCTGGCAAAAGTGCGAAATAGAGAGAGATAAACAAGAGAGCGAGAGTGGTTTGAGCGGCGTCGAATATATCTATTTGTCGGACGTTAAAGTCGAGCTGCGAGCGTAAAGCACCTACCTAAATACGGCGAGGGAACGCGTATCAAGCGGTGCGAATCTATCGGACGCGATATATTTTCCCCGGTCCTCTGTCTCCGCGGTTTGTGTTTACTTTCCGGATTCCTACTCTTCTCTCTCGCTCTCCACGCTGTTCGTGTGCACGAGCGCGCGTATCCCACCGTAAATAAGGCGGAAGCTCGGCCCGCTATCCGACTTTTATTCGATTTAGAGTCGGCGAGCCGGCTGAGCTTACGCGAGAAGGTGGATGAATGTATATATATATATATATATATATATATATAGAAAGAGAGAAGGGGGAGAGAGAGAGAGAGAGAGAAATGGTGGAAGTGGGATCGCGATGCTGAGCTTTCTCTCGAGACACCGGGCGATCCTTTCGACTTTCTCCACTTCTCCCCCCTCCTTTCACCCACCTCATGCTCTTTGCACCGAAACCCACACGCGCGCGCGACACTTTCCACGCTCGACTATATCGACCATCGCCGTTCGCGCTTTTTGACGCCCTTATCGCTTCACTCGCACACTCCGCTTTCCTGGACCATCTCCATCCATGCGCTCGACATTTATTTCGACCATTTCTCTTTCTCTCGATTTGTATTCGCGCACCCACGTATACTATTTCCTTGACGCGTTAATACCACAACGCGCTTGTTTTATTCTCTCCGTTATAAGCTCCCGTTGCCATCCAAGAGTAAAAATACAACTGAGTACTCTCTTTTGTCGATAATGAAAGCTATATTCTTGGTGTATTATGATTTCCTCGAACGTTCCAGCGAGGTGTTGAAATTGCGCGATATAAATGCAAGAGTACGATTCTTTTTACACGGTTCTGTTTCTATTAAAAATTTCTACGAACATTCGCGATCGTCGTTCCAAATTTCTCAAAATTCTGTATCGCGGAATTGCATCAGTATTTTCTCGGAATAGTCGTGGAGATGCTCGCAGCTATGAGGGAGGGTAATTAGCAATTTGCATTTCGCGGTCGCTTTAAACGCGACGGAAGCGAGACGCAGGCATGTGTACGCACATACTGCGATCTCCAGGACGCGAGGGAGAACCCCTCTCGCGAGCGTCTTGTGTGCGCCTGGATAATAGTAATAACGGTAATCGATAGCTGCGGTGGCGTGAGCTGCGGATATTGTCTCTATGTTAGACAGCAGCGATACAAGCGGTTTACTCGATATAAAGACATTATCCGGCGCATACCTAACAATGTACGATTCCAAGAAAGTGAAAAGTATACGATTTCATTTTCCTGCTTCGTCTCGAAGATGTTTTATGAGAATGGCATTTCAAAAAATAGTAGAATGTTCTTTAATGTTACCAAAGGATAAGATTCAATCAGAGAGGCCGTTCTTTGTTCGTTCTGTTCAACGAATATACTCCGCGCGCCGTTCGGCCGAAAATAAGCGAGTTCGTGTACCGAAGCCGGGTGAAATCAGGCCTCGCCATCTCGCAACTTTATCATCGAATCAACGATGCGGATCATCCGGCCTCTCTCTCTCCCGGCTTCTTCCTCGAACTCACTCTGCTCCCTGAAACATTGCTCGTAAACATCAGCTCAGCGTTCCCTCGAACAGTTATTCGCAGTTCCGACCTCGATGGACTTGCCTATACGTGTTTACGTATAACATCGAGTGTATTGTATCGGGTGATTCGAATTGATCCATACAGTTGTTAACGATGAACTCGTGACCTGAATTCCTCGAAGAAGATCTTCCAATTAACAATTATTGAAAATTTAGTTTTGAAACTAATTTCTACTAATCAAAGATGAAATATAGTCATTAGTTTTTATTACATGCCTCTAACCGACTGAAAAATTTTAATTCATTATTGAACGTCTATGTAAAAATCTTAAAAATAGTATCAACTTTTCAATTTTGAATTTTCAATCTCCAAAGCTATTTGGATGAGCTTCAGGAGTGTGCCACTATCGTCTTCATAGATAGTTCTCGATCACCCTATATGAGGCAAGCAACAAACCTCGAAACGCATCGAGAGCTCTCGTCGACGTATAAACTTCGCTCATCGTTCCTTCCTTTTCGAATTTCCCCCCGACCGCGAGCTCGCGAGATATAGCCGCGTTTCCGTGTCGGAATCCCAAATCAAATGCATCGTCGAAAATTTACCAACGAAAACGATCTCGTTGTATCCATTCTGCCGTGTATCATCTATCATATACTACGAAAACATCGTTCGGACGCGACTGGATTCGACGATTCTAACTCGAACCTTATTGATATTATTTATTTCGCGTTATAAAACTACTCGCATTGTGTCGACGAATGACTAAAAATAGGAACGGAAATTTCGTCAATTCAAAATAAAAATGCCCCGCAGCCAGTTTTTATTTTCAAAAAATATAGGAGAGCTCGATATTTAGTCGTACTACTTGAAATGCAATCAAGGTTACAACGGAAAAACTTGTTGACGGACAGAGCTTAAAAAAACACAGACTTGTTCGTTTTGAGGCACCCTCTATAAACGAATATCTTTCGGCGAGAGTTTAGAATATCGATTCGGTGCAAAAATAGCGGATGGGACAAAACCGACGAGCGGGCGAGACGCTCTCTCGTTGACAGACGCTTTCCGTAAATCTGGCTCTCGAAGCGAACGGGTTAATATCGTACCGGTGAGATTGAATTTTCGTCCAGAGTCGTCGTTACGTCGGACTGTTTAGACGCGATGGCTTCGCAAGGCTCGAATTTTGGACCGATTTAACACACAACACGGCGCGGAGAGGGTACGGGGGCAACACTCGCGGGCGAGCGTGCTCCGTCTGAATAATGCATCGACGGTTCGTGGGCGGCACGGCGAAAGAGGAAACGGCGAGGCGAGAGGGAGGGAGGGAGGGAGGGAGGGGAGACGGAGAGGAGAGCGAGCAGCCCTCGCGCTCGCTCAATCTGCGCTTGTTGAACAATTCGGTAACATCCCGCATTAGCATTAATGTAGGATATCGGCGAACACCTGCGGTAATTCATAGAATTGCGCGCGTGTGATACATGCCCGCAACGTGCCGCGTGCCCCCCACCTCCCTCGTCTTATTTTGCAATATATAGGTGGAAAACTCCACCTGATATCGCTTTCCCATTCGCGATTAAACGTCAACCTCAAGTGCCCTGTCAGTTCGGGATTTTCCAGGATTCGACGTGCTAGCGGGCTCGATATTTGCGAGAACAATTTCGAAATGGAGCATCGCGGTCCGGTCTCGTTCGATATAGCATTGCGCTGGCTCGACGGTGCCTCGCACTCGGCATTATGTAGGACTGCGGCGACGTGGAATGTCGGTAAACACCTGCGGTAATTCATAGGATCGCCATAATGACCAACGTGGCTCGATACGCGTTCTATCCGCGTAATTAACCTTGACGGGTTGTACGCAAGTCTCGCGATTCGATTTTTCAACCAATTCATTTTTCACCCTGTAACTTTTGTATTTTTTCCCTCGGAAACAAATGTCGATAGTTATTTGTATATTTCAATATAATAGTCAATATAGTCAAACGGTGACAGTTGAGCACGCTTCACTCTAAGCCATTTGTAATCGCCGGTTTCATTCGAACGTCCCAACGATTTAATCATTCGCGTACACCACTGCAACAATAAAATTTGAATGTCGAACTTTGTCCCTTTAGTTTGGGAGTACTAAATGAACCCTAATGAAACGCAGCTCTGTTTAAAGAAAATTCTTCTCTCCGACAAACTATAATAGTTTATTCTGTTTCTGTATTTAGAGAAACAGGCAAAGTACGCGTAGGCGAGTCTAAATATGTGCGTACACGTATACGCGAAAATATACAGCATCTCTACGATGCCACACGGGAGTCCCGATGACCAGCACCACGCGCGCGCACGGGAATATTACGTCGATACGAAATGCAAATTGCGGCTCTAACAGTGGCCGATATGAAGGCTCGCGTATCCCTCGTGACCCGCTCGGAATATCAAGTCACCAGTTTCGTCGTGTTGCTGTCTTTCCCTATACTACGTACGCCACGCCTTTTGTATTAACACACTAAAATATTACGACCAAAGTTATTTTTCCTTGGCGAGATTTTCCAAAGTTTTCCCCCGGTATATGAAATATCACGATCGTGAGAAATAATTAGTCTAATGAAAAAGCCGATGAAGTGCTAATTTATCGGCTAGACGAAGTAATGTCAGTTCAATCGATGACGCTTCGTGGACTTTTCTGCGGGTTTCAAATATCGAGGTAGTCGATGCGGCAAATTTTATGGAATTTTCACGTCGCAGACGACGTGTGTCACTTTGCGACAATAATTCGTGTTAATTCGATGAAAGCTCCTTTTTCTCTTTCTTTCTTTCTCATTTATCAGCTTTTCCACACACATTGACGAAATGGGAGAAATTGCACGAACCTCAAAAACAAACGGAACTCTCGCGTGTACGCTCTTTCCAACGTATGAAATTAATTTTCTGCTAATTCCGTGGGGCGCACGCTAGTCGGGTGGTAGCGGCAGTCGAAAAAGAAGATCGAAGCGAAAAGAGCGGCGTTACATGTGGGAAGTCGGGAAACTGCATTTTCACGATCTGTCGGCGCGCGGATATGTCGGGTAGCGACTAAATAAAATTTTCTTCCCTTTTTACAGCTTTTCAATCTGGAAAATTCGTGTTATAACCTTAAAACAGTAATGCCGTCCGGAATAGGCAATTTACTTTTCGGATTTGATTGAAATTACTCGGCATTTGGATATTCATCAGTTTGGAATAGCCAGGATGGTAGAGTTCCAGAACACACTTTCGGTCGTGTGTATTCGCAAATTGGCCGTTCGTTTATTTTTACGCGGCAGGATATGCTGCATATTCATCTCTTCATTTTCGTTGTGACAAGCATTAATATGCTCGGTAACGAATGGAGGAAACCTTAACACCGCCTGGCAGGTGAAAATAAACGTCTTTTCGCGTTCATCTATTCGAATATATTTTACCGGAAATTTACGCTATAGTGAGATATAGTGACAATTTTATTATACTTTTATTATTTCGCGTCGGCCATAGCCGATAAAAATTTTAACGACGTGGCACATCTTCATATACGATTCCGTTATATTATATTTTTCTTTTATAGAATAAATTCACAAAGGAATATATACAGAAAGATATACATGTATATAACTGATGAACAACAGCTAATGGTTCTGTGGCTCTTTTGTATGTATGTATTATACGGATAATATTCAACCGCTACGTACGATGCGGTCTACACACTACATACCGCGATAATGATAAAATCGTTTCGCAACGTGTAATCGATACCAGATAGATCAAGATAGATGAGTATTTAATGAACACATGAATTGTAAATTGATATGAAATTACATACATATCATCGATCTATAAATGATTATTTTCATTAATATTTTCAATCACGATAATAAACGAGGTAATTTTAAAATGCGAAACAAACCGTAAGCCACATTTTGAATTCCAGAAAAAACAAACGGTTATTCTTTTATTAAGTTAAAGCGGTGCAAAATGAATAACGGTAGCGCGCGGTAAATAAAAAGTCGATAAATAATCGCAAAACTGTACTATGAATGTCCGTGAAATAGAAACATTCGTTATAAGCTCAATCGGATGTGGTAATAGTCGCACACGGGAGCGACAGTCAATAATTCATCTTGTCGACGAGCGCAATCTCCTCAATACTATTGATGGACAATTTCCCGTGACGCGTAGCGCGTCGTGTCGATCGGTCCTGCGGTGATGGCGACGCTCGCTCGGTGGCGCTTTTTAATCGATTATCGGTGAAAAGTGGGCAGGCCGGATTCTTGTAATTTCGTCGCTAAGCTGATTTGGTAATTGTCGAAAGACCCCGAGAGCAAGGTGCCTCCCCGAGAGAAAAAGCCGTCCAAACAACCAAGGGGAGAAAAATGAGAGATGCATCGGAGCGGATAAAATATTGTCAGCCATTTCCGTCATTCGTTCGCGAATCGAACCCGATATATACGTATATAGCACAGGTGAATATTTCAGATCGTTCAAATCGGTAGCCGATTTGAATGTCCACCAATTATGTCAGAATAATTGAACGAAAAATATACAGATGAAATACTTTAAATTAATAAAAAGAGAGAAAGCGAAACGTGAAAATCGGAAAACAGTATTTTCGGGGAACAAATATAGGGTAGTACAAATGCGCCGGTATACTATGTGCATCGATTGAGTTTTATCGTCTACTCGGAAAACGTGTATGATTATTCGTTCGAAAAAACATCAAGGTGTGTTTATGTGTACGTAGAGAGCGCGCGCTCTCTATAGTATAGCACTTTCTCTATATAGATAGAGGTAGAGAAAGGGGCAATTTTTTCTCTTCGAGTGACGTCAATATTTTCACGATCGTAAAACATTCGAGTCGTCCTACTAACCGCCCCCGGAGGGTGAACGTAAGCCGACGCGCACGCCGTGGGACATTTCTTTCGCGGCGAGAGAGGGTCTCCCCTTATCACCAGTGATTACGAGTTTTTAACGGGGATTTCCTACCCTTCCCTCTCTCCGCCTCCCTCTCACCCTCCGACGCCGTTCGTCTTGCGTCCCATCCCTCCCACCCTCTTCGGTCTTATCTGCAGCCTCGTTCTAACGCTCCGAGTCGCCCTTAAAAGCCACCTTTGAATATTTCCGCGGCTGTAACTGGATTCTACCCTTCCCGCTTTTCCACCCAGCATCGTTGCGTTCATATCCCTCTCTCTCTTTCTCCCTTTCTCTCTCGCTCTCTTCTTCCCTACCTCTAGTAGACGCCGTCGCCGTTTTTCAATATCGCGCCGTTTAACTCGACTTCCGAACTGCGCACAGATAATCGGTTCACCCGTAGAAAATTACCGATTTTCTTTTCTCATTTCTTTTTTACATTCCCTTCGCTCTTCTTTCATCTCGAGTTTCTCTTTTACGTGTTTCTTTTCTTGGAGTCTTTAAACTGCGACATAAAATATTTTTCATTCTATCGGATATATACTCCGGAGGCGTTTTAAAATTATTTAAGTAGTAGAGAGTGGTTTTTCACTGACGTTGAACTCGTGTGATTACAGTGCCACCGAAAATAGACGACACGCAGAGTTCGTCGGATGCGATAGTAAGAGAGGGTTCCAATGTGACCCTGACGTGTAAAGCTACCGGTAGTCCGACGCCGAGCATCCGTTGGAAGAGGGACGACGGCTCCATGATCTCGATCAACAAGTCTCTCTCCGGTAAGTACCACTTCACCTTACACCGTTATTGGTTTGCGGATGATACGTACTACATGTAAAACGTCTTGATAAAAATAATTCTATCAATCATCGTTTTTCCGCTATTCTCATTGGCTCGTTCGATTCGTTAATTCTTCCAAAATTATTCGGAAGAAATCAATAATGCCGAGAAACGAATGGTTATTCAAAGCTTCATTTCGTACATGTCTTGATACTCGATTCGCGAATGCACATGTATCGCTATTAAAAACATTTGCTGTCGAGTCTCGGAAACGTATACAGTGCGCTTACAATGCGTTACGTGATTGACAGATTTCAATGCGCGCATACGATATCCATCGGATCCCGTAATTAAAACTGATACGCGTCTCCGTCATATCAACGGATTAACGAACGCGCCGAAAAATCGATGCAGTCATTCACTCTCGCAAAAGAGTTTCGTTCATTATCAACTGTCTGACGTTCTTGTCAATTATGACGAACGAAAATGATGGAGCCCGCGACGTCTCGGATTTCGACGTTCTGGAGGTGAAATAACTTACCCAAGCTTTCACCGTTGTTTCAGTTGTCGAGTGGGAAGGCGAAACGCTGGAAATGGCAAGGATTTCGCGATTAGACATGGGTGCCTATTTTTGCATCGCCAACAATGGAATTCCGCCGATCGTCAGCAAGCTGATTAAAGTGTCCGTCGACTGTGAGTTGATTTTTTAATATTATTGCTCATCGTGCAAAATTTATCTCGATTAACGATATTACAAATTGCTTATTCTTTCCGTTTGAACAATCTAAGAACGAAACGATTCTGAGTAATAATCTCATGAGAAAGTAATTATAAATCATTTTGTTTGAAAAATAACGGGATGGAATTTAACTTGAACTTTAATTTGTAAACCAGCAAGTAGAAATGACTGAACGGCAAAGAAATGTCTCGTCCACTCGAGAAAAGTCCGGTATCAACTTTTATCGGATGGTGCTTAAAAACCTCGAATACAAAGGCCAACCCTCCACTTGGATTTTTATTATATCAGCGCGTATAGCGAGATGAGGAGAGGTTGTGTAGCATCGCGCGGACTTTTAAAGCGAGAGCAATTATTGCGAGAATGGCCGCGCTCGCATCGTTCTCGGTTGGCTCTGTGCTCATAGCCGTGGGCGCGCGCGATGGGAGCTCGAGTTGTGAGGGCAAGAGAGGGTGAGAGAGAGAGAGAGAGAGAGAGAGAGAGGGAGAGAGTGAGTAGGAGAGAGAACGATAGTGGCACACATACACGCACGCCGTCGAGAGTGCGCGCTAAACCAGATTTCCGTATTCATTTCCCGCCAGAGCCGAGAGTACGAGCGCGAAAGAGGGACGATGAGAAGAGATGGATAAATAAGATTGGCAAATATAAGCGTCGTTGCGAGGTAAGAAGCCACCGAGGTGAGAGGTGACTATGAGATCGCTACTAAGAGTGAGAGTGAGAGGGGTAGAAAAGTAGGCGAGGAGGTCGAAGTGAACACACAATTTAATAACGGAGAAAAGAGCCCAACAAAGCCCTGCTTTGTCGGCTTGTCTACCCTCTTACCCCCTCTCGGTTACCTTTTCCCTCACGAGACGTCGCAACAATGAGCCAAGTGGAAAAGAAGGAGAGGGAGTGGGGGAGAAGGAGGGTGAGGGAGAGAGAAGGGGAGCACGCTCGCGCGTTAGACGGGGTGAAAAGGGTGGCTGGTTACATCCTCGTGAGGACATAAAAGTAAGCTCGGCCGAATCGCGACACACTGTTACCATTTTCACCCCACCCATCGGCCATTGTTGCGTTACCACTCTCACTAAATACACGGCACGCGCGCCTTTCTCCGCCAGTCCCCGCGTACGCTCTTCTTCCTCTTATAGTAGAGTCCCGAGATTCTCAAAAGGGTTATCGGTACAAAACACCGACAATATACACGCTCTTTTGTACGCGTAGGCTTATTTACAGATTCGTTTCTCGTACACCGATTTACAAATTATCTTGATTCCGATTTAACGAACTCGCGTCGAGGTTCCCGTCATCCAATCCGTACAGTCATCTTAGGATAATGAGAAATCTGACCCCGGAGCGAGAGAAACGGATTCGCGTTATTATTTTTCTTTTTCCCGTAGTTCTAGAGTAGAGCACTCTCGGAAAAGTAAAACGGGGAAAAAAGTAAGAGCGGAAAAGAAAGCTCAGCCGAGCGACTATCGTCGTTGAACCCCCGACGGGGATGTTTCCCACGGTTAAAGCGGAGCTAATTAATCTTGCCGACGCTGTAAGGAAGCGTCGAATTACAATTCAAGAACGGACAGAAGAGTGGATGCGCGCGCAGTAGGAATGTTTTTACCGCAACTTCGTTGCACGATCCCCCGTCCCCCTTTCGTTATTCCTCGTCCGAACGGAGCTTATCCTTTTAGGTGTTCTTTAATTTCATTTGCACTGCACGGTTTCGATGGGTTACTGCATTTATTTACTTTTCTATCCTCTCTCTTTTTTTTATTCAGCGTCAACTATACGGAACGATCGCACTTTGAAACGAAATTGCGATCGACTAATGAAATCGGAGCTCTACTCTCACGCGCACTGTGCATTAACGACATCGACCGTGATCGGATAAGAAGCGTAAAAAACCCGTGATGTGATTTTCCGACAAAATTTCGAGCGCAAAAGCCACAAAGGCACTTTTTCGTTGTCGAGTGATTGATATATGGCACGCGGGCTCAACTTTTAAAATTCATTCGTACGATCTTTTTTTCATGTTAAATTCTATCCGAATCCACATGCGATCCGCAATTGTCCAAACGTTTGATTCTCTAATATCCGAAATTGATTATCGCGTTTATGTAACTTGGAAAGTTTTATCGCGCGAAACACGTATATAACTTAACTCCATACGGTAAATACGATAATTTTGTTGAATGTGGAATTTAAAATAAATTTGCATCTCGTGGAGTACAATATTCCGCTTTTGATGAAAAACTGACTTCAGTTTCGTGCGGTTCTGTCATTGTGGTATCAAATGAAAATTTCACACGTCAAACTCGTGTGTTAAATATTTAACATAGAGGTGAATGCGATTTTAAACGCGAGCTAAAATACTTCAATTACATGGATGAAAGGTGTCATGTGACAGTACCGGAATTGGGTAGAAATTGAGCGAAAAAAACGATGACCGACATTATATAAAAAGCAGATGGAGTATCGAGTATATAACAAAATGCATTAGCATCATATTTACACTTTCGTGACGACATTTTAGGTTATTCTGGATTTGTACAAAACACCTGATCGTTGTTTATCCCTCTAACGCCACCTATGGGCACTGTGTAAACGTTAAAACCCCTATCTAATCGCGCGGTATTATTAATGTATTAAAAATAATCAAAATTTCTAAAAAATTAAAAAATCAGTATTTTTATTCTAACTATTACAAAAGCAAACTTTATACCCCAAAAAAGTATTTTCTTTTCGTTTTTGTTTATAAATAAGCAGAAAATCATAAAATAAAGTGTAGGACAAACAAAGACAATTTTTTTGTAGAGTTGTGTAATTAAACATTCAAATCCTCATAGAGAGCTTCGGCCTTTTTCTCTTCTCATCTAATTTTTCTTTCTTATTTATCTACCGACGAGTCGTATACGTTGCGTTACCTTGACACGACAATTATCAAGCTACTCTCTGCTCTGCTCTCGTCCTCTTTTTCCTCTTCAATTACACCTCCAGGCTTGCTAAACTACGTAACGAAACGCTTACATTTCCAATGCCCAAACAGGCTCTTTTTCCCTTCTACCAGTCCTTCTCTCCTAACAACATCACGACCATTTGACGTTCCGTTACTCGACTTTTTCTTCTCTTGAAATTCAAATTTCAGTTCCACTCTCGCTAAGCGTCTATCTCGCTACCATTTCGCAATTATTTCAAGCGTTAACAGCGCACACTTCCACGGCGATACTTTAATTAGAGTCAAAAACCGGGCGAAGAATCGTTGTTTTCTCACGAGGCCATCGATCGAGACGTAATTGCTAATGAGTACACACTCGAGGTAAACGAATGACGAAAAGTGCCTGGCGTTACGGGTTAACGCAAAGATACTACCTCCGGTTTCCACGACGTTTATATACACGTCGCTTTGATTGCGCGTTCATTGTGCCTACGGTGACCCAGAGTCAACCGCTGCACGACGTTTCCACAGACTGAGAGAGGGAGGGGGAGAGTATACGGAGCACTTTGCGGATGCACAGTTTACCCGAATGATTCAACACAGGAGGTAGGTAGGCCTTCCTGCTAAATTAACGCTCATTGTTCTCGTTCGGAGATTCAACCGAGCCATCTTGTTCTGATTTCTTTTCCATTCTCTCGCGCTTCTTTTTTTTTTTTATCAAGGACGATATTACAGCGGGTCATATCGTACGGAACGTGCTTTAAAACTGCGGAAGAAATGCGGAAGGATAGAGGTGAGGATTGGGAGCCCAGAGGTCGTCCGCGGTATCAGCCTCGTAGGCACGTATAAGCAGTGACTCAGAGGTCCGATTCCAACCCCCTCGGCAACTCTTACCCCCTTCGTTCCACCAGGCTCGCTCCTCTTCCGTCGCGTTTCGCACCGAGTCCGACCTCGTCCACGCCTCTTCCGCCGGGCAATCTGTTATTAAAATCAGCAACGAGAAAAATCCGTGCCGTATCTTTGCCGGGCGCACGCGCGCTCCACGTACTCTCACACCCGCTCGAGTCTCATACACGGACGGTCGTGTTACGGCAAAAATTAAGCCACCCCGCGCGTACTCGGGGAAACAAAATTACGGCGACGTGTCGTACGCGAGCATACGTATATAGTCGTGAACGGACAAAACGTCACGGTCCGGCAACGACGAGATGCGCCCGCGCGCCACTTAGGAAAATCCTCGTTATCTCGTTAACGTTCCACGACCCGTTGTTCGCCGATGCTTTTCGGAATTTTTCTCTCCCGCGTTTATGAAGAAAGAGGACTGAAATTAATTTCTCGGCCAGCGGGGAATATTTCACGAAACACGTGATTACTGTACACGCGAAAATGCCTTGCTCTCGTGCTCGTCTCCCTTTTTTACCGCAGTGATATTTCGCGCGATCGAGGATCGATAGCGTTAGACAATAAGAGTAAGACGATAAAAGGAGGCAACACGAGAATCGATATTTTATCTCGCGACGGAGACCAGATCTGTGGCGTATTCGGCCTCATGTAGCCATCCCGTGCTTATCGTATTTGCCGATTGTAATTTAATTGTCCAACGCCGAGGAAATTGGAATTCTGTTCGCAACACACGTTCATGCCGTACGTCGATGCGCACTCACACCGACGTTTCGCGAACCGTGCACGCAAACACGCCGCGTTCTCCTCTCTCTCTCACTCTCTCTCGCTCTCTCGCCCAGATATTACAGATCGGCATTTGAATTCATCGATTTCAGTTTATCCGTGTAGAGCCATGAAATCCGGCCGTCCCGCGGAAGCGACGAAAGTATTATTTTACGTTTGCGCCGCTAATGCGACGATAAATTTCCGAATATTTTCAATTTTCCCCGTTGAAATTTGTCGCTCGAATTGGATTAAAAAGAAAGAGGGAAAAGTAGAAGAAACACAATAACGCGGTGAAAATTGTGAATGGTAAAAAAGTTCAATTTCGAGACTGCTAGGGAATTGTCGAAAAATGCGTTGCGAGTAGATTCGTAATACCATAGTCGAGCGATTATAAAAATAAATATATCTTTTTGCTTCGATCTTGCGGTGATGACAAAATTAAATATTGACTGTGTTCAATGGAAAATTCAACTGGTTGGATTAGAGCGTCGGGCGGTGCTTCATGTAATTAAACATTGAAAGCGATAGCAAAGCACGGATCGCGTATTTGTTTGGTATACATACCGTTTTACGTATATCTCTAGGCCTTCATGGAAAAAATTGAAAAAAAAAATAAACGTTTTTCACGTTTGCGTGAATATGGTGCGATCGGTCGCGCGCTTCGTTTTATTCGCGCCGATTGCCAATCGATTATCGGGTGAATTTCGCTTCGCTACAAATTCTAATTATCGAGGAGGGTTGGTTCGGTGGTAGCACATGTCTCGCAATTCAACGAGCCCGTATACGAGCTGGTTACTGGTTGAATTTAATTTCTGCGTTGTCGTCGGAACTATTTTCACGACTCTAAACAATTCAAGTCAGATTTTTCCCGAAATTCCATGAACAAAACGGTAGACAAAGATGTTTCGTATCGAATGTGAATTTATTTCTAATGTTCGTTATCTATTTTTCGCGTTCTGATTTCCCAAAAACGCTGTTGCATAAAGGATTACCGTTAGCGAGTTCGTTTATGAATATTTAAAACCGGATGAATGAACCTGGGCGTTCTCTTCGTTTTTAGCTACTATTAGACGGATCTAGCCTCGCTACTTTTTCGTGTTATAATTGTAGAATTTTGTCAAACATTTAGTTGGCCGGAATATATAACGAGAAGATCCTCAGTACAATGCTGTTCTTCGCTCATCCATTCATTCGTTAACCTTTATCGCTTGGAACATTAACTCCTCTTTAATACCGCGTAATAGCTATCTCTTGTAACGTATTACCTCGATTTCATTTTTCGTTCGAAATGATACAAAAATAACCAAAAAAGATTAAACAAAAGGAGATTTATATAATAATTCTTCGATAAATCGAATGTTTTCTCACAAATGAGAAATTAAAAGAAATTTTTTTTCGGTGTCTGGATCCTGCGTCTCTTGCGACTTGAAATCCAGTATGTATCGTATATCCGTATACGTGCAAGTGACGTTGACGTATAGAAAGAAATTCTCGAGCGGAAATACAGAGGAGAAGTACGTCGTGTCGAGGGCGCGTTTGAATACATACACAGACGGGCGTGCGCAAATGTACGAATGGGACATACACCTCTGGCGTACAAAAGCACTACGGGCTAGAGCACGTAGATGAAGCAGAAATGCAACCCCTCCTCTTCTATCCTCCGAACTCCTTTTCCCATTGCGCGTATATACTAGACCGTACCACGAAGACACGCATAGTGAAGAGATCCTCGTGCAGCTAACAACAAAACGAAGTGAACCGGTGCGCGATGCGTCCTCGTGTATTTCTCTTTCGTCCGTGAACCTTCCACCGTATATCTCTTGACTTCTCTCAATCTCCCTCTCTTGTCGCTTCCGCATTGCGAAAACTTTGCCACCTCGCAATTAGACATTTCCGCGTGAGCGACTTTTCTACAGAGTGTTTCGCGTTCACGGAGTATCAAATAATTATGCGCTATAGGCGACAATGCGTTCACGGCTCGCGTTTTGTCGTCTCCGCGAATTGCTTCGGTGCGATAATTCCTTAATTTGTCGATAAACGGTATTTTCGACGTTCGGAGGATGCGAGATATTTTATTTGTTCGCCTACAATATGCTACGGTATTCATAGGTAAGAATCGAGCAATCGCCGAGCGATGGCAGTTGTCCCGAATGGGGCAAAGAAATATTTTATTAGACGTCGAGCGACGTGTTTGCGTCGTCGTCATTGTCGTCTCAGGAGTACCATTGCGCGAGTTCTATTGCCGCTCGTCCCAGACAAAAGGCCAACTCCGGTCGCGTTCTCGCGATACCTCCTCTTTTCACCCACCGTCCCCTCTCCTTCGAGATTATTAATTACCGGGTCGTCGTTCTAATTATTTGCCGTTAAACTCGCGGACGCGGATAATAACTTTCTTGCGCGGTAAAACGAGCGTTACAATAAGAACGGCATGAATATAAAGAGAGATGTCGTCTCCACGCTCTTTTCTTTCTTTTCGCTACTCGTCCCGACTCGACGGACGAGCAATTTATCGGAGCATTTAATAATCAAAAATCCCGCGTTTGTTTGATTTGCGGGTCTCGTTTCATTATAATTAAGAGTTCCGTTGGTCACGACGTCTCGGGGGAGTTTTCAGATTCTTTCTATTACCCGCCGCACTCGACTTTCTTCCGTCGCAACTCCAAGGGCTGACTTACCGTTGCAAGTGAACAGTTTGTCTTGTGCCACTTCAGTTTCGCATTTCAAAGGTAAAAAGTTTCAACGGAATTGAAGAAATGACTTCCCCGTGTTTCGATAAATTGATATTACGCGAACTTTCCGCGGAGAGTAAATAATTATTTTGATTACGAGCCGAAATTCAGATAATCGGGTTTTCGTCGGACACGAGCAGCGCCGAGGAATCTCCGCATTCCAATGAGAACGCGGACGCGCGATAAAAATCTATGACAAGATAAAATATGAACGCGGTTATTCGACTGGAGCGCGCGCCTACAGTTATACGCATCCACTGCTGAAACTGGCGCCTAATTAACCTCCCGCTATCCATTGTAATTTCGGAGCAACTTAACGTATTACAAATTCATTTCTTGCCCGAGCTGTAGCGCTCCCGCAGACGGCTATATAACTTTCAAAGTCAAATTTGCACAATTTGCAAACTAATAATCGCGAATGCCGCTCGTGAAGACTCTCACACCCGCGCAAATCCCTCGCGTAAAAGCTAGATTTTTGAGTCCCGCAGTTTTATCACGTATAAGGATGGAAAAAGGGAACAAGGTAAAAAAAAGGGCCACTCGAAAAAAAGAAAGATCCGAAATTCTTTGACGTCGAATCTATTCGTTTTAATTAGAGAGAGCACCAGCTCTCGCGGCTACGTTCTGAATATAAAAATTTGATTTCCAAGAAAAATACAACTCGTGCCGATTCTCTCTTCGGAAGCGGAACCGTCTGAATTCCTCTCGGATGAGAAAGGGTCGCCGTGAAACTCCGAGAACGGGATCGCGATGTTGCTATTCCGGTGCGCGTAAAACTATTAGCATATCGTTGACATTCGATCGGCATTAAATTCCACGTCATATAACGCCGGTAATGTCGGCGATTTGTGGATGAAAAAGGAATAGGGCGTGCGAAAATATGGAATTAAATACTGCAGTCGTTGGTTCTCGGAAACGAGAACGTCGCAACGATCGTTTTCGGTTCAGCGCTTGGGTCGCACGCGATATTGTGACTCGCTTGGGCACGGAGAGTACACCGCGTGGATTTTTCGGAGACGAAAATAGCCATTCTCGTTCGGGACCGAGGCTCGCGTCGACGCCACGATTTAACGGGCTCCGCGTCTCTCCTCCTTTCTACGCGTCACGTTACGCGACGAGCTTTTCGCAAGCCTGGCCCCCAGGAAAAAAAACTTTCATAAACGAATGTCAACGCGATATGATGAAATATCGGCGCGAATTCGCCGAGTCCGGCGCGAAAACGTGTTTTCTCTTTGGTGAAATATACTAGCTTCGCCATCGGGAGGGAGAATTATTTTCGCTTTTCAAGAAAACCCTCGTTGCGTGCAAAATAAATACCGTGATTTGCTGGTTTGCGCGATTGAAAATGCGAAATGAGAATAAATTCTAGCGGTTTGAAACCGTAAAAACGATAACGCGCTGCAGCTAAAGATTTTTATCGATTCTACGATACTATTATTTTTTCATAGCGTTAATTTTTAGTATAATTCGAATTTTAATTACAATCGTACAAAAATTTTAATGATCGAATTCAGAGAGCTTAACCGGACGAAATTTAATTACGAACGGCTGACTTATCGCGCGGTACTTTCACTGCGCAGCGATATTGCAGCGTTATTTACGCCTGCAATAAGGTCGAGGGTATTCGGCCGTGAAAAAAATAGGAAAGAAAAAACAATAACAAGGACTTTTATCGTTTCGGCGAAAGTTAATAATAACGGCGACCCTGGTCGAGCAAAAAGGGGACACTGTCCCCTCTCGGTGAAAAAATACAAACGTTTATTTGGTCGGCTTAGAGAGCGCACGCAGCCAGCGATAGAGAAAGAGTAGACGCAACACGTGCCGGTGACACGTCGCGTCGGTATTTAACCTCCGTGAGGAGCCTAAAGGCCGAAAAAGCTTCTCGTGCTCGCGAGCTTTCTAGCGGTCTCGCGTACGCCGCTTGCCATTTCTTTCCAACTTCGCCAGCGAGAGCACGAGAATAGAGAAAACGCATCGAGTGGAAGTACAAGGGGCAAGAGAAGGACCGCGAGAGTGCGAGAGAACGAAGGTGCGAGGGAGACAGAGGAGAGAAGCGTGTAATGGAGGGGAGCGGAATACCCAACGGCGTGTGTTGCGCTCCACACGCCTGGCTTTTGTTTTCCGTTTTTAAATGCGGCTACGCTCACCGACGACGCGTATGAATTCCCCCGGGGCGTTGAATTTTTATGAGCTCCACACGGTACCGCAAATTAGCTACGCAGCTACCCTTATGCGCATCTTGGCTGACGCCCCGAACGAGTTAATGCCGCTCGCTCGATGCTCGCACACACGCCCTCTCGTAATATACCGCGCGAATAAACTCCTCGCAATTATACCGAAAACGTTAGCCCTCTTCTCTTTATTCATCTTCGCCGAGTCATTTTTTCTTCATAACGGAAGCTGAATTTACGTTCCGTCATGGATTTACATTATATTCGCAACATATATTCGTATCATTTTGGTTTTATTTATTTACCTTATTTCGTTAATTGAATTTCTACCGCTCTCGAGCCGGAACCAGAAATTCGATATTTCGAGACTGCGCACCGGGATTGGAACTATTTTTCAAGAATATTTTCATACGCTCTCGAGGATCTTAGCTAATGAGGTAACATTACCATTATGATGGATGTTATTAACTGGAACGGCGGGGCGACTCGGGCCGGTTCCGGGAAGAGGGGAGCGGAAAGTACCGGCTGGCTCGCAGCCAATGCAGACATACGCTCGCTCTCTTTTCGTTACGTTCGAGTGTTTTTTTTTCGGTGGGTAGGTCACTGTAAGCGAGGTTGGGGAACGCGTTCGGCGACGATTTTGTATTCCAGGACGAGTTTTAATAGCACTCTGGAGTTCTTCTCTCGACTCATTTTAATCGCATGAACTCGAATCGACCAATTTTAAACGCTTCTGAAAATCTACATTTTCGCCATCCGCAAATGCGCATACACAATATGCAATATGAGTTGTTTACATATTTGACTTTGTGTAATACTCTCCGCGATTTCGTTCAATGAATGCAAAAAATGCCACATAGCGGTAAGTAATACTCCGCATTTAAGCTCCGTACACAAAAAGACCGAAGAGAAAGAAATGAGTCGATTGTTCTCAAAAGTTATACGCGAACGACCTCTTCGTTATTCCCGGCTATCGGAAAAATTGTCCCTGCGTTGTTTACACATTTCCCTTCGCTTATATTTCCGTTCCACGTGGCTCTTGCATAACCAGACGATATTTTTCGGTTCGCCGGACAGTGCGCGACAAACCCATAAAAATCGTAAAAACCCCGCACGTTTTCGCCACCTTCCGCCTCCCCACTGCGCTCGTACGTCCACTATCTTCGTCGCGCAGTTGTCGCGCGTATATACGCGAAAGTGGAGAATACTCGTCGAGAGGTCGTACATAAAAAAAAAGGGAGAGGAATTTCAAAAAAGAAGGAAAAAAGGAACGCACAGGCGCACGAGAAGAACGTAAAAGAGGAGAAAAAATAGGTGCAAAATAAATAAAAATGAGCAGACACGTGTCTCACAAATCACGTCCCCGCAGTGACGAGACCCACGGGACATTCGCGTGTGCTATACCGTGTGCCCTTACGAGCCCCGGCCCCTCCTCGCCCCCTCGACACTTCTTTACCGGTGCTAACACACCGCTGCTTCAGGGGAGGTGGCTCGGGTCGGACGAACGCGAGCGCGAAGCTTCCCGGATTATTCTGCATGTGTTCCGCCGATGTACAACCCGTTGCCGTCTCTCTTCCTCTCTCGCTTGTCTCCCTCGTCGCGCACTTTATGATTCCTACACATTCTCTCCCTTTCTCTCTCTCTCTCTCTCTCTCTCTTCTTCCGTTGTACATTTCATCTCCCGCATTCGCGCGCGTTTTCTTCTTTTTTTCTACTCCTCGCGCTTCTTCGCAAAAACATTTGTTCATTCCTTTCTTTTTGTCATTCGTTTTTCCGACTTTCCGCTTTTACTGTTTCATCCTTCTGGCTCGCATTACCTGTGAGAAATCGACACTCGTGAGAATTTTTGTACCTCTCCTACGCTGTTGTTCATTTTTCGCGCTCTCTCTTACTCTCCCTCATTTCACCAGCGCGACACTTACACGCGTGTATTACAGCGTTGTGTTGGGTTCGCGTGGTGCGGACGGGTCGCGTGACGCATTGCGAGCGTATACCGTAACTGCGCGTACCGTATAACAGCGAGTACCTACCTACTGCGAGAAGGGATGA
>NCVS01001017.1:95235-117817 GCA_003055095.1 Goniozus legneri | reverse complement strand
GGGGGGGGTAGAAAAATTGCGGCCAGAGAACCGACAGGGCGGATTACAAGAGTATCGCGAGAGGCAAAGGAGCCACCGTTACCCGGACACGGGCTGAGGAAAGGTTTAATGCCGGATGAGCGGCTCGTAAAGCCGACAGGGATTCGGTGAACGCCGTCTTCAGCGGGGAATCTTTAATACTGGCTTTGCGTCCACGACGGACTGGCGGGAAAAGACCGTCGCGGGCAAAAGTCTATCATTCGGCGAATTTTACAGCGTCCTCGTTAATTCGCGCGTGGTCAGAGTTATGGGAAACGATTTTTCGAGGCTCTAAGTAGTTTTTAGCGAAATTAAAGGATCACAATAAAAACTGGAGCATTTAAAAAATTAGTTGTATTTGATCATCGATTTTTTGCTCATTTCAACAAACTTTTGGAAGCTCTAAGTGGTTCTGAGTAAAATTAAAGAGTCACAATAAAAACTGGAGCATTTCAAAGAAAATTTGATCGGTTTTTTGATCGTATTTAAAACTGTATTTTATTTCGTAATTGATATCAAAGAACCGAACAAATCGCCAGCGAAATGAAGCAAAATATAAAGTCGTAAATACGAACAGAAATGGAAATTTAAGAATGCGAGTGGTTCGACTAAACCTGAATGGAGACACCGAGACCTTCCGGGGAAACTAAAATGAGAATCCACGCCGTCGTCTCTCTCTCTCTCTTCCGTTTCATTTTTGTCAGTACGTGCGAAAAATCTGCGAGCGAGAGAAAGAGCGCGACAATAAGTCCCGAGGCTTTGCCGCTTTGATATTTCGGACGGTTTAACGCGGACGAGATGTTGCGGAGCGGGTTTCGCGATATTCGAAACGTTTGAACTTTATATTTCGCCGATTCCATTCGAGTAATCCCAGTATGCATATGTGTCGCGAATGGTCACTCACGTGTCGTTTTTTTCTTCTTCATAAGTCCATCCGAAACGCGAAAATAGAGCGAGAATTGAGAGATACGAGCTAGCTCAAATAATTGTCAGTATGAAATTCGCCGACTTTACGTATTTGATCTACATTTTTTTACGGATTCTTCAAGATAATGAAACAAGCAGCTCACGTGTGAATTTTCAAAAAATTATGTCGACGAGCAGAATGACCAGGACGAAAAAAAATAGTAAATAAAGTCATTTCATGCTCGAATTTTCAATAATGTAAAATTGGGTGCTCATTATTACGTTTTTCGCTAAATTTTCAAATACTCAATACAATTTTGTAACCCACATCGATTCTCCCGAAATCGGATTCGATATTGCATTATTCGCAGTTCCCGATATTCCTATAGAAAATATTTTCTGTACGATTTTGCGCTCGAGTAACGAGATAACTAATTATACGAATCAAAAAATCGAACTCGTTAATGAGAAGTTTAATTCGAAAACATATCCCCGTCTACGGAATAGTAATGAATATTTTTACTGAAAACATTCAATTTTTCGACCTCGCGCGATTCGAATAACTCGATTCTCCTCGTTTCGTTTGAGCGAGCCCCCGGGAGGGAGCGCGAGATGTCACTCGAGCGGCTAAAATGGGAAATAAACAATGGAAATTATTTTTACACTCCGACACACGCCGCGGTTTTCCTCGGAACGAGGGACGCGTTCGGTTACCCGCTGTATATAATTACGTCACACGTGGCGCGAATATGCGCGACCTGTTTGCATGTAAATGACACAACGCGAGGCTTTTGATCGTCCGTCGATCCTCGTATTTCCATCGTTATACGCCGCCTTTCGCCGCAAGATTGGAATACACATTTTATACGACAAAAGGGAGCATCGCGAACGTACGTGCATTACGTAAAGTCATCGACGTCAAACGATTCTATTAACCGTATTTGCGATAAACCAGCCTCGACTCCGTTACGTATCGATTCTCGGCGAGTAATACGACGAAAAAAATGAAATTGGTACAGTTCTCGAACGATTCTCGCGTCTCGCAGGGAAGTTTAACGAGGTAGACACAGCGTAATTGAAATTTATCGCAGTTAGCGCGCGGAATTATTTTTCTTCGAAGCTAACTAACGAAGTAAAGTCTAGTAAAGCGTCAGGGGGCGACGCAGCGGGGGGGGGGGGAGGGTCCATTAGCGATACCGATGCATTATTGAACGCACCAGAGTCCCAGTGGAGAGGGATCGAGATATCCGAATGCGTAAACGGCCGCGAAATGCTTCTCCGCGTGTTCCAGGCAGAGGGCAACTCGACGCTTCTATGAAACTGAAGATTCTTCAGTTGAAAATCTGAATTGACTTATTCTCTGTCTCTAATTTCACTTGATCGGGCTGCCTGAACGTGGACAATTGCTCGATTGGAAATTCTGATCCAGCAGCTGTAATATTGTCCAAGCCTTGGTCAGTTTTAGCTACAGTTTCGATATTACAAAAAGCTGTACGAATGTTCGATCAAGCTTTGATCAAGAAGCTTTAATAGAACTGGATCAAGAATAATGAGGTCATTTGGATTTGAAAATGTCGTTGGTGCGAGGAGAGCTTTTGGCCATTTTTGACCAAGTTGGACATGGATGACCAAGTTGGACACGGATGACCATGTTGGACATGGATGACCAAGTTGGACATGGATGACCAACCAAGTGATAAAGATCCTGAATCATGTCTGTATTCAGTCCTCAACTGAATTTCTAGTCGGGTATTCATTGAATTAAATTAATAAATCGAACCAATTATTGCTATTTATGCAATAGCAGATTGTAGTTCTGTATCTAGTTAAAAAAAATTTGCATACATTCAGATGAATATCAACACTCAAATAAGTCAAATAGGCCAGATTACGAGACTCGAGTGACAAGATACAATCGAATCAGGCCGATACAGAAACAACAGTCAGTCCTAGAAATTCCGTGAATTGGAATTTTATTCCAAGAAACGCAATTTTGTTCCTTCTTTCTCGAGATTTAATACGTTTACCTTCGGGGAGACGAGAATCCAGAAATGAATTCCTTGATTACTTTTGCGAAGATTTTAGACGAAAAAAAAAAAAAAAAGAAAACGAAATCAGACTTGGAGGTAGGAACGCGCCGGCGCGCGCGTGTTTTTTCGTTTTGCGACCACCTGTAGCACCAAAGTCGGAATCGGAGGAAAAAGCGAGGTCCCGTCTCGCGCCTCGTGCCCTCCCGCCAAACGACGGAGAATTTAATTTTCTACAAAACCCGCCAATATCGCGCCATACTACACGGCAACATAAAGCTCCTCTCGCCCTCCCAGAAATTCTACCTCGTATTGTCGTCTTCGAACGAAAGGTATTCCACGAGTGTGCCAATCTCGCGGTACCGGGAAATATATAACCCCGTTCGAGTCACGCGAAGAGGCAGGGAAATCGTGAGAATGAAAATTCATTTCCACGCTTACGCCAGTGAAAGGGGGACCATTAATTTTCCCGATACAATAGTCGACTCTGCTTTGCCACTCTGTGTCGTAAACGGAAAGGAGTCGTAACAGCTCAAAAAAAATCTATTTCACTCGACTATTTTTCTATACAAATAATTACACGAATAAATATTAAGTAAATTCTACAAATTTTCATTTTTGTGTATGTGATTTTTAACCCCTTGCCTTACGATTTAATTTTTAACTTCGCCGGCCAAAAGCGACACGAAGGTCGAGCGCGCACAGGGACATAAACGAAAAAAAAAAAAAAAAAAAAAAATTTCCTATGATTCGTATATACACGTGCGCGTGCGCTTATTCATTTCTGACCCAATAACACTACGACGCCTCTGAGGCGTCTCATTCAAGTTGGGCCCGATAAACTTATGACGCCTCTGAGACGTACCATTTTAAGTTAAAGGGTTAATCCCAGTTATTCGTTTTTTAAACACCACGATAACGAAAACGAGTCACAGTCCTCAAAAAAATCCTTTACGTATAACTCTCGACTATTTCTCCTCGCTGTAAATTCTACGCGAAATTCCCATCTGGTCTCGAAACAATCTCACGGCCTTGCACCGTTCGCTTCCGGATTCATAAAGAGCTTTCCTAATCCCACGCCGGGAGTATATTTACCCGGCATTTTATTCCTGGTTTATTTACGGAATATTAACGAATCTTATTCCGGCGCGTACCCTTGCCCCCCCTCCCCCCACGGCCCATTAGCTCCTGAATAATTAATCCGTCGAGCGGATAAATTATGCATAAAGGGTGCCCGTAGACGAGTTCTGGTACACGTAGATCGCGCGTGACCTTGGACTATCGAGTTTTGCCGTCGGGGAAAATTCGGAAAATTGCTACGAGCTTGTTTGCTCGTTCTCGTTCTTTTTTTTTTTTTTTTATACTCCCCTTTTTTTATGTAGCGATCGGGGATCGATAGGCCGTTAATCATTCAGCCGGGTCGTGCTCGACCCTTGCAGTCGCGTCTCGCGATCCCCGAGTCCCGTCGCCGTCGGCAAATCTGACCGTGAAAATTCCACGCGATTACCGGCCTGAATAATGTATGCACAATTTACGGCGTCGTCGTTACCCGGATAAATCACCGCCCTCCGTTGTGTTTAATCGAATCTGTATCACGAATGTTTCCCGCCGTCGTGAATCGGAAAATCATATCCGACTCTATCTAAATTGATATCAAATTTGTCCGTATTTTCAGCACCGAAAGGTCGCGACGAGAAAAATGAATCATCGGATGAGACTTTTTTTTTTTTGAGGACGTAACGACGCTCAATAATGAAAAAATTGGGAGAGATTATGCTAAACCGAAGAGAAAATTATACCAATGCCAAGGTTGAAAATAACCTCGTGTCTCGACCTTTGAGATTATACGAGGCTGCTTTATGACGCGTGTGATGTATTCCGAGAATATCTCCCACTTGGACGTTCTTCATTTTAGAAGTTGAAGCGAGTTTTACTTCCTAGAGCAGCTCCTCTCGAGCTGAAAGATTAATCGCGAGAGGAAATCGTAGATAAATTCTCGCGCTGCCAAATCTGCCAAAATAAAAATACACAACGTGTGGGGTTGACGAATAATAACTTCACATAGCGAATTTACACTAAGAATAAAAATTTGTTGAAGCTACTTGATATTTATTCGAAAATGTAGAAATAAACTTTACCTTCGATGGAATGAATTACCTAGAAAGAAACTAGTATTTTCGAAAATAAATATTTGAGTCCTTGAAGTTAGCCCGCCGTTTTTCGAAATTGAAATTTTTTTTTTAGTTGTTGTTGTTGTACTAATTACAAAGAAAACTCAAAAAAAATCAAAATAAGGCTGGCCCCCAATTTTCGTCCAAAATTGAAATTAAAACACTTAATAGATTGTTCTATTTGTTCCGATCATTGTATTGCAGTTTAAATTGAAAAATTTAAATAGTTTCCCTACAAAATTTTGAATATTCATGTATAAGTACATTCAACAAATCTTTATTTTCAGTGTGACTCGTAAAAGTTAAAGCGTTGTTCGAAATCAGCATTTTTTTCTCATACGAGCTTATGTTCCGACGCGGGAACGGTATCATCGTTCGTGTGCGCGATGAATTTTACACGCGAAAGAGAGTGCCCCCGAAGAAGTCCTCGGCAGCGAGAAATCGAACGAGTCGAGAGGCCCGATTTTGCGAATCGCTCTCGACTAACGCTCGCGGTGAATTTTTCAGCGGGACGCTCGCGGCCAGCCAATCGATTGGCCGGTGCGCCAAATCAAATTGAAGAATGAAAACTTCAAGAGGGGAGGAAATTTACGTTCGCCCGTTCCAATTTCGTCGCGAGTGGTAGGAGGGGCAAAGAGGGGGAGGATTTCGCGACCTCGACTCCAGTCTCAAAGTAGGAAAAAAAAAAAAAAAATAAAGGAAACTCCTGCGGAACGATGAAATATTCCTGCGTGTATTCGACCCCATATCCGAGAGCACCCCGATCTCCTTCCCCCCCGAGGAGAAATACGCAACGACTTGACTTATGTTTCCGTACACAACGCACGACGTCTTTCTCCTTTTTTTTTTTTTATTAAAGAATCACATGGGTTTTATATGTTCGAGAAATTGATTTTCTTGCTCATTAAATTGTACAATATACACTCCTCAAAATTTAAGGAGACAGTTATTTTTAAACGACTATAACTCAGCTAGAGTGAATATTTAAAAACTCAAAGCTTCCTCTTTAAATCAGCTGTTCGATTCTAATCAATGTTAGTTGAAATATAACTGTTTAAAAATGACGAGTGTCTCTTCAATTTTTTTGAGCAATATTCCAAGTGACATAGCCTTTAGAAGTCCCGCCCATGTTATGTTATAAAAAGACTGGATTTTTTTTTTATAAAAATGTGGGTTGTTTCGCGTCTACCCGCGAATTTGTCTCTCGGCTGATTCTCACCTCTTCATATTGAAATACTGAAATATCGAGGCTCGAACGCAGCGGGCATTAATTTCGCTTGTCCGCGTTGCGTGCTTTTTATACCTGAAAAATCTCGTATCGCGCGGTTCTTTATCCACTGGTCTTTCGCGATCTCACGTTCAATGATTCACGGTTAAACGCGACGTTGAATTATTGCTGGCGGGTCGAGCGCGAGAGCTGCTTACGAGCACGGGCTTTAATAATAACGCTGCGGCTGGTGTACAGCTCTCTCGTTCTCTAAGAAATTTGAATAATTACGAACGAGAGGCGATGGCCAGCGAGGAGATGCCATTTTTCAATTTTTCGGTGTGCTCTGAAAATTTCTCTCCTTTTTATTAATCAATATTTTTGTCATCGCTACACAAGTTTTGATCAACTCTCGTGAACAAAGTAAGCGTACCTGATTTTTGAATTGCAGTACTCTCGTTCACTAATAAATTCAAATAATTACGAAGATGGTCAGCGAGAAAATGCCATTTTTCAATTTTTCGTGTCTCTTTGAAAATTTCTCTCCCTTTTATTAATCAATATTTTTGTTATCGCTACACAAGTTTTGGTCAACTCTCGCGAACAAAGTAAGCGTACCTGATTTTTAAACTCCAGCTCTCGTGTTCTCTACGAAACTTACGAATGAGAAGCATTTTTCAATTTTTCGGCTCGCTGAAAATTTTCCTTAGCTTTTTTCTCCCAGTTATTCGATATTTGCTTGTCGTCACTACAGGAGTTTCGGAATGGTCGACTCTCGTAAACAAAGTAATATCGAAGTGGCGTACCTGTTTTTAATAGAGTTGCAGTTCGACTCGCGGGGGATAAAAGATCGTGAGAACGAGCGCGACGGTAGGTACGCGCTGCAGCTTCGTCGTGTTTGCTTCACGAAGAGAGAGAGAGAGAGAATGACTATACTATATACTCTTGTCCGCTAACTACGTACTAACCGAATTTGCCGCGGCTCATGGTTCCGACCCACCCTCCCTATTCGCTAATTCAATGACGCGTTAACCGAGTAATTAGAACATCGTTATACGATGCGAAATCATAAAACACAACGCCATTGTAGCGGAACAACTAACTATGATTTATCGAGTCATTTGCAATTTCTTTTTGATTTATTTTATTTTAAGCTGTACCAACTACGTGGTAGTTAGTGGCTGAGATAACGTTACAGTGAAAATGAAAATTTGTTGAATGTACTCAATATTTAGTTCTAATATTTTACTGGACAAATTATTCGAGTTAACTAATTTTCTTTCAAATAATATTCCGCACAGAAAAGAAGGATCACTTGAATCAAGAAATATATACTTGATTCAAGAGAGTTATGCGGAAGAAAGAGAAATTCCGCCATCAAGAAAATAATTTCTCCATATTAGTAGAAAATTCAATTCTTGAATTGAGAATTTTTTTTCTTTAATCAAGTATTACCATACTTGAATCAAATCTATTTTTTTTCATCCTAAGATAATTATTTCTCGACTAAAAAAAATTGTTCAAAAATAATAATAGTAATAGTTTCTTGAATGAAGAATATATTGACTTATTCAAGGACACACGTTCTTGGATCAAGAAATTCGCAACTATTGTTTTTAAAATTTATTTCTTCATTCAAGAAAGAAAAAAAGACTTGATATTGGAAAGTATATTTCTCCCGCACAACTTTCTTGATTCAAGTAATTCTTTTTTCCTGTGCGAGTAATTTTTCAGCCTACAAATTCACACAATTTTTGTTTAGATTTGATCTACAATTCTCTTCGAGAAAGTTTAGCCCGCACGGCTTTAATGAATGCTCAAGTGCGAATTCGCAGTTGCAATACCACTCCTGGTTTTCGCGCCTCATTAAACAACGGACGAGAATTAACGACGCGTCTTGTCGTTCGCGTCCCGCCCGACTTTTCTCGCACCGTGAGGCGCGAGCACGCGTGCCTTGTAAGCCGGATCATATTTCTGCTTTTACCACTGACAAGCTCGCCCGCGCTCATTCCCCTCCCCTCTCCCCGTTTCGGACGAACCCGCGCCGTGTGTCATTATTGCGCCGAGAAATTCCACGAAAATCTGATACATTTTCATAAAAGTCTACTCGCGCCTCTTTTTCCCCGCCCTTTCGAAAAAACTACGAGGGAAAAAGTTTTTCTCGCTCCGTGCGGTCGCGCAAGCGGCGTGTTGTTGCGTGCGCTTCGCACTTCAGCGAGAGAAAAAAATTTTCCTGTTAAATATGCAATTATTTACCACCGAGAGGATATGAGTGAAAAATTTATTGGACGATTTAATAATTATTTTGTCAGATTATTTTATTGAATATTGTTTTTATTATTTTATTGATACGGTTCTCGAGACATTAAAAAAAAAAATCACTTTTAGGGGGGTGAAATTTGGGGGGCTGTAGGGGGTGAGCAGTTGATTTCCGCCAAAAATCCCTTGGGGGGTTTTCTTTATATGCCTGAGGATTACCTTTGTGCAAAATTTCATCACAAAACTCGGAGCTCTTTTTTCGGAACTCCACCCAAATATTCTTTTGGCAGTATATTTAATTGGTTTAACAACATTTTCTCCCAGTGTGCGAATAAAATGCAGTTTATTAATTGAAAACGGAGTCTCCTGGATTTTATTTTGCGTCAGAATGTTCAACTGGTTCGATTTGAAGGGAACGTACGAAGAAAGGATTCTCAGGACTCGCGGGAAGTCTTGAATAACGAAAGGGGGACCATTCTCGAGCACACTCGAGGTATGGTAATACCACACCGTTCGTATGTAAATTCGTATCATCGATCGTGACAGACTTCCCACGCGTGCGATATCCACTACGACGTCATTTATCCCCTCCCTATTTTTTATCTCTCTCTCTCTCGCTCTCCCTGACGCGTTTCTTTGGCCGCACGGAAAACGTCAACTCAATTCGGATTCACTCGCGCTCCTCGCCTCTTACAACGTCACAGTCGATAAGCGAAGTCCTTTCATCCCGGCGACTCCGCCGATTGTGCATTATCGGGCTGAATGGGATTCCCCGATACATGTACACGCTCAGATGTACAGTAAAATTGATTGCTATTTTAAATAATATAGTTCACTGTTTACTAATCGATACAAGGTGAAAATAAAAATTTGTTTCGGCTACTTTATTTGAAAATAATAAATATATTGTTTAAAATTAATATATTCAACTCAAACATGTATACTACTTAAAAAAATTAAAAGGACATTCGTCATTTTCCAACTGCTATAATTCGAATAAAAAAATGATTGAATCGAATTGAGCAGGTTTAAAAAAAAAAACAGTCCCCTTAATTTTTGTGAGGAGTGTATTTCGTTGAATGCACTTGATATTTATTCGAACGTATACAAATAAATATGAAGTGAATTAAACAAATTTATTTTCAATGTATGTCAATGTGTAAACTGCAATTAATTGAAGAATATGAGATTTCGGAAAATCTTCTCAAAATCCTAAGGAAGGACCAGGATACTATATATGTAACCTGTTATTGCCTTATGAGGATTTTGAGAAAATTCTATAACGACATCGAGTTTGTACATATAGTATCTGAGTCCTGCGGGTACTTGCGAGAAAATTTTTCGAAATCTGGTATTCCTCAATTAGTTGCATTTTTTTTTGAGTTCCAGGCAACGTAAGCAATCTACAAACCACTGCTGATTATTTTTCTGATAAAAATGATTAAAAATAGTAAATTAATTAATCAATTTCATTTTTTTTTTTTTTGAGTTCTAGACTCTCAACAAAACTTTGAAAAATTTCAAAAATTCCGAACAGTCTGTAATTTTTAATTTTTAATCCCAACTGTTTGTTTTCGGAACACGCAGCGCGATATGCGCATCACGAACGCGAGAAGAAAATTGTATTCCATATCGCGTTACAGGTCGCCACACACTCCCGTCGATTTTAATCGTATGTAGATTCGCGGGCGGGTGTTTTCATTCGCCAGAGTCAGGCGAGTTAGACGGGACCGGGCGCGGATCGCACGGGAATCGATTTTCATGGGAAAATTCAGCTGCGATCCAATCCGGCCGGATCACGACGCCCGGTGCATTTCAATTCGCCTGTAATGTCCGTCACGGCTCGCGCAACTTCGTACCCCGGCTCGGCGCGATGACAAAAGTAATCAAAACCGGCGCGTTAATTCGATTGTCGAACGTAGGGTCTCTCGTTGCGTGTTGATTTTTCGATGAAATTTTAACGCGATTAACCGCCCGTCCGCCTCCGCGAGCGTTTCGAATTTAATTCCGGGAGCGCGCGCGGCCTCTTTCGTACACGGAGAAAAATAAATCGACCTGGACCACTTCAGAGATAAAGTAGCCATTTTAGTGTAGAGAATACTTCAAATCAAGTGATCTTTACTCTTTTTTTCTTCTTTTAATTTACCGAATAAATAAGGTTACTGGTTTTCGGTGAAGTTACTTTATTTTGAGTAAATTTGTCTTTACATAACGTAAACTTTGCTTTAATCAATGTTACACTGAAAAAAAAAGTATTTTTCTACCTAGAATACAGAATATTTTTTATCCGAGTATTCTTGTTCGCAGTATACTTTTACTTAAATATTTTAGATTTAAAAATATTGGTATTTTACCCTTCAAAATACCAAGGTTTTTAGCGGGACTAAAACTAAACTCTTTGTAGCATCCACTGTATTTTAATGCAAATTTTATCTCTACTATTTATAACATGAATAATGGATAATAAATAAAATTAATGTATGAATCAGAAATGGGATTAAATAAAAAATATATTATATTACTTGTTATTATTTCAAATTCATGGTTCGTTTCAATCCGTGTTGACCGAGCGAGGTTAAGTCGGCCGTACTATTGATTTTAGTATTTTAATAACAACAATACTAAATTTTTTAAAAATCAATAAACTTATTCTTATGGATAGTATATTTTGGTATTGTTAAAATAAGAATACCTTTATTTTTACCATAAGGAGAAATATTCTAGATAGAAAAATACTTTTTTTCAGTGTAGGACTTACATGAATAGTAAAAATTACTTCGAATTAAGTTTGTGCAAATACGTACCTTAAACTACGGTAAAGAAGTACTTTAATGTGGTAAAATTTACCGTTTATTTTTCTGCGTGTACCTTTTATTTCCACCCCGAGGGGCTTTCAAACGCGCGCGGTTATTTTCATAGGCGAGAAACAAATTGTATGGCTCTCGACGAGTCCGTCAAACGTGTCGTGTAACGCGGAAATTCAATTTCGATTGATCAAAATCGCGTTTGAAAAATTTCTCTGGTGTTAATTATCGAACGGCGCCATTGAAAGGATCGTTCTATTGAATTGTCCTCAATGCCGTCGACGAAAATGCATTTCGACTTTCCGATCGCGTTGCTCGTTAAATCAAACGCGGAATAATTAAAAGGCTCGCGTGTATACAAAACCATGGCCGGCAATCCATCGCCGGCCTGCTCTCGGCTGACCTGAAATTTCGTCGCGTATCGAGTTACGAAACCGAATCCAGACTGACACCGAAGATCTCAAATTCTCTCGCCCCTGCCTACTCTGAAATTGAATTCTAACGAGTCGCGGCGAGACCGCGACGTGTCAAGGTTAATTATCTTTCCTCTCGCTCCTTTTTCCGGAAAATTTCTCATTTTCGCCGGATAAAGCAGCGTCAACTCGAGTGGAAAAATAAGATCTGAGAATAATCGGGAATGAATGTTTTTTAAAGTCGAATGAATAGGGAAAGGAGTTGGCGTTAAATTAAACAAAAATTGGATTATTTTTGTTAGGCATACACTGGAAGAAAAATTGGTTGAAGCTACTTAAAATTTATTTGAAAATAAACATTTTGTTCGATGGAATAAATTTTTTAAAATAAAAAAATAGTGCGGAGTCAAATGAGTAGGGAAAAGAGTTGGCGTTAAATTAAACAAAAATTGGATTATCTTTGTTAGATATACACTGAAAGGAAAATTTGTTGAAGCTACTCAACATTTATTTGAAAATTTAGAAATAAACGTTTTGTTTGAAAACTTAGTTTAGAATAAAAAAAATAGTGCGGAGTCGAATGAATAGGGAAAAGATTTGGCGTTGAATTAAACAAAAATTAGATTATTTTTGTTAGACATAGACCAAAAAAGAATTTGTTGACGCTACTTAATATTTATTTGAAAATTTAGAAATAAACGTTTCGTTTGAAAAATTAGCTTAGAATAAAATTAGTATTTTCAAAAACAAATATTCGGTTGTATTTGTTTGCAAATATTAAATTCAAATTTCTATTCTCAGTGTAGATTAGCAGATCAGAATGTTACACCAAAAAATTTCATCGTAGGAACAAAATGCGGCGTACTCTAGATTCGAGTAACGACTCTTATTTCGAAACAAAGCTGAAATTCCGTCAGCGTGAAAGTTTCGCGACGTTAATGCCGACCTTCCTAACAGTTCTCACCTTCTCGCGGTTATGTAAACAAGCTAAGACTTAATTTGACGTAAGAGAGATGTAAGGCTCTCTCCTCTTTCTATGTTTATTTATGATAATTCGCGCTTCAGCGGGCTTATCGCGTATTTAATATACGTAAAAACGCGAGAGAGTGCGGGGAGTCGGAATTGGCTGTCCTTCGCGCGCGCCCGCACTAATTTCGGTACTTGGAAAATTCATTTCGCGGTGATTAGGCGGGCAAAAGAGCTTTCGCGCCGCTTATAACTTCCCGTCCGGTCTCGCACTGCGATATATATATATACACGTCCCAGCCATGGCAAAGTTTTAAGAGGCCCCGGCTATAATATGAATGAGCTCTTGGATAATTTAGTCACTTAGCTCGAGAGAACTCGTTACGGTTTCGAATGAGTTCCATGCATATAACCTTTCTGTCGCACCGAGGAAAGAATTTATCTCGATGTACTCGCCCGTGCAAAATAATTTTCTCGAATTGTATTTGCCGAGATTGTATCGATAACGGGCGGTACCCTAATGCGTGTCTAATTTATCGGTTTTCATTACCCGCTCGGGTTTATTGGAATTTCTTTGGGCACGCAGGCGCGAGATAAAGCCCCCCCCCCCCCCCCCCTCGCGAGGACAGCCGAAATTGCCCTTTTCATTTCTTGCGGATCGGGCGAGCTCGCTTTTCAGATATCACAAAGGAGCCGCCGAAAGAAGCGGCTAATAACGAAATTGTTGCTGCAAAAATTCGCGCTACCGCAAACAGAAACCGATTGAGAGAATCTGGGGAATCGAGGCAGCTTTGTGGAATGAATTGCTGGAAATTAGCTTTGTTAAATTGCTGCGAAGGAATCTCTTATTGGGTTAAAAAAATCGATGAAATCTCGACTCAAACGGAGGCCACTCAGGCAACAAAAAGTACACGAATGAAATCCCTACCGCGACGATAAAAATGAGATATTTTAACGAACGCGTAATTAAGCGTTGTTTGCAGCGAGACTCGATCGAGGCCTCCCCTCGTCATCTTTATTCCGTACAACGTTCACCCTTCTAAACGTTGACCATTAGTTGGAATATTCGTCGTTAATGACGCTCTCGCGTGACGGCGAGCTTCATCGTTAATCGTCTCTTCTCGTCTCGAAGATCGTCGTTAGTCTGGCGGAGAAGCCGAGCCCGAAAAAGTCCTCTCCCAACAATCGCTCAATTAACATCCATCCAGAGAAATTTTTAGTGAAATCTACTATTTTTCACCATTTTTGTTAGTAAAATGAACAGCTGTGGTTTATAAATTGTTTACGTTGCCTAAAGCTCAAAAAAATGCAACAAATTAAAAAATATAAAAACTATTACGAATTAACAATCATATACTCAAAAAAATTCTTACTGAAATGTACTATTTTTTTATCATTTTTATTAGTAAAATAAACAGCAGTAGTTTATAGATCGTTTACGTTCTCTAAAAATAAAAAAAAAGTGCAGCTAATTGAAGGATATAAGATTTTGAAAAACTTTCTCGCAAGTATCCGCAGGACCCGGGTACAATATGTACAAACTCGATGTCATTGTAGAACCTTCTCCAAATCCTTAGAAGGTCATAACAGGTTGTATATATAGTATCCTGGTCCTTGGATAGGATTTTGAGAAGAATTTTCGAAATATCATATTCTTTAATTAGTTGCATTGACATGCACTAAAACAAAAGTTCGTCGAAGTTACTTGAACAAACAAATATTTTGTTCAATTTGAATAACTGAGAGCCAGAGGGACTGATATTTTTCTCTCACTTATGAAGGTTTTCCATTAAACCAGATTTCTTACTTATTGAGGTATAAGAAACTAGAAATATTCAAATACAATATCGATTAGGATTATTATTAAATCTCTTCACAAATAAACTGTAAGCAAATTTTCTGAATTTCCTGTTTGTCGCTCTGAAATTTAACTATTTTATAATTTGTTGAGTCTGTAACACCGAATTCAGAAATAATTTCAGCTCGTGTTTTTCCATCTTCGAATGCATTAACTGTTTGAAGTTTTTCACTTAACGAAAATGCTTTTAATTTGGGTTTCGGCATTTTAGTAACACTCTAAGTAAGTGACACTGAGCAGCTGTTGAACGACAAACGAATACAATGTAATTTTTTTTACTGGAAATTAGTAAACTGTATACAAATGTGTTAATGTAATCTGGGAAATGTATAGGACAGATGAGAGAAAACAATAAAAATATGTGTTCAAGTTTCACTTATAGAAGTTGAGGGCGAATAATAATCTCAAATATAGAGGTTTCGATCCGAAAAATGACTCTCACTTGTAGAGGTTTTCATTTCTCACGTATAGAGGTTTTTGAGAGTAAAAGCAGTGGGACTCGATAATTATTCTCATTTATCCAGTTGTCACTTATCAAGGTTCAACTGTGTTAAGTAAATTCAACAAATTTTCATTTTCAGAGTAGCTACTGCTAATAACAGAAATTAAATATTATCATCAACTAAATTCACTAATCGATATGATAAAATCGAACCAGCAGATTTCTCTTGGCACGTCTCACGCGAGGATAACAAGAGAGGATGAAGATTCATCGTCGGGCGATTCTTCACGATTACGATACACCTCCTTATGCAAACCGACGTCTCTCCCTCGGCCGGCGTCCTCGCGGATCCGACGTAACACGGCAATTTGAGAGGAAGCGGGGAGGAGAGAAAAAAAAAGTAAAAATCGTCTCGAGACGCTCCGCGTTACGGAATCAGGCCGTCGAACGGCGAGAGTGAAAAATCGTGTGCCCCGCTAGCTCCAACTTTTCACCGTTCCTTATTCTCTCTCTCTCTCTCTCCCTCTCGCTTTTTTCAATCGCGTTATGCGCGCGAGCTCACGGAAAAATTGAACTCAATAATTCAGCCGGGAGGAGGCGAGATAGAGGAAAGTTGGCTCGCGCAGGGCGAAAATAAACGCGCGGGGAGAAAAACAGGCGACGAGGGAGTCAACGAGCCATGGCAGCGAAGTCGAGCGAGACTCGCGAAGGGGCCCAATTAACGCGAAAACGTTAATTAGCGGACGAATCGACGGAGAGAGAGGAGACGCGAGGCTACGAATGCGTCAGCGCTCGCGTTTCTCTCGTTGACGTCAATTGGCTCTTTTTTCGCGCGACCATTCCCTTCGACAATTTCCCGCACGGGGAACAGTAAAATCGCGTTAAATACTCTCCTTAACGTTATTAACCTATCAACGACAAGAAAGTTAAGAATAGGGTCGCGATTGCGAAGCTATAACGTGATTTGAGTCCGTTTTCAACCTACATTGAGGAGTTACGTCCCGAATTACTCAAAATAGGTTCAAAACAGTTTTTCCAAGTACTGGTTTGAACGTCCGAAACCTATGGTCTGTTGAAAACGTTCTTACCATAAGCCTCAATTTAGACGTTCTTAACATGAACTTAAAATATAAACGTTCAAACCGGTACTTGCTAATATTTTAATATATATTCTCGTTAACTCATCATTTTCATTTATAAAGAAAAATTAGATGAGATTAATTTCTTTCTATAAATGAAAATGATGAATTATTGAAAATATATGTTAAAATATTAGCAAGTACCAGTTTGAACATTCACATTTTAACTTTGAGTTGAAAACGTCAAACCTATGGATTTACATAAATGTAAAGAAATTAAAAAGAATGTGACGATAAATAATGTTCACAAAATCTTATGCATGTCTGTGTTAAAATTGATATTGATGGTAAAAATGTTATAGCTTCAACTGTAAATGATGAAGAGCGGGAATAAATAATTAAAATTAATATGTACAATTACACATATAGAAATTACTTTCGTATTCTTTCTAAGTTTAAATGTCGTTTTGAACTTACAAGTGATATCTGACAGCGTTCGAGATTTTAAAGTCATGTAAGTTCAAACCGGCATTTATTAATTCCGTTTATCTTATACATATCCAAGTGGTACAATTAAAACGTTGAAACCAGGCCTATAAATAACCAGTGGCGGAAAAAAACAAAGAAATTTATGTTATTTAGGTTCAAAACTGTACTTAAATTTCGACTCGGGGGCTTTTTATTTCCGCGCCGTTCCCACGCGAGCGAGGAGAGTTTTTAATATCAGCGATTTCGATCGCGATCGACATGAAAATTCCGCCCCGTGCCAGGCTAATTTCGTACGTTCTCGCCTGTTTTTTTTTTCTCGTTCCCGAGCTTTCTTATTCTCTTCGGAGTATTTCCGCGAACCCACAGTACGGCGAATCTAATTAATCCCGAGGCAATTCGAGCGAGAACGCGCGAGGCACGAAGGAACGGCCACCTGCAGCGCCCAGCCGTATAAAAGTTGCCGCGCACTCGATAAGCTCGGGCTGCCTCGGAATTGTAACGGCTTCTCGCGAATCGTGTTGAGCGTTGCCGAGCTAATTTTCGAACTATCAAAAATTTCGCCCTACGACGAGCTCGCGAGAAGCGAGTTTCGATTAGCCGCCTCGTGCTTCGTTTATATTTTAATTGCGAGTAAATAATTTAAACGGCTGCTGTATCGGTACGAACTTTTTAAAAATTATCTTTTCGAATTATAAAAAACTTGCTACTCGTTCAGTGTACTTAGTACACTGACGAATTTGTCTGCTACTAGCTTTTTATATTGTTTTTTTCTTTTTTATTTTTAGATTTGAATGGTGAAAATAACATAAAAAATAATCTTTCTAATTATAAGAAACTTAATACTCAATATTTATTCGGTACAAACTTTTTCGTACACCGAAAATAAAAATTTGTCCGCTACTTGCTTTTTATATCATTAACTCTTAACTGCTCGCATGGGGTCACCGCACTTTCGCGTATCTCATGCTGTGCCAAAAATGTTCCGTAGAAGTTTATATTTTAGTTATTTTTATGCCTTAGAAGATTTTATTTTAAGTTGTGGTTTTTATGTCTTATAGATTGAATAAAGTACTTTCATAATTACTATTCGCTTGTTTCATCAAAAAAAGGAATCGTCAAATTTCATCCATACAAATTGGGGTCACCACGGACCTCGTGCGAGCAATTAAGCGATTTTATTGGTGCGAGTAGTTGAGGGTTAAATAAAATGAGAAACGTTTTTCAATTTCTTTCCGAGGAGTGTATCAGGGAGAAATTCAATCGTGAGATTTTTGTCGATAGGTTAGTACGGTCGGATTCGAGTGGTGAAATGTAAATTGCGACGTGTCTCGGCTACACCTAACAATTTGCCTCAGTTCGGAATGGCCTCTTCAAACTCGCTAGCGAAATTTCCACGAGCCCGCGGTTGAGAGCCGTTTAACCGAAACCTCGAGTTTGAATCTCAATACTACCATGTCGTCATTTGTGGCTCACTTCGTGTTCCGAGCCGAAAAATACGATTCCTCAAATTTTCGATTATTTACTAAAAATTGAATTAACCACTTGCCGTACTTTGACGAGTCGGACTCGTCCTATTTTTTCATTCTAATTTTTTGCTTTAACTTCTTGTTATCATCTTATTTTTATATAGTTTTTTTTTAATTCGCATGTTAAGGGGTTAACCTCGGTGATAGACAAAATCTACGTTAGAGAATAATCCACGTTCCATCCGATTTATAACTCGATTAAATTACGGATTAATTAAATAGAGCTGAGAGATTAACAGCGGTGTTGATTTCAGCTCGGTTTTTCTTAATATCGGCGGAAATATATCGATACGTCGATCGGCGAGACCGAAAATTAATTCGACACGTTAGGACGTCACAGGCACTCACCGTACGGCATAATGCACGCGGGCATGCGCGAACGTATAGATATACCAGCGAGCACGGCAATATCGTTCTAATCCCGTTCTATTTCCGGCGAGTCAAAGTTACTCCGACACTGACAGGTTATTCAGTTAATTAATTAGCAGTTGACCGGATTTGTAGCTAAACCCGTCGAAGCGGATGCGCGTAGTTTCGAGCTTCCTGCTGTGCGTGTACGCGAGCCCCCGTTTATCCGCAGGGGGTGAGTTTCGCGAGGGAGGGCTGAAATCGTAACAGCGAGTACGAAAATCGACGAATTTGTTTTACAGCGCTCGCTTTTGACTCTGCGTGTGTACACTGGCCCCTCAACTCAAGTTTACTCATTCGCTCATTGTTTTATTTATTCGTTGTTTATAAACTATAAAATTAAACTTTTTGAAAGTCATATGAACTAGTAGAACAAATTTATTCGTTTATTCATTGTTTATGAACAATGAGATCAAATTTTTTGGAAATGAACTAGACACACTGATAAAAAAACTATCTTGATTCAAGAAAAATAGTTTCTTCGAAATTGAATTCTTGATTCAAAATATTCATTTTTCTTGATTCAAGAAAATCAATTTTTAAACTGGGAAATTATAACTCTTGGATGAAAAGCAAAAAATTCTTCGTTTTAGAGTTATGCTCTTGGTTGAAGTATTTTATAGTTTATAAACAAGATAAAAAAATGATAATGATAATGTGTTTGGTTGAAGTATTTGATCGTCTCGATCGAATACAATATACTCTCGAATCAAGTCAAAATACTTTTTGGTCGGAAATGTCGAAACTCTTACGCTAAGAAAATCTAAACTAAGACAAGAAATTCTTGACAAAAGACAACTAGTTTTCTTCAAAATAATTTTCTTCGATCAAGATTATTTTTCTTGAATCAAGATAGTTTTTCTATCAGTGCACTTCAAGGAGTAACTCAGAATTTTTTCCGACTTTTTCAAAAATGTAAACTCGCAAAATTTTCCAAAAAAGTGTGCAGACGAGGATTTAAAATATCGGCTGGAAAATCGGTTGGCAATCGGAGGAGTCGATCTACGGTACTCGTCCACGCCCCGGTAACGCTCCACTTACGTCGGGGAAAAGTTTTCACCCTCTCGTGTGCTCGAACGTGTTCTCGAGTTCTCTCTCGCTTGCTCTGCGCGCGCGAGCGTTCACGGCAAACGAACGCGGAAAAGAGCCTGGAATTCGGAACGAGACCCGTTCTCTCTCCGAGTCGTGCTTTCCCGATGAGTTCCCAACTACTATCCTATCGTTGTGCGTCCGCGATCGCGAATAAAACGGAAGAGCCGTCGCTTTGTCGTAACCCCGTCGGCTGGAAAATAAAAAAAAAACCCCCCCTCGGGGTCGCTCCTCGCTTTTTCACTTTTCCATTCTCTTTGGCTCTCTTAATCACTGATGCGTTTTTTCCATTCACGGTGCGTGATTTATCGAGGACGCTTATTGTTCAAAGGATTACTCGACTTTTTTTCAGCCCAGCGACTGTTCGAGCCGCTGGATGTTTTTTTGGACCGTCTCCAAATGAAGCGCGATAAATGTTGGCGTATATCCGTGCGAGGTAGCGATAGACTCTTCCGCGAAACTCGCCTCGAGCGACTGCTAAAAGCCGGCGGACGACGATCGTCGTTCTAATAAGCCCTCGGAGAGGCTCCGAGATTCGTGAATACGTTCTCGAGATACTCGAAGAACGGAACAATTTCGCGAGAGTGAAACGGACGGGTGAAACTCGTCCCCTTGTAGTCGGGAATCCTCTCGGGGTCTTTGACGAAAAGTTGATCCGGAGCATGAAATATTCAGTCGAGGTGAATAACGGCCGGGTGGGTAACGCGGCGAGAGTAGACTCGAGAGTGAAGGAGAAAAATAAGAATTCGGATGGACACATCGGGAGAAACCTGCTTGTTCGATTTCTTTGTCGATTAGTAATATTTTGTTTGATGATACATTACATTGTTTGTATTGTGTGTATGTTTGTGTCGTTTGTATTGTACTGTTTTTTATTGACAAAAATAGTATACTTGGAATATTTAGACTGTCAATGTATTGTTTGACTACAACAAACATTACATTGTTACATTAGATTGTTTATATTGTTTGTTTGTTTATATTGTTTCGCAGCTGTTTTTTACTAACAAAAGTAGTGTACTTAGAATATTTAAACAATGTCAATGTATTGTTCGACAAAAAAAAACAATATTACATTGTTTGTATTGTTTGTTTGTACTTGTTTGTCTGTTTGTTTTTTCTGTTTGTATTGTATTGCATCTAACAAAAACAGTAAGAAACAACAAATCTCAGTAAAAATTCACCGGGCGTACGTTTCTCGGGGAACTTGCACATTTCCTGCAGAGCCGATGGTATCGCGGCGCGCGGCAAGACTCGTGGGCCGTTCGCCGCGATAATTCAGGATCTCACGTGCCCCGAGAACGTGTCTTATCGGCTCGCGTGACGAGCCGACATCGCTCAGAATTGGGATGGACCGAGGCTACTTAATAACTCTTGCCGAACTCGGCCTGCCATGCAAAATTGAAACCGTCGCCGTACGTAATTCGCTCTCGTTAGGGATTTCGATAACGCGGGCGGGATCGTCGACCGTTAAATTTTCTCTACCCGTTCGGGTAGTGAAAATGGAGGAAAATTTCGGCCGGGGCGAAATAATCGTCGCGATGGGTAATTCTCAGTTGGGAATCGCGAGCGTCTCGAGGACTCTCGGGGAAAATTGGCGCACCGGGTGACGCGGAATCTACCCCGACGTGCTCTCGCCGGAAATGCCCGCGCACTTGTCCTCGCCGAGGCTGCGAAGCCCAGTGGCAATTTCGCAAATGGTCGAACGCGCGAGCTCTCTCTCTCTCTCTCTCTCTCTCTCTCTCTTCGTTGCTCTCTCGTCAGCCGGCCTCTTCTCGGCTCGGTTGGATCGCGAGTCTCCGCGAGTGCAGCCTCTCTCGGCTAATACGCCGGATACTCGTGTCTCTCTTAATTGCACTCTCATTTTGCTCTCTTTGCGCCTCGCTACTGGGAGTTTCTCTCTCGAGAATTTCGGGCCGTTATAATTGAGAGAATCGCGATTAAATCGAGGTGTCCGAGAAATTTGACCGGTTCTTGGTCTTAATTATTTATTATTGTATGTTTTCATTGTTCATTTGTTTGGTTATTTATTCGGGGTTTTCTCAAATAAAGCAAAACAAACCAAAAAATTTGAAGAAAAAAGATTGATCAGTTTTTTAGTCGTAAACTTTTGAATTTAAATAAATCAACAATGAAAAACAAAGTAGTTAATGCGACCTTTCAAATATTCGAAGAATCGAAAAATAATAGGATTGTTTGACCGATGGGACGCAAAACAAAATCACATCTCGCTCGATCGATCGAAAAGGGAATTAGCAAACCGCAAGCGACGGAGCATCGCTGTTTTCAAGAATACGGACGAGTCGATTAGACTCAGAATGAGCACACCGAGAGAGTGTTCGGAATTCCGGAAAATTATACGTCAGCTCCGTGAAAAAAAAAAATTTGACGTATAACTGATCGGCAGTCCATCGATGGTAAATAAAGCGAGCCGACGTTTCATTAAGAGGCGTCCGGGACATTCATTATCGGCCGTTAATCATAATTTCAACTCCCCAGAAGCGAGACCGGGGACGTCTCGCGAACAAAAACTTATATTAACGCGATCGTAATTCAACCTTCCTCTCCCGGCTCGACGCGTCGCTTATCTCGTCCGCTTTTTTCGCGTCTTAAATTCGAATTTCGCATTCAGCCGAGAGGAGACAGGAACGAGGAAACTCTGTAGGGGGGGTACGAGTAGGAAAAGTGAAAATCACCCCCTTTGTTTTCTCCAATCTAGATAATCCCTTTCCGTGTTATCTCACGGGATGAGTGGACGTAACGGAATTGGTTTGTCAACTTTTTTTTGTTTGGCACACTTCCGAGGCGACGCGTGTAGAACAGGAAATCGCCTCTTCGTCATCGACTGGCCGATCCATCATGCGATACGCGAGCGGGCCGTGCCCGTCTATCGATTCACTCCCCCCCCCCCCCCCCCCCC
>NCVS01001017.1:80687-95219 GCA_003055095.1 Goniozus legneri | reverse complement strand
CCCCCCCCCCCCTTCCCCTCCTTCGTTCGCTGTCATTCCCTCCCGGAGGCGCACGCGGCAAATTAGAATACGAATCGCAATTTTATCCAGCTTCTCGAGGTAATCCGGACGATTGGCCGATCGGCTGTATTGCCTCTTCTCGTTTCTTTTTTTTTTTTTTCACTTATTTTTTACGCGCTCGAGTATGGAATTGTGGAAACTCGGCTCGAGCTTTTCTAATTCATTAGTCGGCCCATTCTGGAGATTGGATCGCGAGGTGGCAGTCAGTAAACAAATGTCGAATTCAATATAAATCAGTTGTGTCAAATATTGTTCATGTTGAAATTAGTGCAATAAAATGTACTAAATATTCATTTGCATACCAACAAATAATTTATTTTGTAGAATTTTTGTGCAAATAAACACATTCTACAAATTTTTTTTGCAGTGTACATGTTGAATAATCGATACAAAAATTCAAAATACTACGTCTCTTTTTAACGTGCACACAGTTGATGGAGGAACGAGGAGGGCGATTGATGGTGAGAGAGGAACGAGGGTATTATTTATCCCAACGGGGCGAGAGAAATTGTCAAACGATGTTTCTTTTAAAGGAGTATCGAGTTTCCTCTCGAGTCTGCGATAAGTCGGGCTGTACGTAGATCGTTAAAAATCGCTCTTTCGTTATCTCGAGGTCGAGATCGGCGAGCTTTTCCCATTTTTCGTCGGGAGAGCGAGACGGAACAAATTGGTCAACGAGGGCCGGAAGGAAAGGCAAATCCCAAGGCGGATCGCGAGGAGGGTCCGCATTATGCGACGCGAGATCGAAAATATCTCCTCAAATCCCGCCGGCTGTCTATACTAGCGAAAAAGACATCTCAGTTCTTTTTTCTTTCGCGAATATACGAGCTTCCGATTGTTTCTCGCGGCGCACGTTCCATGTATTATAACGAAGCGCTCTCGCGTATTATTTTTCCATGTTATACTTTTACGTAGTACGCGAGCGGTATCGATCGACGACTTATTTTCCGGACCGCTTGCTCGCGAAATTCGATTTCTCTCTCTCTCTCTCTCTTGTTTCGTACCGCCGACTCGTTCGATTCACGGTTAATTAAATATCGATGGAGGGGGGGGGGGAGAAGAAAAAAAGTTTATAGCGCAGTCGTTGCGAAATTTTGCGAGAGAATATTCGCGAGCCGGGGATGGGGTTGAGGTTAACGGGAGGTCTCTTTGCGGTCGGGACGACTAATGCGGAAGTCGTGCGTTAATTGAATGCGCGCTCGCACGGCCCAGCGGGCACCGAGTCGCACCTAAATATACTATTTATCGGTATCGCCCCCTTAGTGCCTTCCAGCGGCCGAGTCACGATTAATATTCCAGTTATACCCGAAAACGCGACTAATGACCCAAGTCGGTAATGAATTGCTGTGAGCCCTTATTCGGCGAAATTGATATCTTGCACTAATAATGCGAACCTCGCACCGAGAATAAAAATTTGTCGAATTTACTTGATATATATTTGCATATGTATAATTAGATATTCGTTGAGAAAAAAAAAATTAGTGAATTCTACTAATTTTCTACAATTTTTATTAGCGAGAAAACGGACCAGTTATTAAAATGTAGTAATATATCATAGTTTTTATTTTATTTCAATGGTAAAAATAATTATCAACAAAAAATGGTAATTGTTACTATTACTTCGATGACTACTTCTGATAGTAAGTATAACTGAGAGAACTTGGATTAAACTAACTTAAAAATTAGTTAATGTGACTAATTTACTCAAATTTTTCTCATTGTTTCTTTTTGAAAATATACTAATTTTATTCTAAGCATTATTTTTTAAACAAAATGTTTATTTTTATTAATAAATATTAAGTAGCTCCAACAAATTGTTATTTTCAGTTCAGTTGAATTATAACTTGAATATTTTCTTATATTTTTTTTTTTTTTTTTTTTTTTTTTTTACTCACATGAGCAGCCATAGCGGGGTAATCCTGGGGGTAGAGCAATAAAGCACCGAGGAGGTGAGCGGCCGAGAAAACTAAGCCGGCTATGCAGGCGTGCCTGAGCCTGATGGGCAGGAGGGCATAGGCCATGTAAATGAAGAAGCAAACCGGCCAGGCCGCGGCCAGCGGGCCGCCGGTTCGCATTCCCTTCGGGTTCCCGTTCCCCTCGTCGTCGATCTCGTCGAGGTACGCCAAATGCAGATTTAGGGTGATCTGTATGGCGAGGAGAGTCACCAGAACGGCACCGCTCACCCCGGCCAGCCAGATCTCGTTCATGCCCGGCCTCGAAATGGCCGCCCACAGCGCTGAAATTGATGTATCACTTTCACATCGATCAAACGAATTTTTTACTGCTGCAAATTGTTGTCTGTTTGCATCTACGTTTTCTTTTCAGTGAGCATCTCTACTCTTTCTTCTGCAAGGGAGGAAACTGCTCAGAGAGTCACGAAAAGTAGCTTTTTTTTACAACTTTAAGATTATTCTGCAAGACTTTTCACGAAGAAATTTTTAAAAATGATACATAATTTTATCTTGAATTTGAACGAAGATGAACAAAATTTTCATTTTTGGTGAGGATGGAATGTAAAAAACTTCTGATTCTGGTAAAAGACTAATCTCGTGTTTAATTAAAGAATTAGTTATTGCAAAAAACTCAGGAGAATTCTTTTTGTTTCTTTGTTTTATCAAGAATTTTTCCGAGTGTACACTGATAAAAAAAACTATCTTGATTCAAAATATTCATTTTTTTTTATTCAAGAAAATCAATTCTTAAACTGAGGAATTATAACTCTTGGATGAAGAGCAAAATATTCTTCGTTTAAAAATTATGCTCCTGATTGAAGTATTTTGTAGTTTCTAAACAAGATAAAAAAATGATAATGATAATGTCTTTGGTCGAAGAATTTGATCGTCTCGATCGAATACAATATACTCTCGAATCGAGTCAAAATACTTTTGGTCGGAAATGTCGAAACTCTTACGCTAAGAAAATCTAAACCAAGACAAGAAATTCTTGACATAAGACAACTAGTCTTCTTCAAAATAATTTTCTTAGATCAAGATTATTTCTATTGCATCAAGTTTTGCTATCAGTGTGGGATAAATTGTCGAGAAACGTTCGACGGAGCGGAAAAAAATTGGGAAAAGAACACTCGGGTTTCCCATACAAGTTCGCTTTATACGACGGAACAGTCAATTACGGCGATCGAATGTAAAAGAAACGCTCGGGCGTCGTGGCTCGCGTATGGTTTCGCCGATTGATATTCGCGGAAATTCCGGAATCGCGTTGTCGCAGGCGCCGGGAAAAGAGCGGAAATAAAAGGACAGCGGGTAGAATGGGAATTTATGGAGCTTCGCGAATCGAGAAAGCGCGTAGGCCGAGATTCTCGATTCCTCCGGCGGCTCTTTTTTTTTTTTTCAATCCCCTCGCGTCGTTCGCGTCCTGACGTTTTTAAAGCTTCTCGGAGCCGTCGTTGGCATTCGTCGCGCGAAAACGAGAGGTAGTTTTATTTCCCGTGAACGAGCGTAACCGCCAATGGATTTTCGAACGTCCGCAATTTTTCCCCGATCCTTCTCTTGAAAAGTTCGCTGTGAACGTTTCGATCGAGAAAAAAAAAAAAGACGGTTTTGGTTTGTTTTTCGGCAAATCGACGGTACGGTACGGTGATCTCGACTGACCGAATCTCGTGCGCGCACTCCAGTGAATTTTTTCGTAACTCTTTTACCGCGGGCATTAATTTTGTTAACTGCGAGCGTATATTCCTCTCTCCGTTAAACGCGTTTCGCGCTGCGAATCCCGCCACTCGTTCTTTTTTTCATTTTATTTCGTTTTTATAACTACGAAAAATTTTTCAGGTATTTCCTCGTGAAATTCTGATAAATTACCGCATCGCCGATTCAGGCGAGTGGTGGAATTCGATTACGTTATCAACTGTTTGATTTATGCTTGTCTCTTTGATCGCAAGTTGATTGATCAGTTACAGTGAACAATTTATGTCTATAAAGTTAACCTAGCAATTTTCTTTTAAATATTTTAGGATACTTAAAATTGCTACTCTAGTAGAAATGAAATCGAGTTTTTAGCCAGTAACTGGCCAGTTTTACTAGATATCAACAAAAATATGGCGACTTTGAATAAAGCTGACAGCTATTCCGGTTATCAAAATTGTGATTGTGTTATTGTAATTGTGATAATTGTGATAATTGTGATTGTGATTATGTTACTGGATATGTTTACTGCCTAATTACTAGATTTGATTGCTGGTCAGTTTCTAGACCTAATCAAGTAAAACTTAGTGTTATTTATTATAATAATTAGCGTTATTTTGATTGTGATAATTGTGATTATGTTACTGGATATGCTTACTGCCTAGTTACTATATTTGATTGCTGGCCAGTTTATAGTCTTAATCAAGTAAAACTTGATTAATTTCTACTAAGGTTCATAGACATGAACTCACTGTGCATTTTTAACGAGAATATTGGAAGCGAAATATTCTTACCGGCGTAAATAATGACGCATATGACGAGCGTCACCGCCAGGGAGAGATTTTCCGACCTCGCCAGGAGTTCCAGAAGAGGCTGACCGTCCGTCAGCATGAGCCTCAGGATCAGCAACATGCCCAGAGCCAGCGCCAATCCGGCCAGCAGGCACAGCACGTGAGTCATATTGCTCTGATTCATGTGCAGAAAGTAACGTTGATAGAGCATCTCCACCTGGAAAAAAAATCGAGCTTTTCAATTTTTCACAGAAAAATTTCGCCGGCTCGATCGCGCGAATCGCTCTCCTGTCGCTGGACGCAGAAAAAAAGAAGCGATACTCGACAGTCTGCGAAAAAATTGGACATCAATTTGAAATATCGAGCGAATATTTCACTGGAGGTTCGGTCGAATCGAACGGGCGAGCTAAGTTAATTAATTAGAGAAATCTAGCCCGAAGTCTTTCTATTTTCCACGACTTAAAGTTCTTTCGAATGAATTTTCTCGTCGTCCCTTGCCCAGCGTGTAATTGACGTTTCTTTAAATTGTCGCGATCCGAGTAAGTAAACGGTAACTTTTGTACGGGGGACGATCGATAAAAGACAATGACTGACTTCTAATTCGATCGCGCTGCAATAAAATGTCCAGTCGATCATCGGATTGGCCGAGAGTTCGACCGAACTCGATTTATTTATTTAATCGAGCAAAATCGATGATAATATGCTTAGCCTGACCATTTTGGAATTCTTGAAAAATTTTTATCAACTTCATAATTTATTGATCAATTTAATTCTCAAATCAAGCTGGCCTGATTATTTTAGAATTTTTAAAATGTTTTTGTTGTGCCAGGTTGTGCTAGATTTGTACTACCTGTGCCGATAAAAAAAAAATTATTGAATTCCAAAAATCATAAATTTGATCGAAAAAATTTATTTTTCAAAAAAAAAAAAAAAAAGTTCAAAAATCGTCAGGCTAAGTATATTAACATGACGAATCGCGTTTATAATATCGCAAATTTGGTCGGCGACAGAATCAAGTCAATCGCGCAATATAATTGCGCCCGAAGCCATCCTGCCAGCTTGAAAATATTTAAATTCCCTCTCTCGGGCGAGACACCCGGTAAAAATTCGAAAGAGGGCTATTTTTGCGATCAGATGTTTTAACAGTTATGAGCGGATGTCGTTTTATTTCTCGTTTCCACGGTACCGCGGTTCGCCACGAGAGACGTTCGAGGGGAATTTCGCCGTCGTGTTGGATCGTAAAACGAATTTTTTTTTCCCCTCGCGAGAGTAGAGAAAGAAAAAGGAAGGAGCGAGAATCCGAAATCGTAAAGTTTGCCTCGCGCACGTAACGTTAAAAACTCCGCGCACGAAGCTCCGGCGATTCGAGATCGAAGTTGATTAGGTTCAATCCAAACAGAGGGAAGGGGAATGAGAGTCGATTGTAATAGCGGATCGATAAACCGAAAGAGATCCCTTTTCGCATTCGGCTCGCTTCCTCCGCCGACGTGATGCGTTAGTTACAGTTTCGTAACGTGGAATCGAACGTGACGGGAGATTATTGAGCTTCTCTACGGGGCGGTTGTCATACGCACGCGATATTGTCGATAAGACGCGACTACCGAACGTGGAATTCGCGAGCGAGCGAAATTCCCAAAATCCTACGAAAAGGCGAACGCGTAGGAGTTTGAGATGATCCTCTCGAGTGAGCGCGTTGCCTTCTGTACATTCTGTATGCAGCGTTCGGAAGAATTTACTATTTTTACAGGTTTCTCGGTATGAAATATTCTACTCGAAATTTAAAGGGAAACTCGATTTGAACAGTTATATCTCAACTAAAAAATTATTGAATTTTTAAAGCAGAATTATTTCTATTAAGTTTCCCAAAAATATTCTACTCAAAATTTAAAGGGACACTCGATTTAAACAGCTAACTAAAAATTATTGAATCGAATCGAACAGCTGATATTTCAAAGTGGAAGGTTCCCTCCATTTATTAAATTGGTTCGTTTTTGTCAAACAGTCGTTTAAAAAAGATAACTGTCTCCTTTTTTTGAGTAGTGTATAAAAGAGCGCCTGTTAAAAAATGTCAACTATTCTCGCTCCCGTTGTTTCGCGAGTAATTAAAAATTTATTACGAAACTTTTAACTTTGTTACAGTTTCGTATAGAGCATCGTTTATAGGTATAACGCAATTTTCTTTATTTTCCCTCTCTCATCTTCGTTTTTTCTATCCCACTTTTTTTTTATCGCTTCCAATCGACGAACCTCGCCGAGCTCATAAGCGTGGCCACTTGCTGGCCCGGAATTCGGTCAGCCGCGGGCAATTCTCGCATCGGTAACGCACAAATTTCGTTATTTCACCGCGTGGGAAAAAAAAAAGAAGTAAGGGGGGGGGGGACTTTTCCCCTTCTTTTCTCTCATTGGCGATTACCGGGATGGTGTATATTTATAGAACAGGGAGGGCAAGCAGAGAGAGAGAGAGAGAGAGAGAAAAAGAAAAATATATACCGATGATGATGGAAGAGGGACGAGGGGGATGAAAGTTGGGCATAGAGGGGAGTAACCAAAAGCCTGCGGGGCTCGCCACGAGTGGGTAAAAGTTCTATTGACCGATAATTGAACCGGGGGAGAGCACAGAGTGCGAGTGCCTCGAGAGCAAAGTTATTGTCTCGCGGTAAGCATCCACGGAAATTATGAAACTTATTCGATCGTGTGTACAAATATTTCTCCGCTCTCTCCACTCGATCGTTTCGGCTCCTATGAACGGAGCTATCGAGCTCGACCTGTTTTTCAAATTGTACACTAAAATTGAAGCTACTCGAAAACAGAAATAAATATCGGTGAAATTACTTGAAATATTCGGGATAAAATATTATTTCAAACAAGTATTACCCACACTGAAAACGAAAATTAGTTGAATGTACTTAATATTTTGTTCGATAAAATGAACAATTACTTGGAATTAAGAAATATTGTTTACAATAAAACTAGTATCTTTAATTCAAACAAATATTTGGTTAAATTTACTTGACATTTAAACGTATGCAAATAAATATTAAGTACATTCAACTAATTTTCGGTACAAACGAGGGTAGTTCTGAAATAGCAAACAATTCGTTGTGTCTGCCCGAGCCGAAATTTAAAGCTTGTTTTTCGTTTTTAATGTCTTATTTAACAAGAATAATTGTCTTGATTTCGACTTCTAAGTCTTACTTAGTACCAAAAACTGTACTTAAAAGTCGAATTTAAGACAAAATAAGATAAATAAGATAGATAATTAAATCGTGAAGACTTTCTGTTAAGATTAAAAAGTAGAATTAAGTCTAAAATTGTCGGCAAACCAGCGACATAAAAGAAAAACACGTTAGAAAAGTCCTAATCAAGTTTTAAATTTCGACTCGGGTGTGGACGTGAACGAGTGCGAGATTCTTTTGTATAAACGGAAGATAACACGTTTTATTTAGGGACACGTGTTAGGTGGTAATGGAGCGGTCGAGACGAATCGAGCGTGGTATCGAATGGGCTTCGAGTGGCTTTAGTGGAGCACAGAGCTTACTCAGTATAGAGCCGCTCGTCGTCAATTAATAGCGGTTCCGGCGATATTCTCGCTGCTCTATTCGCGAGAGATTAAGCGTCTCGCATGGGCTACCCCACTCGTACAAAGCCGATTGGCGCATTTATTTTTCCTCTCTCCTCTTCTCGCATTATACTCGCGAGAAAAAGAAATTCTTACCGTGAAACGTCATTCACGAAACGTTAACGATCCTCCGGCGAGTTCGAAACTTCGCACTTGACGGGTAGCCGAGTTTCGTAATTAGTCGGATGCGCGAGCAAGCCGTATATTTATCCGTTAAACGAAGGAGAATGTCTCGCGATAACTCCGCGACTCGCCGAAATCTTACTCTGGTCGTTAACTAGCGATAAGTATTTAAAGATTCTTTTCTCTTCTCAACTCTGAGAGTATCAAGTGGTTCGAGACTTTAATTCGGAATTTTTGTTCTCTCGCTATCCCATTAAGAATTTTCATCGGTAATTGGCTCTCGCGGGATGTACACTCCTCGAAAAAAGTATCCCCTTAATTTGAATTAGTTTATTCGCTTACGATATTTTATTCGTGACATTTCCCGAGGGTTCGAGATATTTATCGACCGAGTTCAACATTCTCGCGAATATAATCGAGCTCATCTCGGGCAGATTATCCGAGAGCATCCGAGCTGTCGCGAAATTATTTCGGCTTAAAACGAGAGCGATGTGTATAACCGCGAAGTGAAAACTCATTTGGAGGAACGACGAAAAGTAAAAGACGGGTAGGGGAACGGGCCTCCGGAGATTGGCGGGGAGAAAATTCCATTTAAACTGCGAATGTTTTTATTGAGATGGACTCTCCGCAACGCCGAGACAATAACCATTGGTACGTTTTTACGCGCGCTCCGCGGGATCTCGCGCCTCCCTCGTTCAGCGCGAAACGGTGGAAACACGGGACTTGTTGCGCGAGCTTTCTCAACGTTCTGTATATTCCAGAGTTACCGTTTCCTGAACGCGAAACGGTTCTCTAGCTTAACGATTTTTGTAACCAAAAACTATTTTACAAATCTTTACTGGCAACGAATACTTTTTCGTACAGGGTGTTTAAAAAATATATATAAGCATTTTTTTCTAGTCTACAAAATCACATAATTAACAAAAAAAAAAAAAGGAAAAGCTGTTAACAATAATAAACTGAACATATGCAATAACGTGTAAAATGTCTATCAGTCAAATTGTTATTACTTAACATTATATTTTCTTTTTTTCTTATTTAATCATGTGTTTTTGTGGTTACTGACAAAGGAAAAATAAAATTAAAAAATACTTCACAAAATACAGCGATTATTATCAAATGAAGCCTGACTGCTTTTTTTAAACACCCTGTAAATTGAGAAATTTTCCTCTCGGTGCTGAAAACAAAATTAAAAATATTCCACCCCATCGATTCAATCAAAAAATTTCTTTCGTTCCAGAATTCGAAATCCAGAAGAGGCCAGATTCTCCCCCAGAGGCAGCGAGCAACGATGATTGCGTGCAAACACGGAAGCGCGGAGGGCGAGCTTTTTTTTTCGGGGGAGGGATCTCAAGGCGGCGAAATGATTTTTCGCGATAAGACGACGATAACGAGGAGGGGTAGGGACAAAAGCCCGAGTTTATGTACGTAAGTCGATGCTCACCTGTAGGTTTTTGAAGCGATGGGAGGCGCAGAGGGAGCTGAGGAATCGACTGAGTCCGCACCTCCTCGGCTGCTCGGTTATCCCGGCGTTGAGGGCCGCCTCGGCCATCGCGTCCCTCCCGCTCGCGGCGCCTAGGCCGACCTCCGAGCCCCTGCTCAGCTGCAACATCGATACACCGATAGGGTATCTCTTTACAGAAGCCTCCTCGTAACGCCGTTTCGCCGTTCCGCGAAATTTTCGTCGTTACTTTACAACGGGCCGAGGTAACGCGATAATTCAGCGGGGAGAGAGAGCCGCCTGTCGGGGAAAATTGCGGCTGCAATTGCCGGGAATCATCCCCGGGACGAGATTACGAGCGTAACGACGATATGTGTTTAACCAATTCACCGGCGCAACGGCGGAGGCCTCGGGATTGAATTTCAGTGGCGTTGCGGCCGTCCCAGAGCCTGTTAATTGCCGGCCACGCGGTGCCTCTCGTTTTGCCCACCGAAGGGATACCAATTAATACGCGATTGTCATTCGAGTACGTTTCGCGCCTGATTTATAGCACGGCAATGAACTTCGGGGCTGATGATGCAAAATTTGTTACTTTTTTGTGTTGTATTGAGAAAATTGCCTTTTATGTTTATTAATCGGGTAATAACTCGAGTCGAGAAATTTGGTAGGTTCTTGGTCGTATTTATTAGTCTGCGCTGAGAGAAAAGTATTTTTCTACCCATGAATACAGAATATTTTTTATCCGAGTATTCTTGTTAGCGCAGTATACTTTTACTTAAATATTTTAGATTTCAAAATATTGGTATTTTACCCTTCAAAATACCAAGGTTTTTAGCGGGACTAAAACTAAACTCTTTGTACCATCCACTGTATTTTAACGCAAATTTTATCTCTACTATTTATAACATGAATATATTTTGGTATTGTTAAAATAAGAATACCTTCATTTTTACCATAATAAGAAATATTTTAGGTAGAAAAATACTTTTTTTTCAGTGTGTATATTATTATGTGTGTATTTGATCGGTTTTCTGGCTGTATTTAAAAGTTTACTACTGAAAAACCGATCAAATTTCAATTTTTTTTTCTAATTTTTCTGTTTGTGTTCTGTGGTTGAGAGTTAGAAACCAACAAAATAAATCAACAATAAAAACATACAAAATACAGACTTATAAATATTTATTCTTTTTATCTTTATCAAACATTAATTTTATTTTTTAAATTAATTTTAATGTTTTTTTTTTTCTTTGAATTTTTCTATTTATGTTTTATTTTGTGGTTGAGAGTAAGCCACCAACCAAATAAATCAACAAAAACATACAAAATACAGATCAAGAAATCATCAAATTCTTCGACTCGACATTGTTTGTTCCTACTCCGAAAATATTGCCCTTTATCATTATCAGACGTCAATTTTTTGTTGTCGTATATCGAGATCCTTTATCGGGAGGGGGGGAAAAATGGGTTAGAGGGCGAAATTGGCTCGGAGTATAAAAATTGCCTACCGTTATTATCGAGGGGCGCGGATTGCCCGTGAAATGCTCGATGACTTCCCAGTTGGACTTCTTGAGTGGCGTGTGTGGCGTGCGCGGCGTGTTGGGCGTGTGCGGCTGCGAGGACGGCGTCGATGACTTGGAGTTGTGCGAGTCGAGGAGAAGCTCGACGCGCGGCTTGCCGGCCGTTTCGTGACCGCTCACGTGCTGTCGCACGCTCGCCCACCTCCTCGTCGTCTTGATCGATCCGCTCATCGCTCTCTGCCCGATCTCGCCCTTCGAAACAAAAGACGAAGAAACGCTCGCGATGTATTACACACTTTTAACGAAACCGCTGACGATGTTTCGCTCTTGAGAAATTTTCTCGTTGCTTCTTTCGCGCCGATAATTTTCTTAGTCTTCAAAAAAAAAAAAAAAAAAAACAGGGCTTAGAACTTTTCCCTTGAAGACGACGCTACACTGATAGAAAAACTGTCTTGACGCAATAGAAATAATCTTGATCTAAGAAAATTATTTTGAAGAAAACTAGTTGTCTCATGTCAAGAATTTCTTGTCTTGGTTTAGATTTTCTTAGCGTAAGAGTTTCGACATTTCCGACCAAAAAGTATTTTGACTTGATTCAAGAGTATATTGTCTTTGATCGAGACGATCAAATACTTCAACCAAACACATTATCATTATCATTTTTTTATCTTGTTTAGAAACTACAAAATACTTCAATCAAGAGCATAACTCTTAAACGAAGAATTTTTTGCTCTTCATCCAAAAGTTATAATTTCTTAATTTAAGAATTGATTTTCTTCCATCAAGAAAAATGAATATTTTGAATCAAGAATTTAATTTTGAAGAAAATATTTTTCTTGAATCAAGATAGTTTTTTTATCAGCGTAAGAAAAAATTTTGGACCAATTAAATGTGCTTTTCTACACTGACATGAGAAGAATTTATTGGTTGATTAGTCAGACTTCATATGAATGCACATTTAATTGGTTCGACATTTCTTTCCCAGAATGTCAAAAAAAAAAGAACTCTTGCGGGGAATAAATTGAAGAAAATTGCGTGGCTGGGATCTCTGCCGAAATCGGTGATTCGGGAAAGCCTTGGCACGAGATTGTTCGTGGAAATCGAGAATTTGGATTAGGGAAGCGTTTGAATAGAGCTTTGGATTGATTCGTCGAATGACACCGAGTCGCTCGGATTTCTCCGGGATCGCGTTTGTACACAAAATACGGAAAAAAAGGCGAACACGGGGGGCTGAAGAAGGTCAAAATCTCGATCCCGTAATCCCGGTAAGACCCGTTTCGCCCACTCCCTCTCCTCCCCCACTCCCTCCCTCATCTCTCCGGTATTGTGCATCTCACGTATACATATAGAGTGCCTCGGAATCATCCGTCGCGAGGTTGGATGCAGTTTCTCGCGAGTGTACGAGCGTGGAATGCTAATATCGTGTGAACAATAAAAAAAGGAAAGAAAAGAAATAAAAAGAAGCGGAGGAAGACGAGAGCACGGGGTGTCGCGTGTAGCGAGAGGAGCGTGGAAGAAGGCTTGAATACGGAAAACTGGAATATTTTCGCGAATACGCGTTTTGAATTTCCTACGTGCATTTTCCTAGTCGAGAGCTTTTCCGCATCGAAGTAGGAAACCCTGGATTGAACGGATGACTCTTTTAACCCTTAATTAGGCGCATGGGGTCGGGGCCACTTGAAATTCCAAAAATAATGGCTTACAGTCTTCAGAGTCTTTAGAGGTTCACTGTCTTTTTATAGATATTTTTGTTACGGAATAGCCGCGGCTATTCCGTTCTGCGTCCGAAATCAGACGAGTGTGAAGTGACATTAGGGCCGTGTGACAAACATCGTTTTTTGTCACAGGTGCACCTAAAGTGCGAGTTTACGGACCGAAACAAAAAAAAATTATTTATACGGACTCATTTTAGGTCAAAAATTGATATTTTAGGTAAATCAGTAACAAAAAAACAACAGTCCGTGAAGTTCAACTTTACGGCCTGAAATCGTGCCGTAAAGTCGCACTTTAGGTGCACCTGTGACAAAAAAAATAATTTTAATGTTCTAGTCAGTTTTTGTTTCTTAAAGTTAAGTATAGTAAAGAACTTTATTATTCACTATAAAAATCCATTAAGTTTTATTCCTTTTTGATACGCCTTTCCCAATGTATTTTGGGGTCACTCAAGACCCCATGCGCCTAATTGCGTGATTTTCTTCATACGCCCAATTAAGGGTTAATACAATTACTCGAATCATGAATACCGCGCCAAAAGTTTCTGTAAAAAATATCGAAGTATCGAATTCTTTGTGTTAATATTTGCGTTGGATATTTTTTATGTATAGAATTGTTTCGGTTCGCATTGTTACGGTCGAATAATTTCGATTGAAATAGCGACGTTACGGGGAGATTCGCGATACCGAGCTTCGCTTTAATCGATCGGAATTCCGAGCATCGGTCATCGAGCGTGGAGGGGGCGAGGGAGCGAGGGGTGGGAAAAATCTTACGCGCGAAGGTGGTGAGAGAGAGAGAGAGGAGAGAGAGACGAAACGAGGTCGAGCTTTCCCTGCGAAGGAAATAGAAATTTAATACGACTCGAATGTTCTTCGTGTGCCTCTCTCCACTCGTTCATTCTCTCTCTCTCTCTCTCTCTCTCTCTCTCTCTCTCTCTTTCTCCTCTGTCTCATCCCCTTCTCACTTCGCAGCTCGACGTCTCAGAGCCGACTGCGCGTCGTCCTTGATTTGCGTTTTCGCGTAGACGAGATTCTTAACGCTCGAGATTTTTCCACGCCAAATCTGAATATTGTCCCTTCAATTTTCTTTTTAGCAGTGTAACGTGCAGATTATTTCAGTGGCAGCGAAAATTCGAGGGGGCAGAAATTTGTTTTACGGTTCATTTAATTCGCGAAAAAAAAAATCTGGAAATCGCTCTCCAATAAGCTAACGAGTCGAAAACCAAAGAAAGGTCCTCTCGAGCGCAATCTCTGTGTTATTTCGCTGTGATCCGATTAAAATCCCGAGAATTGATTTACGCGATTCTCCCCCACCCCCTTTTTTTTAAGGTCGAGAGCTCGAAACGAGCCAAAAAATTGGAATTATTAGCAGCGATGTATTAAACGACGCGTTGTCGAATCGATTCGACTCCGAATTCATCTGTTTTAATTAAAACGGGATGTAAAACGCGGCTCACTCCCTCGAGAAGATAAATTGCGCCCCCTCCCCTTCCCCGTCTCCAGATCGGCGTGTCATTCACCTCGAATACCCGGCCGATTCTCATTTATCGCTCAATTCGAGCGTTAATGAAATTCTTCCGTCGTTCGAATGTTCTTTGTTTTCACGAGAGCTAGCGAAAGAGAGAGAGGGG
>NCVS01001017.1:70193-80671 GCA_003055095.1 Goniozus legneri | reverse complement strand
GGGGGAAGAGCGAGCTGTTTTTTTTTATGTTATCCCGTATGGTATCGCGAAAACTAGACGTACGTGACGGCTGTCGAGGGCACGTTCGGCAAATTCGCCGAGTCTGTGCGCGCACGCGCACGCGTCCGTAAACACGCGCGATTTCTGTGTACACGGTGGTTTCCGCGAAGCGCGTAAACACGAGGCCAAAGTTGGAGAGGAGAAAAATAAGGAATCGGCGCGAAACTGCGGACGGATTAATTCGAATTCCTGGCGCACCGAGATCCCCCCTGTAATTGCAAATCCACATTAGTTTGGTGTTCGACCGAGCGGGAAAATCATCTCGCTTTTCTTTTCTCTCCGCGGCGTACGCGCGAGCAAATGAGCTCGTCTTTTCGTCGATCCGTAGTCCCCCCCGCACACCGTCGTTTTCTTTCGAGAAATTAATTAACTCCACTCGCCGAGAGCGAAAGACCTTCCGGTAATCGTTTTCCCTCCATAAACTCTCTCTCCTTCGTTTTATGACGGCTATTCGCTCTCTCTTTGTCGCGAGCCTAGAACGTTTATACAAGGTGGGCCGCGAGAATGGGTACCCAGAATTATCTCTGAGGATTTTGAATAAATAATTGATTCGATAATCCACTCCTTAAAACAATTAGAGTACCAGTTGTCATTTTTCAATGACTGTATTTCATAAAAATGATCAGTAATCATTTAAAAACTTAATATTCCTCTTCTTTTTTTTATTAGCCATGCAAATATAAATACAAATCTTCCTCTTTAAAATGATCACTTGTTCAATTTTAATGAATTATTTTTAGTCAAATTATAATTGTACGAAAATTACGAGTACTTCTTCAATTATTTCGAGGAGTGTATTTTTCTTTTCCGAAACAAAATGACTCGATTCAGCTCGCGAGCGAATGAAAATACAGCATTACCAAACATCCTGGTTGTAGCGAAATCAAAATTCACGATCCCGGACGTGGATTGTAGAGCTGAGAAAAATTTTCATACAAAATGTGTTTATACGCACGGAGTTTCGAGGATTTATGAGATTTCGACGTTTTCCGTAGCAAATCCCGCGCTGGGCGAATCAACTCTCGCACGCGTCGGTCACGTACTCGCGAATATAGCGATCTCGCGAGTTCGAAAATTCAAGCTCTCTCTTTCTCTCTCTCTCTCTCTCTCTCTCTCTCTCTCTCTCTCTCTCTCTCTCTCTCTCTCTCTCTCTCTCTCTCTTAGAGAGCGAGTTCCGTCCAACGAATGGGCCGTACGTGGTCGTGCGGAACACCGAGACGAGATTTTCAACTCATTTTCATCCCCGACGCTCCTCGCACGAAATTTTAAATGTACAGAAAATGAGCGAAACGAAGGATGCAAACACCGCTTTCGGAACCTCAATCCACCACAAACGAGCGCTGAAATATCGGACTGGGATTCACAGAACTCTTCATTTTTGCTCGAGTAATTCAGAAATTTCAATTAACCCGCACAGAAAAAAAGGATCACTTGAATCAAGAAATATATACTTGATTCAAGAGAGTTATGCGGAAGAAAGAAAAATTCCGTCATCAAGAAAATAATTTCTCCATATTAGTGGAAAATTACATTCTTGAATTGGGAAATTTTTTTTCTTGAATCAAATATTGCCATACTTGAACCAAATCTATTTTGTTTTATCCTAAGATAATTATTTCTCAAATAAAAAAAATAGTTTAAAAATAGTAAAAAAATAATAGTAAGTAATAGCGACAATATAGTTTCTTGAATGAAGATTATATTGACTTATTCAAAGTCACACGATCTTGGATCAAAAAATCCACAACTATTGTTTTTAAAATTTATTTCTTCATTCAAGAAAGAAAAAAGACTTGATATTGAAAAGTACATTTCTTCCGCATAACTTTCTTGATTCAAGTAATCCTTTTTTTCTGTGCGGTGTGGCTAAAAAGGAAGAGGTTCTAATTGGGCGAAATTGGATGACACACGCGAAGAACTTCGTCGCTCGTGAAAATTTCTCCAATTCGCTGATGAGAGGCCTCGATTTTTTTCGAGCTTCTTGTTACCCGCCCAGGTATTGTTCGCGAGCAGCGCGCAACGCGTCCGATATTTACAAAATGAATATATATTTAGCGCCCTCGCTCGCTCTGCGATTTTACGCCGCGTCTCGCGTTACCACACGGGGCCCGGAATTTCGCGCGGCGTAATTTAATCCCGACGTCAAACTAGTTTCGAAGCGTTACGGTGAATTAAGCGGATGAAAATACAGGCATTGATGGAAACAGGATGCGTGTGTCGAAAGCAGGGACGTGATTTCGATGTTTCTTAACAGCTACTAGAAATTTTCTCCTCCCGTGTTACCGCGATCCCGTTTCGACTCTCCGAACTCGCTAATTTCGATTTTCCAGCACTCTGTACAATTAACAAGTTCGTTTTTCGTGCACAGCAAGAATATACTACTCCAAAAAATTGAGACACTCGTCATTTTCAAATGGACGCATTAGCTAAAAATTATTAAATCGAATCAAGTGATAAATTTAAAGGGGACCCTTGTAGAAATGACATGGAGTTTTTAGCCAGTAACTGACCAGTTTTACTAGATATCAACAAAAACATGGCGACTTTGAATAAAGCTGACAGCTTTCCGGTTATCAAAATTGTGATTGTGTTATTGTAATTGTGATAATTGTGATTGTGATTATGTTACTGGATATGCTTGCTGCCTAGTTACTATATTTGATTGCTGGCCAGTTTCTAGACCTAATCAAGTAAAACTTGATTCATTTCTACTAGGGGAGGGTCAAGTTTTAAAATGATTACTTGAATTTGATAATTTTTAACTGAGATACAGTAATTTGAAAATGATAAATGTTTCTTTGAATTTGTTGAAGAGTAAAGACAAAAAATTAAAATAGAACAAAAGTGTCTATCCCTGATCTTTTTTTTCGTATCAGAATCGATTAATACAAATCCAATGGCATACCGCGAGACGAGGTGTAATTCGAAACCGTGCGTCCGAACAATTGGCACACATTCGATAAAACTATGGCACGCTGCGTTCCGGTAGGATAGACGAGCGTGTTAAGCGGGCGCATATGCTGGCGTAATCTTCTTATCTATTCAAATAAGCGAGAGCCCATAAGCCGAAAATCGATATTACGATTATTTTATCGCGCTCGTTTTCACCGGAGCGTTTTTCGCGAGCGCGGGCGTGCGGTTTTCACTTCTGCCCCTAAAATAATCGTTTCGAAAAGTAAACACTATTAAGGAGGTTGAGGCAGTACAGTTCTCACACAGAAAAAAAGGATTACTTGAATCAAGAAAGTTATGCGGAAGAAATATACTTTCCAATATCAAGTCTTTTTTTCTTTCTTGAATGAAGAAATAAATTTTAAAAACAATAGTTGTGAATTTCTTGATCCAAGAACGTGTGTCCTTGAATAAGTCAATATATTCTTCATTCAAGAAACTATTATTTATTATTATTATTTTTAAACTATTTTTTTTATTTGAGAAATAATTATCTTAAGATAAAACAAAATAGATTTGGTTCAAGTATGGCAATTCTTCATTCAAGAAAAAAAATTCTGAATTCAAGAATTTAATTTTCTACTAATATGGAGAAATTATTTTCTTGATGACGGAATTTTTCTTTCTTCCGCATAACTCTCTTGAATCAAGTATATATTTCTTGATTCAAGTGATCCTTTTTTTCTGTGCACAAAACTAGAAAATAAAATATGAAACATGATCTAGATATATATATCATTTAGAATTTTGACAAAAAAAACTGTTTTTTAGCAGCTATTTATTTAGTTTGTTTCAAATCAAAAATGTTTCAGTTTTAATATTTATATGAATGAATGAAATTCAAAAATTCAGCTAGGTATAAAATTATTTCTGAGATTATTTTTAGTTTTAATTTGGTACGATATGTAGATAATCTCAAACATTTGAATTGTCAACAATTGAGTTTCAAATCTGACGTCACGATTGTCACTAGATTTGATGTCAACTAATATTCAAGCTTGAAGTTTATTACTTAAAAGTTTCCTAATCAATTCAGAAAAAGTGCTAAAATATGTATAAAATATTGCTTCGTAAGAGATCTAATTTTGGCATCGCTGGCATTATTTTTTGACTTGTTATATATCAAAATGTATTCTTAGCTTGTCAAAACGACACATTTTATATAGGATTAGATGCAACGTTAATTTTTATTCGAAATAGCTTCCTAATCGCCTTAAAAATTTTACCGAAAGTTTCTAAATTAAATAAGCTATCAAAAAAGAGTTACAATCAATTTTTTTTATTATTTTTATGAAATGCCTCAACCTCCTTAAATAAAATTCGAAACGTTATTCGAACAGGTTTCGAAAAAAAAAAAATGAACACTATATAAATTCAAATTCACCGCTCAGTTTTATTTTATTCAGTCGACAACTCGTACGAATTCGCGGTCCGGTCGCGGCGAATTTTCTCATAAATAAGTAACAGATGCACACGCGTGTGTGGTTGCGCAAATGAATGGTGCATCCTGTCACTGGCAGCCCGCAACAACTGCGGTCGCGAAAAACAATCTCTTCCCTTTTTTTCCCCCTCTCCCTCCCCCGCTCGACCTCGGTTACGAGATAGCAGTATTTTATTTCACATGCCGCATTTGCCCAAGATAACAAAATTCGTTCGAAACTCGCCCCTTTTTGCGCAAAACTTCGGTATATTTCAATTTCCAACGAAAATAGGCAACGTCCGCGTCCGGCTTTTTATCGCGCATATCCTTCCCCGAATTTATTTATCGTCACTTTTGTGGGCATAAATGGTTCGTACCCGGCGAGTGGATTGAAACGAAATGAAAATTAAGATAGCTCGCCCCGGGGCGAGCCAACTTTCGACCGACTTTTAATGGAATAACAAATAAAAAATAGAAAAAAAGAGGCAACATTCCATTCCGCCAGTCAACGGACTTTATTATACGAGGCCGTGGGAACGCGAGCGGGTAAATGAGAAGTCCGATTACGGAAAATTTTCTTTTAATCCGACGTCGCGAGTAGCGCAAAAATTTACGAATAATGTAACTCGACGGAGAAGAATCATCCAACTAGGAAAAGTACAAAAAGATTATCTTCGGTGGAAAAAAAAAAAAATATTTAATTCTATTGAAGAATTTTTCTCTTTCATTCAGCGATGTCGAAGTTGGGAAAAATTCTTAATTACCCAGGCTGATATCCCGACGGTATGACGTATGAGCTCTCGAAAGTTTCAGCGGGATGGCTGGAGGGGGAAATAAGAAGGATGCGCGAAACGACGAACCGCTGAATAATGAATAAAGTCGGACGCGTCCTTTTATGCGGCCTTCTTTTCAGCGAATAACATATCAAAGTTGGTTCTATTATCCCCATCGATTTTCCCGACGAGATTCGGTGTAAGGAAATTCGAAACGTAATCCTCTCTCGTCTTATATTCTCCTCCCGATGCATTAGCTAACGACTATGTGCGCGTATATATCTGCGGATGCGAGTACGTACCGCGAAACCGGTGTTTAATCTAATCCGGTTTGACATGGAGAACTAATTCACTTATCCAGTGATTAACAATCTGTTAATATCGCGAGGGAGACAACAGTTCGATCGGAACGAGGTTAACGGTTGCCGTGTTTCTCGTCGAATGGCAATTTCTCGTAGAATATTGAAAAGACTTTCGAGTGAGATTCGTGCATTGAAAACAAAAATTTGTTGGAGCTACTTAATATTTGAAAATAAAATTAGTATTAAAACAAATATTTGGTTGAATTTAGACGACATTTGTTTGAATGTTCATAAATAAATATTATGTAAATTCAACAAATTTTGATATTCTGTTAACAAATTCCTTATTATTATTTTAAACAGATTTATATTTGAATAAAAGAAAAGAATAAAAGGAATAGGACGAGTTAATTATTTATAATGCATATCGATAAATATTAATTAAATTCAACAAATTTCACCATAATTTTTTATTATTATTTTAAACAGATTTATATTCGAACAAAAGAAAAGAATGAAAGGAGCGACGAGTTAATATCGACAAAAATGTATTCGAACATTCTTGAACGAAGCTTAATCCGCGAAAGCAGGAATAAATGTTGAATACCCCGAGCAGGTACGGTTTCAACGAGACGAGATGAACTCTCGACAGTTTTTAGCGCACTCGGAGAGGTTTATCCGACCCGGCGGATTTTTCTCGCGCCAATCTCGCGAATCCCTCTGTCACGATTATTCAGTTGCGAACGACTACCTGATGACTCCGTCGGCTGCCGCGCAAGCTCAGCCGGTGGCTCCACTCGCGCTTCGGGAACTCGACACCGTACTTATCCATGACTGCGGCTAGCTTTATCTCGCTCTCCCCGCGAGAATGGGCTTTAGCTTATTCCTGTAGGTGCGACAGTACCGATCACACGCTCCGCTACTCCACGTCCCTGAAACAGCCGGAGAAGAGCCGTCGTTTTTATTCACCTCGTGAGAGAACACACACACACACACACACGCGCGCCTGGCTTTTTCCCTGCAATTCCGCGGCCAACGCACGCGAGCAACGATAGGGACGTAAATGCACACACATCGGAGGGCACTTGGCGCGCTCTCGTGCAAACGAACAATGCAATCTCGCGAATCGATCTCGCCCGTTCCGACTAAAAACCCCCGCGGAGGTCTTCGAGGCGCCTCCACCCACGAAATTCTCGATTCCTCGCCCGCGACCTTCCTCTACGTTATCATCGCCGTTTTTATTTTAGAAAACAAAGATTGGGCCGATTTTTTTTCGTCCGCGATATTTTAGGAGTAATCGAAAGAATAAATGCAATTTTAAATCAACCCTAACAACACTAACAACACTAACAACACTAATAACACTAATCAACGATAAAAAAAAATTGAATTTTTTTAAGACTTTGCCACAGTAAGGCCACACGGTGTCTACAGAACCCCACAAAAAAAAAACAACACGTCCGCACTAATATGACTCTGCAGGATAACTGATGCCAAAGAGACCTTCGTAGCGTGTCAAAACTTGTTGTGGAAACTTCAAACAACAACAAATGCAATTGCAAATACAGTCGAATCGCGTTATGAACCCGCCTATGGGGGTTTAGGGGAATATAATTCTAAGAATTCGTGTGCCCCCACTCCTGCACAGGCGACGATTGAAACTTGAACTTCCCCTAATTTTTAAGCGTGTGAGTCTGTACGTGAGCGGACTCATAACGAGATTCGACGTATTTGAACTTATGGTGGGGGAAAAGTCTACAGTGACAAAAAATTGGACGGTCTCATAACGAGCGGTCTCATAACGCGATTCGACTGTACAATGCAATTGCATTGAAATTTGTCTGGGGTCCGTTGGGCCCCGTGTGTCCTCAACGTTATTTTTTCGACGTGTGTCCTCGACGGGTTAAAAAAGTGATTAACACCGCCGTTTTTGAATTTTTAAAAAATAAAATTTGTGCTGCTGTGTGTGCCACTGAGTTAACCCCTTGCCTTACGATTTAATTTTTAACTTCGCTGGCCAAAAGCGACACGAAGGTCGGGCGCGCACAGGGACGTAAACAACTCGGCTGGGTTGTTTCCTATGATTCGTATATACACGTGCGCGTGGGCTTATTCATTTTTGACCCAATAACACTACGACGCCTCTGAGGCGTCATTTTAAGTCAAAGGGTTAAAAAAAAAAGAGCAGAAAAAAAGCTCCTAGTAATTCAGTATACAATATAGAAAGATGAAGAAGTGAAATGTATTCCGAATGATATGCCTTTTTTTGCTTCACGTGTTCAATAAATATAACTAGATGAATTTGACAGTTCTTCGTTTTTTAAAAATAAAAAAACGAGGCTAACACAGAAGACGTGCCTCGCCCGTGGCCGAAAATGTTCCCGCGAATTTTCTCTCGGGATTAAAAATTCGAGGGAATTCCTCCCCTCTTACTTTCTCCAAGCGTAATTCTCTGTTTTTTTTTTTTTTTTTTTTATAAACGAGCCGGCTGGCGGGGGAAATCTAATTTTCCACGTGTAACATAATCGTCGACGGGGTTTGTAACTCTCGTAGCTGCCAGGGGAAGGATCTCGTTTCGTGCCAGCCGCGCGTACCGCGTCGACGACCCTATTCGACGTCGTTTCGCGCCTCGTCTCGGCTCGAGAAATACGCAGCCAGCCTCTACACTCGATTCGCGACTCGCCCGGACCCTCCCTTCTTTCTCTCCCTCTCGAAATAACGGTTATTTAGCGTCGATTCGGACGACATTTATACTCGGGGGATGTGAAAATTTTCTCACGCACTCGGAGAAATTTTTACGAAACAAAAATCGAGCGACAATTTTTGGCGTAACGAGACGTTCTTCCTGCTCTGTTATGGTCACAGGGGGTTGAGAGCCTTAGGGGTAGCAGGGCCTGTACGGCTCTTGCATGCAACTAAAAACAACTAGCCTGGGTCACGCACCGAGATCGTATCGCGACATCGGAGACTGATAATTATCGTTATTTCGACGGGCGAGGTCCATGACCAGTACTTTCATTATTTTTCGTTTCCAATTTTATTAGCGATACAGCCAGAATACTCAGAATCTTTTTATATGCTCGCCAAAAAAAATTGTGATAATTGTTATTTCTTAAAAACTGTATTTCAGCTAAAAATTATTGTTAATCGAATCATAATTGTTGGAAAATGATTATATATTTATTTTTACTGAAGTGAGCCAACTCATAATAAAATTGAAACTCGTAAAGAAACAATCCAAATAAATCGAAACAATATTATTAAAAACATTTTTCACGTATAAACTCTTTGAAAGAACTTTAAGCGAGTCAAAATTGGCTCGTAGATCTAGTGTTAATTTTTCTCGAGTGTGTTCCCCGTACAAAAGAAAGCCCCCACAAGACTAGAGAAAATTCCCTCCGTCCCACATACGGAATGGAAGCTCTCAGCGGCGGATGGAATATTACACCCGGCTGGATGTATCAGTCGCGGAATCGAAACGATCGTTCGAGGGGTAAAAAGCTGGCGCGATGGAGTGACGTGTACGGGAGCGCGGTGGGATTCCATTCGGGCTCGAATCGACGCGCCCGGACGAACCTGCGGCGTGACGATAGCCGTGTTGAAAAGGGAATGCGAAATGACGCGTATAATTGCATCTAGCGATTGGCCGTACATATCGCTGTCGGTGGCCAGCACCGAAATTGCTCTCGGTACCGTGTCAGGCTCCGCATCCTGACGCGCGCGTCATACGCTGCCCGATTTTCCGCGTAATGTAAACGGCCAATCGCCGGGACAACGATACACCACTTGGCGAGAGCGAAAAGTGAAAAAAATCACCTCCGCACTCTGTTGAGAGACATTTTGATTGTTCGGTTCAACTTAAAAACACTAAAATAGTTAAATGACTATAAAATGAAAAAAAAATCATCTCCCTACTCTGTTGAGAGACATTTTGATTGTTCGGTTCAACTTAAAAACACTAAAATAGTTAAGTAACTATAAAATGAAAAAAATCCCCTCCCCACTCTGCTGAGAGAAATTTTGATTGTTTGGTTCAACATCAAAATAGTTAATCATATGTAGTTAAATGACTATATAATGAAAAAAATCACCTCCCCACACCGTTGAGAGAAATTTTGATTGTTTGGTTCAACTTTGTTCATAGTTAAATGAACTAATTTTCTAGTAAATTTAAATCAAATTGGAATAGCTACAAACTAGCAACTAAATTATTAGTACTAGATTTACGCTTACACTACAAAAAAGTTTTGTAGAATATACTAAATATTTGCATACGTTCAAATAAATATTCAATTCAATAAAATGAGTTATTGTTTATGATTAAATATTTAGTACATTCTATAAATATTTTGCAGTGTAATATCAAACTTTGCCATAATTGGACCCTAAAATAGTAAACAGAAGAAATTTCTTTGAGTGCCCGCCGACAAGGAGAGAAATCCGGTAGTTCGCGAGATAAAAAAAAACCCCCCGGGATGAAATATTTATCCAAGACGATTGTACAGTTGCGTAACAGCGATCCGCGAGATAGCCGAGCTCGCTGACAAATCGCTGACACGATACGGCTCTGCGATTCTCCTCGGTTATAGTTCTGTGTGAACGACCTACGGTGGCGCGGCCGGTGCGCTCGCTTCTCGCGAATCGTACGGGAAACAAAGACCGATGTACTCGCTCGTACGTATATATACTATATATATATATATATATATATATCGAGAGTTATATAAATAAGCGTGCACGGGCCGCCTTGAATCGATTTCTATACGTACACGTTATGCTTTAATGGTCGGGCAAATTGTCGGGCTTGCGCAGGGCCGTACCCTCGCCAATTCCTCGCCCCGAGTAGAACCAGAGGATCGAGCTGGAGTTTGAAGAAGCGGCCAACTTTTTTTTCCTCGCGCCGAGGGTCGCGTCATCGATTTTGTATCAGCGTGGGCGTGTTTTTTCCACGACGAGACGCCCGCCGAGGGA